>CM059316.1:4880000-5102500 GCA_030340665.1 Neosalanx taihuensis | reverse complement strand
AAGGGGCAGGGAGCCTCTGCAGAAGGGTTAAAGCAGCTCCAGAGCCCCGGGTTGCCGACCCCTGGCCTGACCTGTGTGTGTCCTCCCATGTGTGTCCTTCGTGCCAGTACCGAGGCCGGCCCAGGGTTCCAGCTCCGCGTGGAGCTGTACAGCTGCTGCTCCGAGGACGATTGCTCAGCGGGGAGCACCCCCCGGAAGCTGGCCAGCAAACTGAGCAGCTCGCTGGGCCGCTCAGCGGGCAAGAAGCTGAGGACGGCCCTGGAGCCTGGAGCGAGCAGTCCCATCAGCAACGGAGGAGGAGGAGGAGGAGGGGGTGGGCCCCTGCTACTGCCTGTGCCCTCCATACCGTACGTGGGGTGGGCGGTGAAGGAGGGTGTGGGGGGATGGGTGAGGTGCGCGGGGATGGGTGAGGTGCGCGGGGATGGGTGAGGTGCGTGGGGATGGGTGAGGTGCGCGGGGATGGGTGAGGTGCGTGGGGATGGGTGAGGTGCGTGGGGATGGGTGAGGTGCGTGGGGACGGGTGAGGTGCGTGGGATGGGTGAGGTGCGCGGGGATGGGTGAGGTGCGTGGGGACGTGTGAGGTGCGTGGGGATGGGTGAGGTGCGTGGGGACGGGTGAGGTGCGTGGGGACGGGTGAGGTGCGCGGGGACGGGTGAGGTGCGTGGGGACGGGTGAGGTGCGTGGGGATGGGTGAGGTGCGTGGGGACGGGTGAGGTGCGTGGGGACGGGTGAGGTGCGTGGGGACGGTGGCGATGTGGAGAGGAAGGGCTCAGAGGTTGTCATCGCCTTGTGCTCCGCAGGGGGCCTAAGTACCAACTCCTGGCTCACACCACGCTGACCCAGGCACACGTCCAGGACAGCTTCCGGACGCACGACCTCAGCATCTCAGGCAACGGTAAGGAGAGTCTCCCCCCCTCTCTCTGTCTCTTTCACTCTCATTCTTTCTCTTCCTCTCTCTTTCTCTTCCTCTCTCTCCCTCCCTCTCTTTCTCTCTCTCTCTCATACAAGTCTTGGGTAGAAAATAAGAAGGAAAACGAATAGACCTAACAATACGTCTGTCAATTTAACACTTTATATATCAGAAATACATCAGGCGGTATTCCGGTAACAAATAGTGGGCGTGTGAGACTTTAGCAGGACGCTCTAACGATGCTGTAGCTCTCTCCCAGTGTGTGAGTATAAAAGACACACAGTCCCAGTCAAGGTCAGACCTAATAAAAGGTCTCTTGCGGGGGGGGGGGGGTCACCGCTGTGTAAAAAAATGTAATGATGTAGGGGTGGAGGGGCGCGGGGGGGGGGGTGGGGGGGGGGGCGCTGTGTACAGCAGCCGTATTCAGTGAACCCTTCAGGCTGCAGTAAAAGTTTCACAGCCTCTTGTCACAACCTTCCCCCACAGCTGCCAGCCTCTTTATTCCCTGTTACCTGTCTCTGGGTCTGCTGACAGGCTGTTTTAACTGTCCGTTTCTATTGTGTTGATCCTCGACGACCCCCCTGTCTGTCCCCCGCTCCCCTCCCTCCCTCCCTCCCTCCCTCCCTCCCTCCCTCCCTCCCTCCCTCCCTCCCTCCCTCCCTCCCTCCCTCCCTCCCCTCCCTCCCTCCCTCCCTCCCTCCCTCCCCTCAGAGGAATGCTCCTTCTGGCTGCCTCTGTACGGCAGTGTGTGCTGTCGCCTGGCTGCCCAGCCTGACTGTATGACCAAGCAGATGATGAGCGGCCGCCTAAGAGTCAAGGTGTGTGCGTCTGCGTGTGTCGGCATGCGTGTGTGTGTGCGCGTGCGTACGTGTCCTGTTTTTCCTTTTCATCAGCTGTCCATCCTCTGATCTCCTCCACTCAGCCTCCATTTCCCCCACAGCAGCAGGGAAGTGACTCCCAGAGCTGGACCAACGTCTACGGTGTCCTCAAGGGGACAAACCTCTTCTGCTACCACCGGCAGGAGGACATGGAGGCTAACGTGGAGCCTGCTTTCACCATCGCCATCAACAAGGTACAGGAGACATTCACCTCATTCAGCAGACCCTCTTATCCAGAGCGACTTACAGCAAGTACAGGGACATTCCCCCCTGAGGCAAGTAGGGTGAAGTGCCTTGCCCACGGACACAACGTCATGTTAGCACAGCCAAGGTTCAAACCAGAGACCACAGGGATAGCCTGACTCCCTCACTGCTCAGCCACCTGACTCCCCAGATACACCGGTGAACCTTCTAGAACAGTCTTCAACGCATGCTTGTACTTTTAAGCACCTGATCGTCTTATACGTGTGTGTGTGTGTGTGTGTATCCTTCCGGAGCCTTATTGTTTCCGCATTGACTCAGCCGTTCTGTGCAGACTTGCATCAGGGCCAAGTCAAGTCAGCTCCCTAAGACTCGATATCAGTCAGCTCATCTGGCCTGACCGGACAGTGAATGGCGTGCTGCTGCCATCTACTGGTGGAGATGAAGATAGCAGCAGTCGTGTGGCTGGTTCCATTGCCGATTTACTTACTTACTTACTTTACTATTACTGCGCCTAGTGCCTGACAGTCAACAAATAAAGCACTTATGTCCATACAATGAAAAACGTGGACAAACACAGTTTGAGAAAAACATTGCATATTTCCTTTTTTGGGTTTTTCATACACATGCAGTTTAAACTTTCAACCAAATGTGAAAAGACACTGCTCCCCTTGAATTGAAATGCAAACTGTATTTATTTCTTGATAGACAGATAGTGTGGGGTAGATGGGGGGTGGGGGGTGAGTGTGGGGTTGAATGGGGTGGTGAGTGTGGGGTAGATGAGGGCAGGGAGTGTGGGGTTGAATGGGGGGGGGGGGGCGGTGTTGAGGAGAGCTGGGAGTAACGCTGGAGGTTACACAGGCAGCATTCCATCACAGACAGGGTGGACCGGACTGCGTTACACAGACACAGGTGGCATGCCCACAGACACAGGTGGCATGCCCACAGACACAGGCGGCATGCCCGCAGACACAGGCGGCATGCCCACAGACACAGGCGGCATGCCCGCAGACACAGGCGGCATGCCCACAGACACAGGCGGCATGCCCGCAGACACAGGCGGCATGCCCGCAGACACAGGCGGCATGCCCACAGACACAGGCGGCATGCCCACAGACACAGGCGGCATGCCCACAGACACAGGCGGCATGCCCACAGACACAGGCGGCATGCCCGCAGACACAGGCGGCATGCCCGCAGACACAGGAGGCATGCCCGCAGACACAGGCGGCATGCCCGCAGACACAGGTGGCATGCCCGCAGACACAGGCGGCATGCCCACAGACACAGGCGGCATGCCAATGTCCATGGTGATGGTGCTGTTCACAGGATGGACGTTAATAAGTCTGGCCACAGGTGTATTAGAGGTCTTCACCTCCAGGCAGCGCTTGAGGCGAAGGCGGAAGGTGCCCATACCCTTGACCACCTTCTTAACCTGCCGACACCACCAGCTGGAGACAGAGACAAAGGCACAGGAAGTGAGGGAACGTGGGAACAGGAAGAGATACAGTGGAAAACAACTGAGAATGTGGTTTAGATGGTTGTAACGTGGGTGTGTCCCCCCCAACCTATTTTTCTACACTGAACTGGTAATGCACCTTTTGGTCTGGACATCAACATCCAGGCTGGGCTCCTGCTCTTTATTATAGGTCCATGATTATGGGACGCTTCATGGGGAACAAAACAACGAACCACAATTCCTACTTAATAGAGACAAGTTCATCAATAAACTTCCAGTCTGTTCCCTTTGATATTTGATTGTGTCCCTCGCTGATGATTTAATGGCACATTTGTGTGTTAATTATGTATAGATAATGTAAAGTTATATAAAGGGCTACGATTAAGAGAAGGACCAAAGAAACAGAGCCAATAAGTGCCAAGACAAGAGCTATAAGAGCTTTAAGACGAACAAATTACAAATTTTAGGTGAGTCTCTGATGGACAGTGGTCTACCTAGGGACGCCTAAAGGATGTCGAGGAAACTCGCTAGTGATGTTGCTTTATTGTTGTTAAGTTTTTCTTTTTTTCAGCTGAGATATGTTGTTTTGGACTAAAATCGTTGCAGAAGCAGATGTTTTTACACTGTATCTAAGGTTTGAATGATTGTTTTTGCTATTGTGGGATGTTGTGTGTTAACATTATACCACACAAACGATCCATCATTTTGTTGGGAAGCATAGCTTGTCTGTTAAGAAAATGTGAGCAATGTGGAAATGTGCTCACTGACTGCATATTGTGTGAAAAAAAACATGAAATATGAACTGTATGCATCTGTGTGTTCTTCCCATGTCAGGAGACCAGGATTCGTGCGTCAGAGAAGGCCCCTCAGAGTAAAGCTCAGAGCATCTGCATCAGCAACCAGTACGGGGGGGAGGACGTCACACACACTCTGGAGGCGGACAGCCGTGAAGACACACACCGCTGGATGGAAGCCTTCTGGCAGCAGTTCTACGACATGAGTGAGTACAGCCCGCTTCATTGGCTGGTTTGGGGAGCCTGCACGGCTTCACACAAGCTCTGATTGGACGGCAGATTTTGATTGGCGTTTCCGCTGGGCTCTTTCCCGACAGGTCAGTGGAAACAGTGCTGTGACGAGCTGATGAAAATCGAACTGCCATCCCCACGGAAACCAGCGCCGGCCTTGCCGAAACAGGGTTCCCTTTATCACGAAATGGGTAAGATCACAGAACTGTGATGGAATATGCAGCAACCTCTCTGTAGCACCTTGTGAGAGCAAAGAGAATCGTTAAGTGATAGTCAGGCCTTACTTGGATTAAAGAAAGCAATACATCGCAAATATATATATGTACAGTATTGCAGGAATACACAGGCCGGATCTTCAAATGTCTGCTTAACTGCATGTACGTGCCTCTAACAGTGGCTGTTTGTCCATGTGCATGAGATTTCCAGAAAGGTCCATTCTGAGCACCTGGCCTTTCTGTCTGACTTGCCTGTCTGTCCTCTGTGCTGTTCTCCGGATGGAAGCACCCCTCTCTTTATGCCGACTCACTTTTTTCCCTCTTTCTCTTCCCCTCTTCCCCCTTCTTTCTGTTTTCTCTTTACCCACGAACACCCTCTCTTCCCTTGTTTTCCTTCATTATTAATACAACACTTATTCAACTCTTAATCCTACATTTGTCACTTTTTTTTTCTCATTGTAACGGTCAAATCTAACCCTTTCATCTGTTCTGGAATGAACGTTTCCGGAAACTTTTACCTGCCTGTCACACTGACTCCATGTATCGCTCTCAATATGTCGTTATACATCTATAATCCCACCACACACAAACACACACAAACAAACCCCCCCCCCCCTCCATCCACCCTCCTGGCCCCGACAGCCCCCCTCCCAACCCCCTCGTGCGAGGGCCTCCTGCTGCAGGATAACGCTGTGTCGGCCGAGATCCGCGCTCTACTCTCCTCCTATTACAATGACAGGTAACGCAGGGGAGGGGGGCGGGAGGCTGAGGTGGTGTCGTGTTGGCAGTGGTGGGGTACCCCTCCAAACCTGGCTGCTTCCCCCCCCCCCCTCAGTCAGAATCACCGGCAGGTCTTTTATTGCAGTCACTGACCTCTCTGGGTACATGAAGGTGTATTAATTTGTGGGATTCACTATGTTTGTGCCTAGAAACACGCACACACGGTCCCTGTGGTGTTCATGTGTGTGTGTCTGCTGTGTTTCCAGTTATTGAGGCGTCTGAAGACCTCAGCACGGTGACGGACATCCTGGCCCGGCGGATGCAGGAGCTGGAGCTGAGGAACCAGCTGGGGGCCTCGCCTCCCTGGATGTCCCTGTTTGAGGACTCCCCCTCCGGTCGCCCCCCGCCCTGCAGCCCCAGCCTGGCCGGCCGCAGTCCCCGCACCCCCCACCGCCTCCCCCGCAGCCCGCGGACCCCCCCCCAGGCCTACCCCAGCCTGCTCTCCTCCGACGCCAGCCTCGCCTCCGACAGCGACAGCCCCCGCAGCGCCAGCCCCTGCTCGCGCCACCTCCACCCCCACCCCGGCTGGGCGGAGCCTATCTCCCCCCTGGCCCTCTCCCCCTTACCCTCGAGCTCACGCCCCCGGCCGCGCACCTTCTCCCTGGACGCCAAGCTGAGCACCCTGAGAGGGAGGGGTTACAGCGGGGGGATGCACGCCCAGTGTTCGTGCCATCCTCCGTCGTCCTCGGCCTCGCTTCTAGCCCCGACCCCGGCCTCCCGGGGCCCCCAGCCCGCCCTGTCATGCTCCAGCTCCACATCCAGCACCAGCTCTAGCGAGGGCAGCCATAGCCCTGAGTCTTCTGAGGGAGTCTTCTCACGACCCTCCCCAGCCAGACGCAGCCTCAGGAACCTCCGAGCCAGACTAGACCCCCGCAACTGGCTCCAGAGCCAGGTATAACCCCCTCTAAAGACCCCTTATCACCCCCCTGGCAACTGCTCTTGATCCTGGGACGAGCAGGCAGGGAACCAGCTTATCCTAACCCTGTTTGTGTAACTGGAACAACATCTCACGCTAACGCTATGTGACCTAGATACTGGAGTTTGAGAAGACAGTGAGAACCACCGTGTCTCAAAACAACATTGTTCTGTCTCGTGTCTTTGTAAGCATGGTACAGTTGGGGAGATGAACGGTATATGGTGTGTAAACATCAAACTGGAAATAATTCTCTGGGTTTGCGCGAGGAAGAAACCCACCATGGCAAACAGGAAGTGAAGAGAAACACATGGGTCCACTCATAGTAAATCTGGTGTTGAATGCATGTTGTTTGGTGCGGTACGGTGAAGCCGTTACTAAGGGAACGGCGTTTGTAAAAGTTCCGTCGAGCGTGTTCATAATGTAAATGTGGTAAACAAGGTTTTGTCTTGTTTCCTGTGCTGACTGTGATTTTCACTTTCAAAAGAACGTTCAAGAACCTTCAAAGAACTTCCCTCCGTTTTAGATGCTGTAATGATATTCCCCAGGCTGGCATGCGGGATAGAGCATGTGCAGCAATGTGATGCTCTGTAAGAAAGTATAAAACGTTGAGTCACTGTGTTTCAAGTCACTGGATGACTTCAGGATACGAAACACAGAACGTGTTATCAAACACACTCAAGACACACCTGTGCTCTGCACCTCAGCATTACACACATTTGCTAACCCGCATGGCTGTGATACTGGTCAACACAACTAATACACAGCTAATAAAGACTAAAAATATTTGAAATGATAGAAATACACCAAAGGCTAAGTAATGGTGCGGACATGTAAAGCCATAATTTATGTGTCAACCTAACACGTCTTAGTGGAAGGTGGTCTTCATCATATAAGAGGTCTCTATGCATGTCTGTCAGATTTAATATTATGTTTGGAAATCCTGAAAATGATGATTAGACAGTCACAACATTGTGTGATACACAACAAGCCCAGCCTTAGTCTCCAATCCCAGTTTGAAATGCAGTTGAATTATGCAACACAATAATTATCTATAGCAAATGGTGCTATGGCAGTGATGGAAAGTGTGTGTGTGCGCACGCGTGCGTGCTACGTGTGAGTGTGCATCTGCTTTGGTGCGAACAGGTGGGACAGTGTTATCTGCGTAGTTAAGTCTATCTCCCATGTCTGTCTTGGAGCTTAGAGCTGGGTCAACTGAGTCCAACTGTAAATCCATCTAAAAAAGCTTTTGTTACTGTCAAGTTTTTTTTTTTTTTTTTTAAGTTAACGCAGCTCTTTTTGTTTAAATCGATGTAACACAAATGTTTTGGTTATATGATGACAGTTTTATGGATATCTTATTTTAACAGAGGATTACAAACATCAAACTTTTGCGGTAGATAACATTGAATGTTTATATTACAGACGAGTGTCTCAGTTGACCAGCTGTCAACACGTACTTTGTCTTTAGGGCCGAAAGAAAGTGCAAGTCTTGTTTAAATATGTAACATATTAATGATATTAAAGGCTTTATCGATTAATGTGAAGCTTTAGTTGTTAAGAATGTATGCATACGCTTTAACATTTACATGTAGTCATTTAGCAGATGCTCTTATCCAGAGCGACTTACAGCTAGTACAGGGACATTCCCCCCTGAGGCAAGTACTGAAGTACCTTGCTGAGGACACAATTTCATGTTGACCATGGTTTGAACCGGGTCCCTTCTGATTACTAGCCAGACTCCCTAACCGACTGCGCCACATGACTCCCACATAAAAAACGGATTGGAAGTAGGCTGCTCTTAAAATGTTTCAATTGGATCTATTATTTGTGGATCTCAGTTGATCCTAAGAGATCTTTCTCTTGCTGATACTCAATTTTTCATTTATGTTGAGTTACAGGATGCTGGAGTCAGATACTGAACGCACTACGAGACATGGTTGACCTAGATTGAACCATCCTTTCTTTTTTTGTAAGGCAAAAAGCCGTCCCATGAATCATTTAATTAGGCCTGTCTTAAGAGCCCACCATCACAGTTCCCACTGATTCGACTCAATGAAAGATCTAATCTGACAACAACAAAACGGCTCCATTACAATCCAGGACGTCGTTCTAGAATTCCAGTACGACAAACACTGTTTATGCAAATATGTCATTTGTTGCAAATCTAATTAAGGATGTTGCTGTGTAAATGTATTTAGTTTCATGTTTAAACCAGTAGGACCTATGGTTAACATTGATTCACAGAGCAGTCACACAGATGGGGGTAAATGGGACTTCTATAAATAGCACTTTACTGTAGGAAGCTTGCAGGAGGGAGATGGAGTTGGCAGTTTATTGTCAACACGATGGCCACAAGGCCTCACACAAGTATCAAAGGAAAACAGCACAGTAATTCATATAATTTGAGGACGTTTGTGCACAAAACCCTATATATGTCAGTGTAGCATTCTTAAAATGTCAGTGCCTTTAACAATGTCCAAACACACCAAACCTCACTCTTTATATTCAACCACATTATACCATCGTTGTGCCATTGTTTATCACGCTACCCATATAAAAATGTACATTAAAAGCAACGAAACAAGCATTTATAGTCAAGATTTCTGACTGATGAACACCAACGAAGAATGAAGGCGATTTTAAAATGGCACAAAACTTGTGTGGGTGGCACGCCCAGTTTGACCAGCAGCCAATGGAAATCCTGCTCGCCGCAGAGCCCCTCCCTCCTCTCCTCACACCACCAACGACGGACTCAGCATTGCACCATCATACATACATCTTATACATCTCTATTAACACTGAACTGAACTGAACACTGTGCATGTGTGCTCCCACTCCTCTAGCTAGCAGACCCTGCGCGGGTTCGACGCCCTCAGCGCCACGCTGGCCAGGGTCCTCCAGGCGAACGTGGAGAAGCGAGCCGGGCACGTGCCCGCCTTGTCGATGTAGCCGGCCGCAATGCGGTGGAGCCGTTTGGCCCCGAACGTGTTGTAGTGGCCGGGGAGGACCTGGTCCACCTGCTCGCTGTCCACCAGCCCCACCAGCCGCTCGCAGCTGGACACGTAGTCGCTGACGCGGCTGTAGGGCAGCCAGTCGATCATGGCCCCGTCGTAGACCACGTCCCCACTGAAAAGCAGCTTGTTGTCGTGGTCGTGCAGGCAGATACTGCCGCGGGAGTGGCCGGGCATGTGCAGCACTGTCAGCTGCCGGTCACCGAGGTTGATAACGTCACCTGGAGGCCGGGTAAGAGAGAGACAGAGAGGGATGGAGAGAGACAGAGGGATAGAGAGATAAAGGAGAGAGAGAGGAATGGAGAGAGAGAGAGGGATAGAGAGATAAAGGAGAGAGAGGAATGGGGGGGGAGGGGGAATGGATGGGGTTAACATTCAGCAAAGACCCAGCCCCTAAGTGTCGAGTCACATCTAAATATCTGAAACCTGCATGACGTGACAGGCAGCCTGGGTAAGCGACTCGCCTGGCCCCATCTCACAGGCCTTATGCTGTCCTAAGTCTCGAGGCCACAAGGTCCATGGCTGTTTGAAAGGGGAGGCCATCCAAAAAGGGGGAGAAAGTGACCCGACGAGCAATGCGATATTCCAGCTGCATTGCAGCAGCACTGACTCAGCAGTGGTGTATTGAGCAAAGCCCAATATGATGCAGAGATTCAATACCACAGAGAGTTCAACGCAACTTTGTCAAGTGTGCAGTGTAGGAAAGGACAGCCCTGACAAGGCACAACATCATATCCCTCCCGCTTTTAAATGGATCCCTATTAATAAATATTTCCACCTGGAAAATCAACTATTGAATGGGTCTACTGAAAGCTGGGTGGTTTCAGGTTGTGTAACTCTCGTCTTCTCTGTTCAAGATCAAAGTCAGTCAAGTCAATATCGTTCATCTGTCACATAGTATTCCATGACCTATTTTTATTGGCCACTAGCCGTCCAGTAGTGCTACCATCGGGCTTAATGCTTCTATCAAACAATGCCAATGAGGCTCCACATGACGTTAGCTTTCGAATGTAAGACACACCCTGTCATTTAAAACTTGGGGAGGGGGACGTTCTCCCTTGTCTCGTGTGCGTGTGTGGGTGTGTGTGTGTGTGTGTGTGTGCACGCGCACATGCACGCGCCGAAGGAGGTCAGCTGTTCTGCCAAGTACACCCTGCAGTATAAATCCTCCCATGTGATGCAGCCTACTGTGAAAGCGTCTTCCAGGTGACATTAGATTCACTGTAACGCTGAGCGCAGACGCATCCTTTACCGTTCTGTAATGACTTTCTCATTGAACGTAGCCATATCTCAACTCCACATGCAATGACCCGGAGAGCAGACCGGTGATGTCCTGGATCAAGAGTACCGTACCTTCTTGGAGTATATGTGTGGGCTGGACAGCCTTGACTTTGTACTGCCTAGCCCTCCATCCCGGGGTCGGAGCCTCGACTATCTCCCGGTCGGACAGCCAGGTCACCGTTTCGAAGTTATCTCCGTTGGCCAGCGCATCGACCTCCGCGCTGTGAACGCCCACCTGTTGGAACTGGTGGAGACCCCCGGAGTGGTCGAAGTGGGCGTGGGTGGCGATAGCCAGCAGCGGGTTCTTTTGCTGGGTGTCATGTCCTAGCAGTCCTTTCCCGTTGATGTAGTCAGGTAAGCTTCTCAAACCCAAGCCCGTGTCTATGACCACGTCCTGGTGGGATCCACGGAGGAGCCAGATGTTCGCCCGGTTATCCGATTGGTAAAACCTCTCTTGAATCCAGTAAATGCCGTCTCCAAGAGATTTGTGCGCGTACCAGTCAGTTGCAGACATTCCCCTTCATGTACGTACCGAAATTACTCAAAATGTGCTGCTGTCAAGAGGCGGTGTCCTGCAAAATGTTGCACACACCTGCTCTGTTTTCACGCTCGATGATGGAGGCCGGCACTCCCTTGTGGGCGGAAAGCGAAGTGACGACAAGATAAAAAAACCTTCCTATTGGTTATTCCAGAACACGCCCACTGCCACCCAGTGGGGGCGTGTCCCTTAAGAAGGCAGCATTACCTCGGGTTGAGTGCGTGAAGCGATCGCTGAGATACTTTGTAGTTATAGGTGAACAGGAATACTTTGGTGAATAACTTTGACCCCATGACACCCATGACAAATGTTGGTTTGAAATGGTTTTAAATCAGGCTTTATGCTGATACCTCATGGTCCAAATGTGCAGTATTCCGCGTTCATAGCCTTGATCAAAAGTACAGTTCTTCAGGCAAATTCTGACTTATTATGACCACAAGATAGTTTACAATGAAACCATTTTCAGGGGTCTGTACTACCAATAAAGATTTGGGGTTGACGAGGTAACGTCAGGTTGAAACCAATGCATAAACCCCTGGGTTAAACCTGAAAGTACTTCGTTAAGTCTTGATTCATAGTACAATTTACAAGCCACGGGAGTGTACGATCCGTATGTTGGTGTTGACTGGCTGGGTTCCCTGCAGGTGGATGTGAGCTAGGCTGACTGTGTGGTGAACATGGCCGGGAAAGGTCGGGGCCTTGCGGCCTTCAGCTTTCACGTTGAGTCCCTCGGAATCACGAGGGGTTCCATGCCTGAAACCAGAGTTGGGCCCAACCCATTGTTCCCGGTAAGTCATGTGCACCTAAACCTATTCTTCTGTGAGCTGTTTTCTAATGGCAGTGCTGTGGAGTATGTCGGTTTATATTACATTTCAAGCTTACTAAAGTTTGTTTCAAAGTGCGCCGAGCGTCTGTTAAAATACTGTAATTCTTATGAATTAAACATGTTTTTATCTAAATTCACAAACAAGTGGACAACAGATGATTTAAGAATGAGAAGTGTACAGTTTTAAATACTACTATATGTATAATTTGTTTTAATAACACTATATGTATTTTTCTATAATGCTCTCTCATGGAAGTTGCTTTGAATAAAAGCAGTGAAAAAATGTAATACCTCATGGATTTGGACTTCGGGTTTATAATGAGTCCAGGCGTGAATGTAATGGAAGTTTGAAATGACTTTAAAACTCGTTGGTAGAATGTGGAGTTCAAGCCAGTGCCACTGAAAGCAGGAGATGATGAGAACTACATGTTGGCCCTGAAACAGGAGATGAGAGGAACCATGAGACAGCTGCCTCACAGCATCAAGCCTCTGAAACCAAAGGCAGGTAAGAGAGATCACTGTGGCACAGTTGGTTAGTGTGTCGGGCTACTAATCAGAAGGTAAAAGGTTTGAACCCCGGCTGTGCCAACAGGACGTTGTCCTTGGGCAAGGCACTTCACCCTACATGCCTCAGGGAACCTCCCTACAGGGAATGTCCCTGTACTTGCTGTAAGTCGATCTTGGATAAGAATGTCTGCTAAATGACTAATTGTAAATGTGAGAGTTAAGTGTGTCGGCTGCTGCTGCTATGAAAAATGAGTGACATATAGCCAAGTTATCGCACATAAAAAATAGAAAGATATAGCAATAACTGGGAGCCTGCTCTGAGGGTGAGGTAATGCAACACTCAAGGACCCAGATGTTTAATCATATCCCAGCTGAAGACAGGCAGCAGACTGATGTCAGACAATTGAGTTAAAGCCTGTCTCCAGACAGGATGTACTTTGGAGATTTTAGGTGTCAAATGGACATCATTGTTCACATCCTACTCAGGTTTGCTTAAGTGGATAGAACTCATCCAAGGTCTTTCTGCACATCATCCCCAGATATTCATGATTACACACGGTTGCCTCAGCAGTTTCCCATTCACAAGCGGTTCATAAATCTAAATTCTGAACCAGAGATGAGCAGCAATAGGCGTGAGTTTGCGTGATAATACGTTGACGTATAACCTTTCTGTTTTCACAACCATTAGACGTGGAGAGGTACAAGGAGAAATACCTGAGGGAGGGGGAGAAGCTGTTTGATGGCGAGTGGATGCCAGGTACCTTGTCAGGTCATGACCCCTCCGAATACTGTTGATCCCCATTTCATTATGCATCACATTGGGTTTATCATTGCAGACTGGAACCTATTTCCCAAAGAACTGATGCCACAGAAGAAAAAGATGTTTGTAAAACCTGGTATAGACATGAGTTGATTTTTTCTTTTCTTCCTCCCCTTATCAAATTCTGACACTTTCATCCAACCAAGGTCTAATATGTTTCCAAACTTAATGTAACAGCTGTTAAGAAGAAGACCGTTAAGGTGTCAGTCAAAGACAAAGACCAGGTGCTCAGTAAATTAGATGTAAGTTGTTTGCAACATTCTGGTTCTTTGTTCGCCCTCTTCTCACTGTCGTCCGGGTGTCTTGCGTGCTGATGACTTGAGACTGCTTTTAAAGGAACTTGAGAAGAAAGGGGACGCGCCATCAGACGAGGAGAAAGAAGGGAAGAAGGAGAAAGGGGGGGAGGAAGAGGAAGATGAAGTGGAGGAAGAGGAATTTGAAGATGAAGAACAGGAGGAGGTACACCCGAGCACTGCATTTTCTTTAAGAGAATTGATCCCAGTCTGACTGGCTGCATTGATCATTTGCCGTTACTTTGAATGACATTTCATGTCATGAGGTATTTAGCTGCTGTTGGATTCATGGCAGTGTTCAGATTCAGAATACTTTATTTATCCGGGGGAAACTCCTTTGCAGCAACGGCACAGTCTCGCAAAAGCACACAGGGGTAAGGGTGTGAGGTAAAAGATTAGAAAAGTGTAAACAGGGATATACAGTATTGGTCTTGTAGAATATACAGTTCAGGATATACAGGTTTTTAGCAGAATATACATAGTTATATTACAGTTGTCAGAATATTGCCAAATATGCATTGGTATATTACCGGATGTGATGTCAGACTATTGCCTAATGTACATTGTTGTATCACCGGATTGTGTGCATGGGTGGTTGTACTGATGCCTATGTTTCTTTGACAGGAAAATGACTACATTGCCAGCTACTTCGAGGATGGGGATGACTTTGATGCAGGCAGTGATGATAATATGGATGAAGCCATATACTAACCAGGGACTGTAACCGATTACTGCCATGAAAAAAACACAAGGAAACCCAAAGGCGGATCTGTATTGGTTCAACTTAGGGAAAGGTATTGTTTGTTTGTATTTTTTTTGTCATACTTTATTTGCCTTGCTACTACAGTGTATCTCTGCTAAATTATGTTGCCTATGCAAGCACTGTAATGGCATTAAACAACACTTGAACTGAAATGATTTCAAATGTTTTACAATTTAATAATTGTAACCCAGAGTAAGAAACAAGGTGAGCATCAGAAATGTATTAAAATAGACCTTTATTTTCAGCCTGTTAAAGTGTTCCTCAGGTTGAAGGCACGTACAGTTCAATTATTACACATTTTCATGAAACGTTAAATGGACACTGTTTTAAGAACTGGTGATACAATATTACAGTTCACTGTATTATATCTAGAACAGTTCTGGGAATCATCATGCCCTTTTGTAGAAAGATTTCAGATGATAAAATACAGATCCCCCAAAGGCAAGCAAAACATATTCACGCATTGTTCAAGAAAATGGGCAACACAATAAATTCCAATACTGA
Source organism: Neosalanx taihuensis (assembly GCA_030340665.1). Taxonomy (NCBI): domain Eukaryota; kingdom Metazoa; phylum Chordata; class Actinopteri; order Osmeriformes; family Salangidae; genus Neosalanx; species Neosalanx taihuensis. Next base: position 5,087,573 of record CM059316.1, on the reverse strand, counting down.
TAGTAAATATAGGGCTAAATCTCAAATAAATTACCATTATTTAACTATATTTTCAACATGAACACAGTGGCAGCAATTGTTCTGACAAAAGGATTACCCAACTTCAGACAAGGGGGAGCTAATCTCCGGGTTTAGATGACCAAATCAAGGTACAGAATAAACATTTCTCTGTGCAAAACATAAAAAAGGTCACGTTTACTGATAACATCCTCTATTCACTCTATGAAGAGTTTCCATCAGGGAGCATTTTAACAAGAGCAATTATAGGCTCATAATTACGGTCTAGTCCATGTAGTGTGTGTTCACAAAAACACCCCGCTACGTGATCTTTTGCTCAGCGGCAGGGTTGCCCTCTACATCCGAATAATGCCCTAATCCGTGGGACTCTGGTCGGGGAACATTTTCGCCAACGTCCCCTGTATTCTCTGGTGCGCCGACCAGGTGCTCGGTGGCCTGGGTGATGGCAGCCTTATGGGACTGCGTGGTGGCGTGGTGACTGACGTCAGCCTTGACCAGAACCTCGTAGTACAGAAGGTAGAAGACGGGCGTCACGATGCCCACCACTAGCATGATGGCCACGGCCGTCCACCACCTCATGCCCCAGTCGGCCCCGTAGTAGGGGTCCTTCCTGGAGGTGTGCTTAAAGTCCGGCTCCTGGCTCAGCAGAGGCTGCTGGAGGCTCATCGAGGACACCACCTCGTTCAGGCTGCTCCTGGAGGGGCACGTGGACTTGACCAGCAGCTCAATGTCCTTGTCCTTTTCCTGGAGAAAGCCCTCCACGCTGTCAGTAGACGAGGAGGAGGAGTCGGTGGAGCTCTCCGGGGAAGTGGCGGGGCCCTGGTGGAGCCGCCGGGCGCCTGAGGGGGAGGCTGGTTTAAGTGAGGTTGTGTTGTGGGTCTCGGTCAGAACGCTGAAGCGCTTGACGGGGATCTTGATGGATCGCAGAGCGAAGAAGTCCTGTTCCGACAACAGGTTGTTCGCCCGTTTGATATCGGCCACCTAAGAGACGAGAATGAAGGTTAACATGGTTTGGGGGACATCCCTCAAATGTCTGGAGTCTGGTGGCTGAGCGGTTAGGGTGTCAGGCGAGTGATCAGAAGGTTGCCAGTTTGATTCCTGGCTGAGGCCTTTTCCTTGGCAAAGGACTTCACCCTACTTGCCCCAGAGGGAATGTCCCTGTACTTGATGCAAGTCGCTCCGGATAAGAGTGTCTGCTAGATGACTAAATTGGGGGGTAAAACAAGAGTTGGCAGACTAACAGAGCAGAAGGAGGGATGTGGCAGACTCACAGAGCAGAGGGAGGGATGTTACAGACTAACAGAGCAGAAGGAGGGATGTGGCAGACTAACAGAGCAGAAGGAGGGATGTGGCAGACTCACAGAGCAGAGGGAGGGATGTGGCAGACTAACAGAGCAGAAGGAGGGATGTGGCAGACTAACAGAGCAGAAGGAGGGATGTGGCAGACTAACAGAGCAGAAGGAGGGATGTGGCAGACTAACAGAGCAGAAGGAGGGATGTGGCAGACTAACAGAGCAGAAGGAGGGATGTGGCAGACTCGGAGCAGAAGGAGGGATGTGGCAGACTAACAGAGCAGAGGGAGGGATGTGGCAGAGTCAGAGGAGGAGGGATGTGGCAGACTAACAGAGCAGAAGGAGGGATGTGGCAGACTAACAGAGCAGAGGGAGGGATGTGGCAGACTAACAGAGCAGAAGGAGGGATGTGGCAGACTAACAGAGCAGAAGGAGGGATGTGGCAGACTAACAGCAGAAGGAGGGATGTGGCAGACTAACAGCAGAAGGAGGGATGTGGCAGACTAACAGAGCAGAGGGAGGGATGTGGCAGACTAACAGAGCAGAAGGAGGGATGTGGCAGACTAACAGAGCAGGAGGGATGTGGCAGACTAACAGCAGAAGGAGGGATGTGGCAGACTAACAGAGCAGAAGGAGGGATGTGGCAGACTAACAGAGCAGAAGGAGGGATGTGGCAGACTAACAGAGCAGAAGGAGGGATGTGGCAGACTAACAGAGCAGAAGGAGGGATGTGGCAGACTAACAGCAGGAGGGATGTGGCAGACTAACAGCAGGAGGGATGTGACAGACTAACAGAGCAGAAGGAGGGATGTGACAGACTAACAGAGCAGAAGGAGGGATGTGGCAGACTAACAGAGCAGAAGGAGGGATGTGACAGACTAACAGAGCAGAAGGAGGGATGTGGCAGACTAACAGAGCAGAAGGAGGGATGTGGCAGACTAACAGAGCAGAAGGAGGGATGTGGCAGACTAACAGAGCAGAAGGAGGGATGTGGCAGACTAACAGAGCAGAAGGAGGGATGTGGCAGACTAACAGAGCAGAAGGAGGGATGTGACAGACTAACAGAGCAGAAGGAGGGATGTTACAGACTCACAGAGCAGAAGGAGGGATGTGACAGACTCACAGAGCAGAAGGAGGGATGTGACAGACTCACAGAGCAGAGGGATGGATGTGGCAGACTCACAGAGCAGAAGGAGGGATGTGACAGACTCACAGAGCAGAAGGAGGGATGTGACAGACTAACAGAGCAGAAGGAGGGATGTGACAGACTAACAGAGCAGAAGGAGGGATGTGACAGACTCACAGAGCAGAAGGAGGGATGTGGCAGACTAACAGAGCAGAAGGAGGGATGTGACAGACTAACAGAGCAGAAGGAGGGATGTGACAGACTCACAGAGCAGAAGGAGGGATGTGACAGACTCGGAGCAGAAGGAGGGATGTGGCAGACTAACAGCAGAAGGAGGGATGTGGCAGACTAACAGCAGAAGGAGGGATGTGACAGACTAACAGAGCAGAAGGAGGGATGTGGCAGACTCACAGAGCAGAAGGAGGGATGTGGCAGACTCACAGAGCAGAAGGAGGGATGTGGCAGACTCACAGAGCAGAAGGAGGGATGTGACAGACTAACAGAGCAGAAGGAGGGATGTGACAGACTAACAGAGCAGAAGGAGGGATGTGACAGACTAACAGAGCAGAAGGAGGGATGTTACAGACTCACAGAGCAGAAGGAGGGATGTTACAGACTCACAGAGCAGAAGGAGGGATGTGACAGACTAACAGCAGAAGGAGGGATGTGGCAGACTCGGAGCAGAAGGAGGGATGTGACAGACTAACAGAGCAGAAGGAGGGATGTTACAGACTAACAGAGCAGAAGGAGGGATGTGACAGACTCACAGAGCAGAAGGAGGGATGTGACAGACTAACAGCAGAAGGAGGGATGTGGCAGACTCGGAGCAGAAGGAGGGATGTGACAGACTAACAGAGCAGAAGGAGGGATGTGACAGACTCACAGAGCAGAAGGAGGGATGTTACAGACTCACAGAGCAGAAGGAGGGATGTGACAGACTAACAGCAGAAGGAGGGATGTGGCAGACTCGGAGCAGAAGGAGGGATGTGACAGACTAACAGCAGAAGGAGGGATGTGGCAGACTCGGAGCAGAAGGAGGGATGTGACAGACTAACAGAGCAGAAGGAGGGATGTGACAGACTCACAGAGCAGAAGGAGGGATGTGACAGACTAACAGAGCAGAAGGAGGGATGTGACAGACTAACAGAGCAGAAGGAGGGATGTTACAGACTCACAGAGCAGAAGGAGGGATGTGACAGACTAACAGAGCAGAAGGAGGGATGTGGCAGACTCACAGAGCAGAAGGAGGGATGTGACAGACTAACAGAGCAGAAGGAGGGATGTGACAGACTAACAGAGCAGAAGGAGGGATGTGGCAGACTCACAGAGCAGAAGTAGCGGAGAGAGACACTGTTCAGTGTGTCCCCCTCCTGGATGTCCTTCACCAGGTAGATGATGTCGTCCATCTTTTCTCTGGAAGTGCTTCGCCGCAGCCTCTCCCTGCCCCGTGGACGCAGCTCGCTACCCTCCCCGTCCTCCTCGGACATGTCGTTCTCGGAGCCGTTGCCAAACAGGTATGCGTGGCCGCCGTTGGCTGGCTGCACGGTGGTAGCCGACTTGAAACCATAGGCCTGGTTCCTCCCTGCCATTTTCACTCTGCAAGGGTGAAGAGAGCGTAGCAGAATTATGTTGTCAAACAGTCATTGATACGTTAACATGACATTTATTCATTTAGCAGATGCTTTTATCCAAAGCGACTTCCAAGAGGGTGTTTTACAGAAGAGCATAAGCATAAACTGATCCAAACGGGATAGTCCCCGAACATTGCATAGTCAGATTATGAAACATACATTGTGAAACCAAACAAGTCCCAAAAGGACTTTGTTAAACAAGTTACAATTAGATAGTATTCATGATACACTTCTAATGAACAGTATAATCAGAATATACAGGGTATGTACAGATTCAAGTGATTTTGCACATTTGTCTAAAATCACTTGAATCTGTACATACTCTGTATATTCTGATTATACTGTTCATACTATGTATATTCTGAGTATACCCATATTTATTATATTCTGTTGGATTAACCTTTTTGCACTTCTGGTTGGATGCTAACTGTATTTCGTTACCCTGTACTTGTACCTGTGTAATGAATCTAATCGAATCTAATCTAATGTTGATTCTAGACACGTGTGATTAAGTAAATGAGAAATTAAACTAGATTAGGCCTAAATAGGTGTCATGTAGGAGTTTTTAAATCTTCAATTACAAGAGATGGTTTTTATAGGCTATGACTCCTTGTATGTTGGTACCTTAAAAACACTAAACTGTAGAGTTCCGACGGGGTAGTAGGGTTCAACTACATATATCTAGCAAGTTAAAGTTCATCAGAGCCCACTTGAACATTTAGAGATAACAAATCGAAGCCTTGTGTTTATCGCAAACTGACATAACTAGTTAATCAGGAAGATAATGGCAGACGATAAGACAACAGACGATTCTTTCAATGCGTATGGTATTCCACAGTACAGTAATGTACCATGTATATTATGTTGTAGGGGTGTCAAACTCCAGTCCTGGAGGGCCACTGTCCTGAAGGTTTTAGATGTTCCCTGATCCAGCACACCTGAGCTTGTGACCCTTCATTAGAATCAGGTGTGCTGGAGCAGGGAAACATCTAAAACCTTCAGGACAGTGGCCCTTGAGGACTGGAGTTTGACAGGCTGTGCTGTAGGATCATTTCTTTGTGTACAATCTTAAGAGCTAGTACTTACGTCTACTGATTGTTCCAATAGTGCTAGTCGAACAGGTAACTGTTTATAAGAAAGATAGCTGGCAACCTTGTAAACGTCCACGTAGTTCCATGTCTGACATCCGGAGAGAGCAACCTGCTGATGTGACACCTTTAGGGGGTTGAAACATAATATCCAGGCTACCAGATGTCCCGTCTATCGCTTATCTTGCTAGCTATCTTGCTACCTAATGTTACTTACGGCAACTCATCTAGGAAAGTGATTTAGCCAATTGACTTATTTCTAGCAAAGGATTAGTCCATCTGCAAAACACTGGACTGATATTCTGCATGAAGGCTGGATAATTAAGAAGATCAACTTCAGGCTAGCTACACAAGCTAGCCAGCTAACTAGGCTAGCGAAAGCTGCTGGCTACGTCCCTTCTCATCTAGACTCAACCTATTTCGACCGTTCACCAGTGATTCGTAAACTGACCAGTGTCTGGGAAAGGCCAACGAATTGGTTGTGGTTTGTTCTAATGTTCCAGCATGGAAATGTTGGACTTTACCTGCAGCACTAACCGTCCTCAAGCCATCTCCATTCTCCTCTGGACTGAACCCACGGTTTGTTTACGCCACGTCAACCGAATACAAACGTGATGACGTCGCCTGTTCCTGAGCACCGTGAAATAAATCAAATACATATAATTAAATTTAGGTGGGATTTCTGTCGTTTTACTTATTTTATTTTATGACAGAGATGGTGTGTTAGGGGGCGACAGAAAATGGTCTGAGTCGAAATTAAACCAGGGCCACAGTGAGGTTTATGCCTGGTGCATAAACCCGATGAGATAAAGGTGTTGTGCCACCAGAAGCACGGCTGCCAAGTACCCACTGGAAACAGAAAGTGACGGATTTCGTCTAGCTATTGCAGTCAAACGGAAGGGAGATCCCACTTAATACGATTTTTGTGTGTAGAGTTAAAGAGTATATTCACATGGCTCTTCTTATTAATGTATAGATTGTTCAAGTGCCCTCCAGTCTGCCAGAGCGGCCTCAAGGTAATCTGTTGTCATTCTGCTAGACCTCTCTGCAGCATTTGACACAGTGAATCACAAGATCCTGCTCTCCACTCTGTCTGGGATGGGCATCACTGGCACTGCACTTGGATGGCTCTCATCCTACCTAAAAGGAAGGTCCTACCGGGTCTCCTGGGGAGGCAAAACATCAGATCCTCGCCAGCTCTCCACCGGAGTACCACAGGGGTCCGTCCTAGGTCCCCTCCTATTCTCCCTGTACACCACCTCACTTGGACCAATCATCTCCTCCCAAGGCTTCTCTTATCACTGCTACGCTGACGACACGCAGCTATATCTATCCTTTCCCCCCGACTCATCCAGGGATCTCAACTAGAATCGAGGCCTGCCTCTCTGACATCTCGGCCTGGATGACCAGACACCACCTCCAGCTGAACCTCGCCAAAACAGAACTTCTTATCATTCCGGCTAAACCCTCCATCACCCATAACCTTTCTGTCACTCTGGGATCTGCAACAGTGACCCCTTCATCTTCTGCCAGAAACCTGGGGGTTACCTTGGATGAGGAGCTCTCCCTCACAGCTCACATCGCCGCAGTCTCTCGGTCATGTTGATTCAGCCTCTACAACATCCGGAAAATCAGAAGATACCTGTCTGAACATTCCACCCAGCTACTAGTCCAAGCCCTTGTCCTCTCAAAACTGGACTACTGCAACTCACTTACTGGCCTTCACTAGCCGGCCTTCCAGCAAGTGCAGTCCGCCCCCTTCAGAGGATCCAAAATGCAGCAGCTCGCCTGGTTGTCAATCCACCCAGACGGTGCCATGTCACCCCACTCCTCATCGCCCTCCACTGGCTTCCCATCATGGCCCGTATCAGAGTCAAGACCCTGGTGCTGACCTTCCGAGCAGTGAATCTATCCTTGCCCCAAGCTATATCAACTCTCTCCTCCAGCCTTACACCCCTGCCCGCCACCTACGGTCCTCTTCTGACAACCACCTAGTGGTCCCCCCTCTCAAGAGCGCCACAAACTCTTCCACTGTCTGGCTCCTCAATGGTGGAATCAACTCCCGACTCCCATCAGAAACACAGACTGTCTCTCTTCAAGAAAAGGCTCAAAACCCACTTATTCTGAGAATTTAATGGCACTTAGAAACACTAGAATTAGTATGGCATTCAGAAATATCACTTGTTGTTGCTATAGTTCAGAAACTTCCTATTGTTGTGTTATGACTTGTACCACTGGTGGATTACAGCCTGGTGGAGGCTCACCTTAAAACCTTTAAACTTGTATAATGTTCAGCTCTTATAGTATAGAATGCTCTTATAGTTCTTCCCTTGGCACTTATTGGTTCTCATGATGTATGTTTTTTAACCTGGATGCCCGCTATGTTGGGGTCTATCAAGCTGTTATGCTCGGTAACTGAAGCTCTTTTGTAATGCTCTCTCTTGTAAGTCGCTTTGGATAAAAGCGTCTGCTAAATGAATAAATGTACGTGAATTAAATACATGAAATCATGAACATATAATTCCCCACTTACTGTGGATTAATGTTTTTTTATTATAATGCCTGTGGCGCACACATGTATTGGCATTAAATGCATGCTATTAAATGAACATAATGCTGCAAGAGCATTATACACTATGTACATGATAATGCATGAGGGGACTTCATTATAGTTTTAGTTTTTACTCTGATGGTAGCCGAGTAGTTCCCTCAAAAGTAGATGGCGTTGAAAACTACTACATTTACATGTAGGGGAGACCGGGGATGAAAGTAACACATTTTGTTTGAGTGTCTGTAACTCAGTGGTTGTTTGTGCTGGGTGCAAACTTTGATACATACTACCCATAACTGTTTTCTACAAATACAACTCACTTTGACATATTTTAAACAATCACAGATTATGTGAGTTAGTGTCAAATACAAAGAGTTCCGTTGTTACAATCTACCCCACAACTGGGGTGAAACGTAACACCAGCTGGGGATGGATGTTACAATGAGAGGTAATTTGCTAAAATAAGATCCACAGTATAAAATTTACAGTTATTGTCCTGTGCCAACTGGTATGCAAACTTCCTGACCTAAAAACAAGTGATCAGTAAACATGTTATCCCCATGAATTATGAATTATGACACCTTGGGGCAACAAAGTAAGCCACAACAGCTGTAAATACATTATCTACATTTTAATAATAGGTATAATAATTATGGAGATATTATTTTTTATATTTATATGTTATAATGCTATAATCTAATTGTTACCCATAGAACAGATCAGCTGCTTCTGTTATACTCTGTCAAGAGTTCCTACTGTTACAACTATCCCCACAACAACCAGACATTACATAGCTACTACTTTGCATCTACAATAGAATTATCACGAGACAAAAACAATGTGGATTGAAAAAAATACTTTCTTACCTGAAAATCCGTTTTTTGGTTGTAAAATTCACAGTGTTGCTAACAGAGACATGCCACTTTTCATGTGAGTTTGAAATGCAAATGGCAGTCTACGATATTGATGACATCACTGTAGCTCTTTTCTAATTGTCCAAACTGACAGTGTTACAACTAACCCCGTGTTACAACACTCCCCGGTCTCCCCTATTCGTTTAGCAGACACTTCTATCCAATGCGACTTACAAGAGAGGGCTTTACAAAAGAGCATCGGTTACTGAGCATAGCAACGTGATAGACCCCAAATATAGCGGATTATGAAACATACATCGTGAAAACCAATAAGTACCAAGGGAAGAGCTATAAGAGCATTCAGCCGAACAGATTACAAATTTAAGGCAGGTACCTCTGACGGTCAATAGTCTGCTTGTAGGAAGCGAACAATAAAGCAAAAACCAAAACACTAAAGAGTTTCACCTCGGGGATCAATAAAGTTCTTCTGATTATGAACAACAACAGCTGATATTTCTAAGCGCCATTAAATTCTTGGAACAAGTGAGTCTTGAGCCTTTTCTTGAAGGTGAGGTTTGTGTTTCTGATGGAGGTGGGGAGTTGGTCACTAATCAATTAATCATGCATATATGAATGAGCCGCATAGCCTTTTAGGAGATTATAACTCGAGCTGTTGGACAACAGGCCTAATTATTTCAAAAGTAACAGGTTGCGTGGTCGCTGTCTAGGCTACTAAACAACAGGTAAATTAAGGTATTCGTTTGCAAGAACCAAGTCGGAACAAATTCACTTCATTTAAATAATATGATGACGACAAAAGCCAATAGCGAGATCGCTGGGGGGAGCTGTCCACTAGGCTATAAGCATCACATTTGCACACACAGATGAGATTAGCACATCTTGCACTCTCCTAGTAGTCTCGGATGGAGGAGCGCATAGTAGTTTTCTTTAGACGGCAGAACAGGGTGGCTGCACGTCTCTATGGTAGTAAACCGAAGTGAAGTGAAACTCTGCGTAGCCTAGGTGACAAGTCTTCACCAATTCATCCACTGGAGGGATACACCGTAGTAAGAAGCTGCCTGTCCCGTTAGGTGAAGGAGGGTTAGGTTCTTTATGTGTAGTGTGGATAGTCATCGGGGGGGCCGAAAGCCGCCTAGAGCACCGCAAATTGGAGTTTCTCAAATGTGGATATGAAGAATGCGCTTATTGACAAAGAGTACCATCTCTCAGAAACCGTAGGAGTTCAAGGTTTTTGTTTTTAAAACCGTTATCGATGATATCCTAAATATTTCTGGAATCATAATAATTTAACAGCAGAGCAAAAGCAAGGTGTCAGGTAAGTTGCTTTGAAATCTGTCGTGTCCTGTGTTTATACTTGGCATAGTCTGTTAGATCATACTGAAATGTCACATTCGTATCACAACACATGAAAGTTTAGTCGTGTGCAAAGGGGAAATAGGATATAGCCTGTTGTGGACTATGGAGGTGGTGGTATTTTTGTTCGTCAATTGTTTTTAAAGACTTGCGCTTAAGTAAGACACATGGCTGGTGATCGATACAGCATGCACCAGCATCACTATTACAAACACTGGCTACCACAACATTGTTCAGCCAACATCATGCAGGCTCATTTATATTGCTTAGTGCCAAAATCTCCTCAGCTAATAAATTTGTAAAGTCTAAATATTGATTCAGTGAAATGACTAAATGAAAGGCTGGGTAACCCATTGACGACAAAGACAAACGCTTCCATGGTTACTCTCTGGATCTCCAGTGTGAACGATGCTTTGTGTGTTTCGCCCATTGAAATAAAACAACAATCCGCGGGGAAGCGCCACACATGGTGCGCATGAGCCGGGGACCCGCTGATAAAGGCCCCGGTGACTAATCTTCACTGGGGTCATTAGTAATCTTGGCTCACATTGGACTACCCACATGTGTTGCTACTGTAGCCTCTGAAAGTGTATTGTCCATAAGATTAATTGACAGCAGGCCTGTGAAAAACGTGCCTTTTCCTTATTTGCAAGGCCGCTGTTTCACTGAATGAAAATAGTTGGCAGTGCGCTTATTTCTTCGTTGGCTATGCCTCTTATGTCATTGATTGGACATGATGTCATCGAGCTGCATTTAAATGGCCTTTGTTGCGTTCTCTATGGTGTTCCCCAGCAGAGTCCACCCATTTCCTTTTTGGGAAAAGTGGAGAGACAGAGAGAGAGAGAAACAGAGACAGTCAGCCCTGTGTTGTGTCTATTCAGCATACACCTGCTACACTAGGCTGCTCTGTAATCCCTGGTACCCTTCAGGAACCTTGTTTTCACAAAGTGGCAAACATCATTTGTGATGTTGTGCGTCAGGAATTGTAAACTGTTTATTCATAGAACAAGGGGGTCTTATTTTGGGGGGGGATGGGAGGCAGGGCAGGGGGTACGGGGGACCACGCTGTTTTTGAAGAGCTGCACGCCACCTTCAGAGATCTGCCAGCATCATGCTTAAAGCACGTCACACCTAGCCCATCATGCTTAGGTCTTCCTTGGCTCGTTCGGGGGCATCCTTTGTTTGTGTTCTTTGCCTGGCGGGGGTCATTCCAGTCACCTGCGAGAGCGGCCGTGAATCTTATTCACTGGGCGTATTTTTCATTTTTTTTATTGCTTGTCCCCCTCCACACCGCCCCCACTCCCTTCTTCGCCCTCCTTTAGTGTTGCTCCACACAAAAGGGGGGGGGGGGAGGGGGCAGCACCATAAACAGACTTGGTCCGCGGAGGAGGTGATCATGGCCCTGCAGGGTAGGGAGCTGGAGATTGATGTCCTGCTGTGTGGGTGGCCTGCAGTGATGAGTCAGGAAGGGGCTCCGGACACAGCGTGACTAGCGGCCTGGTCCCAGGGGTGAGCGAGGTCTTCCATCCAAGGGGTGCAATTGATCTCATCATCGGGTAGCATTGTTTCAGTAAGAGGGCCATCTCTATCGCTCTTTACCTTGTGCTGTCTCCCCCATCCGAACCTTTCCTACCCCAGACCTCTTTTCTACTCATCACTCTCTCCGTAAGTAGTGGTTTTCTTTGGAGCACAGGGACAGGATAGAGCAGAGGGACAGGATAGAGCAGAGGGACAGGACAGAGCACAGGGACAGGACAGAGCACAGGGACAGGACAGAGCACAGGGACAGGACAGAGCACAGGGACAGGACAGAGCACAGGGACAGGACAGAGCACAGGGACAGGACAGGGCACAGGGACAGGACAGAGCACAGGGACAGGACAGAGCACAGGGACAGGACAGAGCACAGGGACAGGACAGAGCACAGGGACAGGACAGAGCACAAGGACAGGATAGAGCAGAGGGACAGAGCACAAGGACAGGATAGAGCAGAGGGACAGAGCACAAGGACAGGATAGAGCAGAGGGACAGAGCACAAGGACAGGATAGAGCAGAGGGACAGAACACAGGGACAGGAAAGCAGTAGGGCATCAAGAACACTCAGAGATCCCCAGGAATCCTAAGGGCTCCTTATTTAGATTTTGCAGTCATTCTGCAACCTTTTCCAATGAGAGGGCCTGGCTATGAGCTTGCTGTAAAAAAACCCTCTCTTGCTCTCTGTCTCTCTTTCTGTCTCTCTCTCTCTCTCTCCCCCCCCCTTTCTCTCTCTTCCCCTCTCTTTCTGTCTCTCTCCCTCTTTCTTTCTCTCCCCTCTTTCTCTCTCTCCCTCTCTTTCTCACCCTCTCTTTCTCTCTCTCTCCCCCACTCTTTCTCTCTCTCCCCCTCTCTTTCTCTCTCTCTCCCTCTCTTTCTCTCTCTCCCCCTCTCTTTCTCTCTCTCTCCCCCACTCTTTCTCTCTCTCTCCCTCTCTTTCTCTCTCTCTCCCCCTCTCTTTCTCTCTCCCCCACTCTTTCTCTATCTCCCTCTCTTTCTCTCTCTCCCCCACTCTTTCTCTCTCTCCCCCTCTCTTTCTCTCTCTCCCCCTCTCTTTCTCTCTCTCCCCCACTCTTTCTCTCTCTCTCCCCCACTCTTTCTCTATCTCCCTCTCTTTCTCTCTCTCCCCCACTCTTTCTCTCTCTCCCCCTCTCTTTCTCTCTCTCCCCCACTCTTTCTCTCTCTCTCTTTCCCCCACTCTTTCTCTCTCTCTCCCCACTCTTTCTCTATCTCCCTCTCTTTCTCTCTCTCCCCCACTCTTTCTCTCTCTCTCTCCCCCTCTCTTTCTCTCTCCCCCACTCTTTCTCTCTCTCCCCCTCTCTTTCTCTCTCCCTCTCTCTCCCCCCACTCCCCCCTACACACATTGTCCTGCAGTGTACTGTGAAGGGTCACATTGTGCCCCGCGAAGACCCATTCTCCAGGGGCATTGAACTTGAACTTTTACCTTCTGTGATGTGCGTTCAGCCACTTCAGCACCCCGCTGGGCTGTGCAGTGCAGCGCTAGACCAACTGGGCCACTCCCACGGTGGTTCACTCGCTGGGCCACTCACCCGAGCAACATCTTGACAATGCAATCCTAAGTTATATTGGAAGTTATATTGGTGAAGTAAAATCAGTTCTCAGAGTAGCTTTACATTCCAAGTAAAGCCAGTGATTCCTTATCACCAGACCCTCAGGGTTGGGCTAATTTTTGTAGCTTGGCTTGCCATTATAACAACAAAACTGTTTGTTGTGGTATAGTACTACATAGGAACAGCACAGTTAAAGCATGGAGTATATTGAAAAGAGCTGTAGAACTAAATCATCAGTTAAAGTCTTGAGACGTGGTAACCATTTGTCTATTGTCATCTGTCTGTATTCTATTGTACTGTTGATCTTCTATTGATGTAGTGTCATAGCTCAGTAGTCTGCTGGTCTTGCCCCAGAGATCATGTTCTATAGACCTCCCCACACACACAGTGGTTAGTTCCTGTGTCCGGTCATAAATCCCCACGGGTCATACCTCTTGCCCATTTGGAGGGGGAGCCAAGTGGAACACACAACCTGGGGTGCCCCCTTGTTTCCTCTTCTAATTTCCAAGGGTTGGTTAAGGGCAAGGGGGTCACAGACAGAATCCCGTTTGAGGAGGTCCCAATCAGATCACGCTTCACAAAACCTTACCCCCCTTCAACACTCTTTCTGGAGTTTTCAACCCTCCCCCCACCTTAAGTGCGCGCGTGTGTGTGTGCGCGCGTTAGATTGAGGTCCTTTTGGAACCCTTGCCTTCATTGGAGACAAGTCTTTTTTACTCAACACTCTTCCACCCCTCCTCTGCCCCTTACATCATTTTTTTCCTCATCCCCCTCTCCTACAGTCTATATCCTGCTCCCCCAATGTACTGTAGCCAGTCAGAGGGATTCCTTAAGTGGGGGATTTGAGTTTAAGTCTGCTGTTTGTTCTTGCTGAACGTTTTGAGTGGGAGATGTGTTGACTCTTTCAGGCTGTTGATGAGAGGATCATTTTCTATTTTTTTCTGTCCGAGTCTGTCCTGTCCGAGGCTGTTTCCACACAGCGTAAACACAGCCCTTCTGGACTGTTTTAGATCATTATGAGGTAAAGATATGGGTGGCTGGTTGTCTCAGTCAGCCTGCAGAGGAACTTAAGGTCTGTATGCCCAGACTCAGCCACAGCCACGATGCTCTGAGGGGGGAAATGCTTGGAGACAGATAGGCTGCACTGGATGGTGAGAATGCAGGACATCGGTGATCTGTGATACTGACCAACAAACACCAGAGGTAGATTAAACCAATTGCGGTGAAGGGGAAATATAAGGGGGGGATTGACTTACTACAAGTTAATGATTCATCTGTGGTATCCAAACCAGAGTGAGATAGACAGACAGATGGACAGAAGATCAACTAGAGTATGATGTATGTAGTAAACACACAATCGGACAGAGAGACCTTCACATAGACTGGTGGCCTATGAACGAGCAGGGCAGTGATCAGGCAGACAGACTTAATTGCCAGCTAGTTAGCTGAGCTGCCGCGGTCTAGCCCTCAACCTTGGTAGCAGGCGGAAGCACTTGATCAGGGATTAACTCCGTTCTCAATCCTGCCATCTGGCCCTACGCAGCTAGATGGAGGAGCGGGAGGAGCAGATATCCTACACGCAAAGGAGAAAAGGAGGGAGAGGAAAGGAAATAATAGGAGGAGAAACAACAGACGCCTCGTTTCTGAAATATGCGTTGGTCAGTGAATCGGAAAGCCCTGCTACCTCCCCCCCCCCCCCCCCCCCCCACCACCCCGACCTGGGTCCTGTCTCTGTCTCAAAAAAAAAAGAAAGAGGCCATTAGCATTTCATCCAGCACCAAGCGCTTACATGCGATGAAAAAAGGAGACTTTGGTCCGAGGTCTGTGGAGCGAGCGTCCTTGTTTAATCCCTTGAAAGTGCTTTTTCTGTCCGGCTCGATCATTGTGTGTCATGCAGGCTAATCAGTCAGAGCCAGCGGTCTGCTGGAATACTTGCGCCCTCTCTTCCTCGCTCACTCAATGGGACCTGCGTTTCCAGATTCTTTTTTCTTTTTTTTTTCTGCCCAATGTTTCCGAAATAGCAGCAACAAAGATCATTGTGAAGATGTGAGATGCAGATGGCCCAACTTAAAGAGTTAAAGAGTCTTGAAGCCCCAGTCTTGGAGACAGCGTCTACGTAAACCTCGGTTCACAGGAACATGAACACTTGATTGGCAGGGAAGGGGGGTGGGGGGTTGGTTTCAAAAGGGAAGTCTGAGAAAAATGTGTGTGACCTCATGCTTTTTGGTTCTTTGGGAATTTTATTCACATTCCCACTTTTTTCCCCTAAGTGATTGAATGGAATCGCTTGGCTCCTATACTGAGATCTCAGTAGGCTACTCCTCATTTGCAAAAACACTTTTTTTACTTGTTAGACTAATGCTAGGTTTTCATTCTCCTCCCACCAAAAGAGTTGGTTTTCGGGAACAGCCTCTGAAAGTGAATTTGTAGCTAGTGACACAGTGGTGTTTCAGAATGTTTTTGACAGATTTAATGATGTATGTTTTAGACTAGTCACTTATTAAGTCTCTTAATTTTTTTTCTCTCCAGCCTTGCTGGATGTTGAGAGCACCGAATGATCTAAAAATACAGCAGGGACAAATTCAGGGAGAAATACAATTATGGGGTTTGTTACTGACCATGCATGGAGGCCTTGTGTCTGCGCTGATGTGAAATTAGACTGGAGGTGGTTTCTGAGGGGACGGGGGTAGCATCGCTGGTGTGTAACCGTGTCCAAATAGGAAACGAACCAACAAACTGGTTATATACATGACATAATGACCGAAAACATCTACATGAAAATTCAATGAAAATTGCACTTCCAGGAACATTACTGGCAGAATGTGACCACATAATATGAACTGTTTCTTGATGAGGTTGAAGTAAAAAGAGCTGTTCTGAGGGGGGATGCAACAAACTCGTGAAATTGAGAGGGCGCCCCCAGAATATGGTCAAAGAGAACAGCTCTGTCAGGGTTTTGATGTCAGTAGGGGGAAATATACCCCTCAAAACCTTTCAAACCTTGAGGGTCTGGCTGCTCACAACATCCATGTCATTGCATCTTACATTTACATTTATTCATTTAGCAGACGCTTTTATCCAAAGTGATTTCCAAGAGACTTTCTGAAAAGTTAAACACGTTTCATAACCCCCCCCGCCCATACACACACACACCGTACCCATAGCACCCATAGCAACTTCAGCAAGGCTGTCATTATCATCCGTGACGTCACCCGTAAACACATGTGCTGCGACAGGCTGTGTAGTATGGAGCTCGCAGAGTGCCGCTCCCAGTATGGTCTGTCTGGCAGTGTGGGTCTGACCCCAGACCAGTGCTGGGACACCCTACTGTCACCCGCGGGGGTGTAGGAGACAGTCTGACAGCCATGCTCTCCTCCTGCGGCTGGGCTGACTCCAGATCAGCAGGGAGAGCGTGCTGATGGATGACACCAGACACAACCACCAGGCCTTCTCAGTGGATTAACCTCAGCTGGTAAGCCCTCTGACTGGGAAATCCTCATGAACCAAACCAGATTTTGATGCAAATTCATATTCTGTTGGACATTCTGGTTTTGGTTTAAATCCAATCCAGTTTATATTGCCCCTTTATAGAAGAAATTAGGTGCATGTGTCCAGAGCATTGCACCTAAACACAGGTGTTCTAAGGAGCTGGGACCATGCTGGTGAGAGGATGTTGACTTTGCCACCCAGGATAAGCAGTGTGTCCTCTTTTTACCAGAAGAGTCTGTCGATCGCAAACCCAGCATGAGTCAGCACGAGACAGCATCATGTTCAATACTCGCTTTGTCAGACGCAAGCGGACACACGGCACATCATCCTGGCTGCTCAGGCAGTGAGGTCTTGGCTGGTGAATATTTCATGTTAAGATGATGGTGCACTCTCTCTCTGATGGTGTCTCTCTCTCTCTCTCTCTCTCTCTCTCTCTCTCTCTCTGATGGTGTCTCTCTCTCTCTCTCTCTCTCTGATGGTCTCTCTCTCTCTCTCTCTCTCTCTCTCTCTCTCTCTGATGGTGTCTCTCTCTCTCTCTCTCTCTGATGGTGTCTCTCTCTCTCTCTGATGGTCTCTCTCTCTCTCTCTCTCTCTCTCTCTCTGATGGTGTCTCTCTCTCTCTCTCTCTCTCTCTCCCTCTCTCTGATGGTGTCTCTCTCTCTCTCTCTCTCTCTCTCTCTGATGGTGTGTCTCTCTCTCTCTCTCTCTCTCTCTGATGGTGTCTCTCTCTCTCTCTCTCTCTCTGATGGTGTCTCTCTCTCTCTCTGTCTCTCTCTCTCTCTGTCTCTCTCTCTGTCTCTCTCTCTCTCTCTCTCTCTCTCTCAGCATCAGAAACCTTAGAGGTGGGCTGCTGACCCTGGGGCCAGCCTGGTAACCTGAAACCTCACCACATCACCAGCCAGGGATCCAGTGTAATAGGCCCAGTCTCGGTTACCCAGGCTCTTGCCACGTTTCTGTCAACCTGCAGCCAGAATTGGTGACAGGTGACTGGGGTCAAAGCACCAAGCGGGCACCTTTCCCCTCACCTGCTGTGGAGACCAGCAGTCTAACCGCAACCCAGAGTCACAGAGAGAGAGGGAGGGATGGAGAGTGATGGAGAATGGGAGTCAGGTGGCTGAGCGGTGCTTCAGGGGGGAATGTCCCTGTACTCGCTGTAAGTTGTTCTGGATAAGGGTGTCTGCTAAATGACTACATGTAAATGTAATGGAGAGGGGGTCCTGCCATGCTAAAGGCTACAGCTGGCTCCTGGAACTTGTGTCGTTCGACCACCGCTACGACCTTTGATCTGCTAAGCTCCCGAAACGAGAAGGCTTAATCGCAGTCCTGAATGGACGGAGCTCAGTGCTCAGCGCTAAGAAAACTTTCCTGGCAAGCTTGTGTGGAGGTTGTGCAAGAGGGCAATACTACCAATCCAACTGCTGAAAGAAACCAGAGCGAAAGAGAGAGAGAAAATAAGCTGGGAGTATGATGTTTACTGGCTTGAAATACTTTAAAGTAGCTTACTGGACTAGTCAGCTAACATATTGCCTCTTTGCATGGCGGAGGACTAGAACATATCTCCTCATGAACTGGCAACAGGAAGGATGTTGTATGTGTCATCTGACAGGCGGTCTGTCTGCAGGCTTGGCCAGGGAAGACAGAGAGTCCCAGGTGTCTTGGCTCAAACCCCCAGAATTCCCGGATCGGAAGCTCTGCGGTGTTGACGGACAGTCAAGCGTGTGTGTGTGTGTGTGGTGGGCTCTCGCCAGGCGCTCCACGCTGCCTTGTGCTGTGATCGACAGCTCCCCCTGCCCCCCAGGGTCCGTGGTGTCAGAGTTGGCACAGGAGATGCAGCTGGGACAAAGACCAGGCGGCGCAACGTAAACACACCAGTGCCATACGCACAGCATCTGCCCAGCACTGCCCCTTTGAAAGGAGTTTGGTGTTCGGGTCAGCGGACCTGTTTGATAGAGTGCTCGTCAACCGGTTTGTGGGATTTTCAAATGGAGTTTTACGTCATGGATCTGAAGGAGGCCTTCACTTGGCCACTTTACTCTTGGTACAAGACTAGATGTTTGATTTGGGTGTGAAGGGGCAGCAGTTCTGACACATTGTTACATGGCAACGAAGGGAAAAAAAAAGAAAAGTCTTGCAGTCTGAGGTAGTCTGTTTCAGAGAGCCAGGAAGTTTCCCAACCCCAGGGGGAGAGGGAGGCAGAATAACGTGCTGTGGGCTCTCCTGCCGTAACCTCTTTGTCCCAGCTCTCCCTTGCCTTCCCTCTCCAATCCCTCTACCCTGCAGCTTTTAATCCACTTTTGATCCACTCACACACACTGTTGGCCCACGGAACACAGTTTCAACTTCATGCAAACACCTGGCACCCCCGGAACCTTCCATCCCTCTTGGTTTCATGCTGTTATCCAGCGTGACACCTTGATGGATGCCCAGAATAGCCCCGGAATTATTTAGCAGCAACGGAACATATGAAAAGCAGTATTTCGCTTTTTCCCTCCACGAAAATAAGAAAACAGCATGAACTTTATTCAGACCTAATGTGTTTGTCAACCTTGTGATTAAGAGGGATTTCGGCCCCCTGTGACTGCTGCAAAGACACCGTGCATTTGTGAATGGGAGAGAGAGCAAGAGAGATCACAACTTTGCATAAGAATGGCCACACCCACTTGTTCTGTTGTTTGTTTTGATAACCATGACAACTAGCTGTGGGTCTCATATCCCAGGGATTAGAGGTAGAGAGAGGGAGAGAGGGAGAGGGACATTGAGAGAGAGGGGGGGAAAGAGTGAGAGAGAGAGAGAGAGAGAGGGGAGAGAGAGAGAGAGAGAGAGAGAGAGAGAGAGAGGGGAGAGAGAGAGAGAGAGAGGGAGAGGGACATTGAGAGAGAGAGAGGGAGAGAGAGAGAGACAGAGAGAGAGAGGGGAGAAGGAGAGTGAGAGAAAGACGGGGGGGGGGGGGGCGGGGGGTGAGGGACAGAGGGAGATAGATGTGTGGGGACTGGCGTACAGGCTCAGTAAAGCCAACATCGTAAATCCCCACAAAGAACCTCAAACCGTTTTTAACAAGAACACATCCGACTCTTTACTCATTGAACTGGCCAGTAGCAGTGGTCAGCCGGGCTGAAACGTTACCGACGCTGCAGTTATGACAACACAGACAACAGACTCAGGGAATGGAATCCATCCAGCCCCAGTCCCACTCATGAGGCGGTGTCCAGCCCGCTTATAGAACTCCCTTCGTCTTCAGTCACAGAAAGTCACAACCACTGGCTATACATAGCTACTAACTATCCCATACACAACATCACCTCACACCCTTGAATCCTGTACCCCAGTGATGTCGAAACACATGCCGTCAAGAGGTTGGGGTGAGAGTGGGCCAAGAGGGGTGCAGGTTCTCATGTCAACCAAGCAGCAGCTTTCGAATTGCTCTACCTAGTAAAATCAGCTGATGCAGTGCTAAATTGAAAACCTGCATCCTCTTGGCCTACGATGGCACATGGTTTTGACGCCACTGCCGTCCCCTAATCAATAAGAGTTTAGCAACTTACAGCAAAGACAGGGACATTCTCCCTGAAGCAAGTAGGGTGAAGTGCCTTGCCCAAGGACACAACATCATGTAGCCACAGCCAGGGTTCGAACTCACAACCTTCCAATCACGAGCCCCACGCCTTAACCTGCTGAGCCACCTGACTCTCCCTATCACAGCGTGTGGATTTGATTGTGACCCTCGGTGTGCTTGTGTTTCAGGGATGCCCGCTGTCCTGGCTCTAGCTGGCTTGACCCTGGCTCTGTGCGTGTTGAGAGCCCAGCCCGACTCGGCCGAGCTGAGGTTTCTGGGCCAGACGGAGTTTGTGGTGAACGAGAGCAGTCGCACCGTGGTCCGGCTGGTGGTGGAGAGGGTCGGAGACCCCGTTAATGTGACCGCACTGGTTCTGGTAGGGAAACTTTATCCAAAGCGACTTCCAACATAGAACTTTATAAAGAGCCTCAGTCAATGATCATAACAAAAAGATAGGCTCGAACATTGTGGGTAGTCAGATTATGAAGCATACATTGTGCCAAAGGGAAGAACAACACAAGCATTCAGTTAAGATGTTACAATTAAATAACGTGTGACCTTTTTATTGACCTCCCAAGTCTGTGACAGGAACAGGAAGCTAAAGACTAAACAACTTGTTTTGTTGCATGTCCAATGTGTACTGACAATAAAAGCATTCATTTAATGTTAGCCATAGCCAAGAGATATACCCATCTCTTCTGACATTGCTACTCCATATGTCTGTGCGGGTCTGTGTCTGTGTTCACATTCGTGTGTGTTATTCCCCCCAGTTGGAAGGGGAGGACACAGGGACTTCGAGGCCACCACTGCTGCTGCCTTCCTCTCTTCCTCGGAGGCCAGCAAGACCATCTTCATTGCCGTGAGGGCACGATGACTTACCCGAGGCTGACGAGACATTTGTGTTCAATCTCAGGCTCCAGGTAATATTCTGGGAAGTGCCACGTCAGGCCTTTTGTCAGCGCGACCGTGTGGGGTTGTAGGTGTGTGTGAGAGAGAGAGAGAGAGAGAGAGAGAGAGAGAGAGAGAGAGAGAGAGAGAGAGAGAGGAGAGACAGAGAAGGTGTGTGTGTGTTTTAGACGGGTCTTCCCGTTGGTGATATAAGACAGTGTCTCTCGTCTGTTCCTTCGACACGGGCCTCTTTCCCTCTCTCACATGTTCCCCTCCTGCTCCTCACTGTCCTCTTCCCTCACCCCAGGACCAGCCGCTGGGGAAAGGGGCCTCGCCTTTTTTAACCCCAACAGGAACCCCTGGCCGCGGAGGCCCCCCTGCGTGGCCTTTTGATGTGTGTCTTCTACAAGCAGTCCGCAGGGCTCCGTCTCCGGCCGCTGAAGAGGGGGGGGCCGGGCTAGAATACACCTTTGTTAGCGGAGAGAGGTTTTGACAGCCAGGGCTGCGCTACACGGGATGAAAGGCAGCGTGAGGGACTGTGTCGGCCTGCAGCCGGCTCACGCGATCAAACGGAACGCACAGGGGCGCAGGGCCGGTTCTAGACAGGCATATATGAGGGGGCAGTCAGAAATGTGAAGGGGGCATCATGTGTACCCCCCCCCCCCCCCCCCCCCCCGCCCCCCCGCAACGCTGTTCAATGTTTTACCGCTGAGTCTGGGCTCATTTGCATACTGCAACAGCGATATGAGAGGGAAGCTGTGTGTCCCTTTTTCTGCTACCGATCGTTTTGTCAACTTGTAATATGTTCATTTTGTGATCTTATTAAAATGTGCTTTCTCAACTTCTAAAATTTGGATTTGAGGGGGCAAGACATTTATTTGAGGGGGCGCTGCCCCCTCTTGCCCCTGCGTAGAGCCGGCCTCGCAGGGGCGAAACATGCTTTCAGTCAGAGGCAGAGAGGGGAGGGGAGGAACCATCAACCACATGTATCATGAGACATTATCGCCCTTCTAGCATGTATGATGTGCATACAACATGTGTTTAGAGTTACCGGAGTAATAATTAGAGCCGGATGTGGAGATGTTTTCCCAGACAGATAAGCGATCGTTCCTCTTCTCTGAACTACGTTGCCTGGCACCACGGCTCCGATGACGGCGCCATCAATTAGCAGCCCTGCCTGTCGCTGTGTGACGGAGAGCAGCTAGAGGCTGTCGGCAGGCCCTGTCTCCAGGGCTCCAGCTAATGGCTCGGAGACGGCCAGCCCCAAGACAAAGACCCCCAGCCTGGGGAGACTCTGCTGGGCCCGGGGTTGGGGGTTGGAGGGTGGGTGGGTGAGATGGGCTGTGACCTGGGGGGGGGGGGGAGGTGATACGAGGGGTGTTTCACGTCCAGGTGCCGAAGCCGCAGGGAAGGCTGGGAGCTGTGGAAGGGGAAACCCACTTAACCAGTGGCTGTGGGGCTGGCTGCTGGGGAGCTGTGGGGCGGAGGGGTTCGGGGGGGGGCCCTGAGGGTGAAGGGGGGGGGCGGAGCCTTTAGAGAGTGTTTATTCCCAAGGGAAGCAGGCTTCTGGCGAGGGTCTGGGGGGCTGGATTGTAAGAGCGTGTGGATTCTGTGTCTGTGTGTCAGCAAGAGCTCAGGGGCTGAAAGCAAGCTCTGTTACAGCTGGGAAAAGCCCTGTCTGAATGGAAGGGTGAAAGCACAGCACTTGCCCCCCCCCCCACTTTTTTTTCCTCTCAATTTATTTTTTTTCGGCTGCCTTTTCTCGCTACCTCGGTGCTTTTGTCTTTCTCTCATCCCTCTTCCTCTCATCCTTTCTCTCATCTAGCCCCTTCTCTCACTCTCTCTCCCTATGTCACACAACTAGGCACATATGCGCACAATCTGGGTTGTATGTTCAATCCAGACATGTAAATGAACCGGTACGTTTCGCAGGACTGCATTGGGATGAATCTGTTCCCATTATCTTCGGGGACAGCTGCGGTGGCCTGTGCCTGGTCTCAGTCTCAGTGACTGACATGGCAGGGAAGTCCAGCCTGTGGTCTTTAACCTGCGAGAAACAGCGAGGCAGAGAGAAGCAATTCCTGTCTGTGTATTCCTTGTGTCTGCTCCCCACAACCTCCCTGCTTCAGCAGAGCCCCAGTGAAGGGCCCTTGAGGACAGGCCTAGTGTGTCTGGTCTGTGTGCGTGTGTTGGGTGTGTGTGTTGGGGGGGGGGGGGGGGGGGGCGGACGACATTGTGTCTAAATCCCAGTGTGAACAAATCACCCATCCACCACATTCATCAGATCACAGGGTATGAGATGACTATGGAATATGAGCGAGCGGGGGGCTGACCGAAAATGTTGGACCCATCTCTTCTCCCTCCTCAGAGCTCCTCCAATGGCGTCAGGCTGGGGACTCCAAGCAAAGCCTCTATCACCATCCTGTCTAACGACAACGCTTTCGGAATCATTGGCTTCAACTCGGTAAGGTCCCTCCACCAACCCTGGTCCTCACCCCTTGGACATGTCCTGATCCTGTCTGGTCCTGAGCCGGCAGTCTGTAGAGCTGTGGGTTGGTTGACAGGACTGGGGAGGGGAGGTGTGTGGATCTCTCTATGAGGATGGTGGTGCAGGAGGGGTTTGGGAGGGGGGGGGAGGACAATAATAATGAACATATCGATTCCCTCCCGTCCTCCATAATCTGTTTCCCTTTCTCTGTCTGATCCCCTTCTCTCCTTCTCCTTGTCCCCTTTCCCAGACTGAACAGGTTGTTGTGGAGGAACCCAGAGGGAGGAACCAGTACGTTCCTCTGAGTCTGATCCGAGAGAGAGGAACCTACGGAACAGTGACGGTGAACTTTGAGGTGAGAGGACGTTCTTTGGCCTCTCAAGGGGTCAGGTGAGGTCAGGCTGTTAGGATGACAGCATTGCATTGCGGGAGATCTTTGTGTCTAGACACACGCACTGACCAATCCACAACCAAGTGACAGTTTTGTTTGTGTGGTTGTGTCTGATGTGCTGGCAGATCTCTGGAGGTCCCAACCCAGCCATCGAGGACCTCAGCCCGGACAGGGGCAACATCACCATCCCCCCTGGGCGAGCTGTGGTGGTCTTCAGCATCCTCATCCAGGATGACCAGGTACCCACAGCTCCGTCCTCTCTGTCAGAATCAGAATGATTTTTTTCATTTGTCATGTAAGTTGCACAAACATGGAATGTACTAGGGCAGGATCGAGCAAACAAAGAACATATACGGAACTTTAAAAAGCAGGCAATAACTATATATAGGATAGGAATATATAAAAAATATATGGGTTTGAATGAATGTACACGGGGAGGGTGATGTTCCCTGGGATTGACTGGATGGAGGATGGGGTGTTGATTGTTAATGTCATCAATGATCAATGGTGTCTGCCAGACAACATCTTGTGTTTTTTAAACTTATTTTCATAATCCATACATCTTGAGGAACGTCACAATGGTGTAAATACATATACAAAACATATTGTGAAATTTAAATTGAGTTTCAGTCTTTCCATGGTTTATGTTTCATGAAGAATCCCCAGCCATTGGTCCCCTGGTTTGACTGTCTGTCTGAGACGGAATTTAACCCCCTTGCAGGGGTAGGGAACCCTGGTCCTTGAGAGCCATAGACCTGAAGGTTTTAGATGTTTCCCTGCTCTAGCACACCTAATTATAATGAAAGGTCGTTATCAAGCTCTGTGGAAGCCTCATAATTAGAATCCGGTGTGCTGGAACAGGGAAAAACATCTAAAACCTTCAGGACTGTGGCTCTCGAGGACCAGGGTTCGATACACCGTACCTTCTCTCTGTCAAACCAACCTGTCCTTTCCCATCAGATCCCCGAGGACGATGAGGTGTTCTCCGTCAGGCTGACGGGCGTGGCAGGCGGTGCTCTGCTTAACCCCAACGCCAGCCTGGTCCAGCTGAAGATCCGCCGCAACGACAGCCCTATTCGCTTCTCTCTCCCCCTGCTGGTGGTCCCTGAGTCGGCCGGAGTGGTCTCGGTCACCGTGACCCGGGGGCGGCTCTCCGAGGAGTCTCCCCTGGTGGGCTCGGACGACGGCGAGGTGCGGGTGGACTACGCACTGGTGAGCGGCGAGGGGCCGGGCAGCGCGACACTGGGGCGGGACTTTACCGACCTGCAGGCGACGCGAACGATCCGGTTTCCTCCAGGGGTCCACGAGGCACGGCTGCTCTTCAACGTCACAGATGACGCGGTGCCCGAGATCGCTGAGTCCTTCCAGGTGGTTCTGCTGGAAGAGACGGTGAAGGGCGACGCCGTTCTGGTCGCCCCGCACGCCCTGCTGCTCACCATCGAACCCAACGACAAGCCGCACGGGGTCCTGTCGATCAGCAGCGGTCCTCTCGCTCAGCCAATCACCATCAACGAAGACGTGACGCAGAGGTGAGACATTTGGCTGACTATCCAGTCAGGTGACAAATTTGTTTATTCAGGGGAGTACAATGATGTGAATGGCTGCTGGACCTGATGTTAAGTTTACCTCAGAATCACAATGACTCTTATCGAGGGACTTGTTGGTCAGTTGTAACCAATTTGAAATTCCTGTACTTTGTGAGGTATATTATTATGGTGTGTTTTATTATGGTCTTCGGCAATAGCACAACCTATTATAATCTCACATATAAATTATTTTCTTTATTATTTCCCCAACCCTAAGGCTTCCTCTGTATTTGGACTACATAGACAACACCCATGTCAAAAGTTACTGCTAGCGTAATGTCAATACGTCAGCGCACCTTACCAACACAGCTCATGTTGGACGTTCTAGTCAGCTACACAGCGAGGTCAGCGACACTTCAGCAATCTTAGCTAGAAATAGGGAGGACAAACCCGTTCGAGTGTTTTTTTTCTGAAATTCGTTATTCCTAAGGAATTTAATTACATAGTAATTTATACTAAAACATGTGCACAATAATATCGACATAATTTTGCGAAATTTAGATGTTTATAAAAGTTTTTTATTTAACTTAAATCAGCAGTTTGAGGAGAGGCTATTTTTACGACAGCGACTTTGGATGTAGCCTTCTTAAACGTTTCAGTGAGTTAGCCAGTACGAGGTAGATCTGCATAGTTACATTAACCTATTGTCTGTTAAATATGTAGTTTTAAATATGATGGGGAAACATCACATTAACAGTTATAAAATGTTCGACACGCCAAATGTTTTTTATTTTATTCAACTAAGCATCCCTGGAACTCGAAGTTCTGTTGCAGTTCGGGCAGAAACTGAAATACAATCATATGAAAAAGTTTGGGAACCCCTCTCAGCCGGCATTATAATTGACTCTGCTTTCACGCAAAAAAAGATAAAAGTGGTATGTCTTTCATTAACCAGGAAGATCTAAGTACTGGGGTGTTTTCCAAACAAAGATTTTTAGCGAAGCAGTTTTTAGTTGTATGAAATTAAATAAATTGTGAAAAACTGGCTGTGCAAAAATATGGGTACCCTTATGATTTTGCTGATTTGAATGCATGTAAAACTGATGACTTGAAAAATCGAATTGGTTGGATTATCTCGTTAAGCCTTGAACCTCATAGAAAGGTGTGTTCAATCATGGGAAAAGGTATTTAAGGTGCCCAAATACAAGTTGCACTTCTCTTTGACTCTCTGCTGAAGTGAGACAGAATGGGATCATCAAAACAGCTCTCCACAGATCTGAAAACAAAGATTGTTCGTTTTCATGGTTTAGGGGAAGGCTACAAGAAGCTTTCCAAAAGGTTTCAACTGTCAATTTCGACTGTAAGAAATGTTGTCAGGAAATGGAAGGACACAGGCACAGTTGCAGTTAAACCCAGGTCTGGAAGACCAAGAAAAGTACAGGAGACATAGTACATATGCGGCGGATTGTGAGAATGGTTGCAGACAACCCACAGATCACCTCCAAAGACCTGCAACAACATCTGGCTGCAGATGGTGTATCTGTACATCGTTCAACAATTCAGCGCAATTTGCACAAAGCACATCTGTATGGCCGGGTGATGAGAAGGAAGCCCTTTCTGCGCCCACGCCACAGGTACAGTCGCATGGAGTATGCTAAAGCTCATTTAGACAAGCCAGATTCATATTGGAAGAAAGTACTTTGGACTGATGAGACAAAAATTGAGTTGTTTGGTCATAACAAAAAGCGCTTTGCATGGCGAAAGAAGAACACTGCATTCCAAGAAAAACACCTGCTACCTACTGTCAAATTTGGGGGAGGTTCCATCATGCTGTGGGGCTGTGTGGCTACTTCAGGGACTGGGGCCCTTGTTAAAGTCGAAGGTCGCATGAATTCAACCCAGTATCAACAGATTCTTCAGGATAATGTTCAAGCATCAGTCACAAAGTTGAAGTTACGCAGGGGTTGGATATTCCAACAAGACAATGACCCTAAACACTGTTCAAATTCTACAAAAGCATTCATGCAGAGGGAAATGTACAATGTTCTCAAATGGCCGTCACAGTCCCCTGACTTGAACATCATCGAAAATCTATGGGATGATTTGAAGCGGGCTGTCCATGCTTGACGGCCATCAAACTTAACTGAACTGGAGCGCTTTTGTATCGAAGAATGGTCAAAAATACCTCCATCCAGAATCCAGACACTCATCACAGGCTACAGGAGGCGTTTAGAGGCTGTTATTTTTGTAAAAGGAGGCTCAACTAGATTAGATTAGATTAGATTAGATTCAACTTTATTGTCATTACACAGGTACAAGTCCAGGGCAACGAAATACAGTTAGCATCCAACCAGAAGTGCAAAACAGTTATTAACAACAGAATATAATAATATGGATATACTCAAAATATACATATTATGAACAGTATAGACAGAATATACAGGGTATGTACAGATTCAATCCGGGTATGTACAGATACAAATTAGACAAGCAGAAATTACCGGGTAGCATGTATATACAGGTAGTGCAAATGATGCGATTGAGCAAAAAGAACAGATGTGCAAAGTGAACAAATGTGAACAAAATGTGCAGGTGGTGCAGTAACAGATGTGCAAAATGGACAGATAGTGCAAACTAAGTACTGATGTCATTTTTTTTGTTGGGGTGCCCAAATTTATGCACCGTCAAATTTTGTTATGATGCCTTTTGCATATTTTCTGTTATTCTAATAAACAAAACGACACTGCTGAAATACTCCTGTTTCCCTAAAGTTTGTCATTTATGAAAAGGAATTTGCTTCTTTGAAATCCCAGTTAATTATGAACAAAAATCCAAAAAATTAAGAGGGGTTCCCAAACTTTTTCATATGACTGTATCTGAAAAGTCCCAACCGGAAAACGTTAGCGGTTTTCACAGTCATGTAGTACTAGAATAGACGTTCATGAACAGATGTTCAGATCTTCATGTTAAGGTAGCGGCATTGAAGTTGAGGTTATTTGCCAAGGGTGTAAAGGCCATGAATGAATGAATGAATGAATGAATGAATGAATGAATGAATGAATGAGTAGGCTAAATGTCTGAAAATATAACTAGAAGGGAAGTCGCGTTAAAGTCATAGAGGTTACGACCATTTTTACACTGGATTCTCCTACTTATTTATTTTCATTCAACTTCTCAACTGAGGCTGCTTTGCTTTGATTGCAGGCAAGCAAGAAAACTTTCATTCTATTCCTTACTCTTTGTATTTTGACAGTTTCCTAGCAGCTCGTCTAAACCCATAAAAAACCTAACCTAATAACTCCCTCCTAATCCTATTGCTCTTATTGTTATGAATTATTCATTTAAAATAATAAATCAATTGTATTTGTTCCGACCGTCTCTGCTCTCTGTCCGTTCAGGTTCGAGGGTTTCTCCATCGTGCGGAACGGCGGCAACTATGGCGTTGTGTCTGTCAACTGGACCATCGCCCGTAACTCTAGCGACCGTTCTCCCGTGTCAGACGACCTGAAGCCGGCGTCGGGCACCCTGCGCTTTGCGGCGGGCCAGGTCAGCGCCCTCCTGCCCCTGGACATCACGGCTGACCTGCTGGCGGAGGAGGCGGAGGCCTTCATGCTCAGACTGCTGCCCAGCACGGTGACGGGCGGGGCCGAGGTGGACGAGCCCATGGAGGTGAGCCTGGATGTGGAAGTGCGTCGGTTAAGGACACGTGGCGGGCCGGTCGGCCGCTGGTCTGACATGGAGTATGGTGGAGGGCGGAACAGAGACAGACTGGCAGGAAAGGGAATACCAAGGACGTGTGTGTTTGACAGATGGGAGAGACAGACAGACGGGGGAAGAGTGTTTGAGAGTGCCAGAGTGTGTGCATGTGTTAGTATCAGAGTATAATCTGAATTCGTTTTATTCGCCATACAAGTTACACTAAAACATAATTTATCGTGGCAGGATGGAGCAAACAAATAACATATATTTGACTTAAATAAGATCAAGATAATTAGATAAAAATAAAATGAAAGTGCATAGCTGTACAGAGGGGGGCATATGAATTAACAAGTATGGGCTGGATCCTTCCTGAAGTCTACAACCATCTCCACTGTCTTCAGAGTGTTTAGCTGCAGGTTGTTCTGGCTACACCAGGTCACCAGGTTGTCCACTTCCCACCTCTAGTCAGACTCATCCCCACCAGAGATGAGTCCAATCAGGGTATACGTGTATCATGTATACATTTTAAAGAGAGTTCAAATACATGCACAGACAGACAGGGAGAAGGTCCACCCACTCTTAATGGGGCAAGTCTGCAAGGGAGGGCTGCACTTGTGAAGGGACACACATCTGGAGGATGTGGTTGTGTGTGGGGACACACACAAGGGGGGCTGTACCAGGGCGTGGAAGCCAGAAGTGTTCTAATAGCTGCCATCTTTAACACAACCTCTTCTCTGGGCTGACAGAAGTGGGTAGGGCGTGTTTATGTTTTGAAAACCTTGCGTTAATCGCAAACACAGAGAGACGCTGAGTCCACTCCCATAGCAGGAGCACAGCGTGGAGACTCCATGTGTTAGAGATGATCGAGTTGACGTAGCAACGGCTCTAAACAATAGATCATAACTCTTATCATGTTGGGCAAGTCAATCAGCATCAAGGCGATGCTGAGGAATTCTAAAAGCCAAAACGACGACAGCCGCCGGCCCGGCAGAAACTTAGGAGCTGTGGTAAAGTAGCTTGTGAAAGCTATTCCTGCTCATTCAGGAGTTTTAATTAAAGAGGATGTTTTTTTCTCCAGATTTAGCCCAGGGTTCTGTTTTATTACCCTGAGCCGGATGGTGTCTCCTCCTCCCTCTATCATCCAATCCTCCCTGAATCTTTTCTTTCTGCTAACTGACTTAACCAGGGATTGGTTTGGGATCCTTCAGTGTGATTCACGCATCTCCCTGCTGACTTCCCCTCCGTCCCTCCCTCCTTCCCTCCATCCAGATGCTGTTCTACATCCAGGACAGCGATGACGTCTACGGATTGTTCCGCTTCCACCCGACGGAGGAGCAGAGCATCCAGAGCCAGCCGCAGGGCCGCTTCCTGTCGCTCAGCTTTCTGCGCGAGGGGGGTGCACTGGGGGAGGTTTCCCTGGGCCTCAGCGCCCTCTACCTCCCCGCGGGGGTCCTGGACCCCGCCCTGGCCCGGGACGGCATCCTGAATGGGAGCCGCATCACCAGCCTGCTGTTCTCCAGCGGCCAGACGCGAGCCGCACTCACCCTGCCCATCCGCAACGACGCCTTCCTCCAGAACGGAGCCCGCTTCCTCATTCAGGTGGGCTGGGGTCAAGGGTCAGGAGAGGTCACAGGTAAAAAAACAGTGTGTAGGTCCTCACCTTTTACTTCTCCCCTCCCTTTTGGTTTTGAGCAACTGGCCAAAAGTGCCTCATTTGCATGGCTCTGGATTTTTACCATGGGAATGGACGTACAAACAGGCTCTTCAAGGAGTCCTTCAAAATCAAAACACAAAACTGAAGTGCCTCCGCAGGCGATTGGCTGAAAGTGACAAGACACACACACACTCACTGGCTACCTCTCTCACCCTGTCTCTCTCATCCGCACACACACATACACAGGAAGGAAAAGCTGATTGACAGCGTTGAGGGCCATGCTCATTCAAACCTTCACCATGACGGACATCTAATTAAACAGGCAGAGTTGGACAAACACAGTCTTTATACAAGTTTGGCATGGAAGGGAGGAAATCCATTTGGGGATGGGAGGGCCATTTCTTGTCATACCTGCATCGCAATTACCAATTTGTGTCATTTTCATATTGTTGCAAACTTGGACATAATATTTTCCAGGCATGCAGTTGATTTAATTCTTTTTATTTATACCCGTCATACAGGGCTCCATGCTAGCTCCTCAGTATGGCTAGCTGGGTTTTCTCTCCGGTCTCACTCACAAGCACTAGCTCCTGCTCTCATCTCTCAACAGGACACCTTAGTGCCTTTCTAAATCTAAACAATTGCAATCCTGTATTTGCCTTACGAAAAAAATAAGGAATAACAACAGAAATGTATAAACTTAGTCACAAGCCTAGTTCATCAGAGTAGAATGGGGGGGTTCTGTGTAGAATACCCCAATCTCAATGTGGGTCCCACAAAATACGTGTAGCGTGGAAATGTTGAGGGAGAAATGTAACTGAGAACTAGCACAGGGGATTTATTTTTATTTTGGGCGTTTGTTCATGAACACTGAGTGTGCTGCTGTCCCCCCAGTTGAACAGCGTGGAGCTGGTCAACATCAGCCCCCCCATCCCTCCTGTCAGCCCCCGCTTCGGGGGCCCCCTGAACCTCACCCTCACGGTCACCCCCGACATCGCCAACGGAGAGATCGGCTTCACCAGTAACGCTACCATGGTGGCCTACGAGCCCGAGGACGGCAACACTACCACGGTGCGCTACGTTGACCTCATTTCCCCTCAACGTTTCTTTCCGCAAGCGAATCCCCGAAATATGGCTTGCGTCTTTCTCTTTCCTTGCCCCAGCTCACTCTCCCCCTTCGCCGCGACGGGACTGATGGGAAGGCGGAGGTCTTCTGGACCCTTCGGCCAACGGGAGACAACAAGGCTGACATCACCCCCGGCGACCTGAAACCCTTTAATGGCTCGGTTGTCTTCCTGTCGGGTAAAAGCGATGCGACCATCAGTGTGACCATCATGGCCGACGACATCCCAGAGGTCAACGAGACCCTCCTACTGACCCTTGACAGGTACAGGGTGTTCCAAAGCAGGGTTGTAGATTCTAACGGTGGGTTTTTGGGTTGGGGACTGTTAGTAACTTTTCTGAGGTAAAAGGCGGTGTGACACTTGAAACTGACGAGATGTGGGTCTGCAGCCATTATGCTGTTGCTTGGTGTCTGAGGGGGGAGAATCAAGCGGAGCAGTGAGATTGGGATGCTCCTGAGGAGATGAAGGATCAGGCCTCCCTCCCTCTCCCTCCCTCTCCTTCCCTCTCCCTCCCTCTCCCTCCATCTCCCTCCATCTCCCTCCCTCTCCCTCCATCTCCCTCCATCTCCCTCCCTCTCCCTCCCTCTCCCTCCATCTCCCTCCCTCTCCCTCCCTCTCCCTCCCTCTCCCTCCCTCTCTTTCCATCTCCCTCCCTCTCCCTCCATCTCCTCGTCTATCAATCCTGTCTTCTTTGGGAGGGGGGGGCGGTGGTTTGGTCTGGTTCTGATTAGAACGGTGGCTCTCCCCCCACCTCTCCTCACTCCTCTGCTGCAGGGTGGAGACTGCGCGCTTTGTCGTGTACTTTGGGTAAGTGGAAAGGGGACTGGGCCAGGGGCCTTTGTGTGCTGTGAATCAGGACTTTGTCTCCAAGAAAGAGAGAGGGCCCACTTCAGCGTTTTTCAGGGGCTCTTGCTTGGTTTGGTGTGTGTGTGTGTGTGTGTGCGTGTGTGTGAGGATGTGAAACAGGGTTCTGAAGAGAGGTGGGTGGGGGGTGCAAGGGGGGAATGGGGGTGTCGGAGGGAGATCTTCATTATGGTTTCGCACCTAATTGAGCGGGGTCTTTATTATGCTCTGGTGTAAAGGACGTGTCCGTGTTTTTTATGCATGTGCCGTCTTGGCTGGTGGTTCTGTTTGGAATGCCTCTCTCTGTCTTCTCTCTGTGTTTTGTCTTTAATTTACTTTTGATGCGGTGATTGCTTGGCTCTCCCTCTTGTCATGCACACACACACGGTGTCCCCCCCCTCCTCCTGGTGTGAGAGTAGCTCTGGGCTCTCTGACTGACATGGTGAATTAAAAGCAGCCCAAACAGCAGGGGCCCTTATTGGCTGACTCGCCGCTGAACTCCAGACAATGAAAAGTAATTTAGCGATTAAGAAGTTCCTGAAGGTTCTGTTGACGAAAAACATGTTTGTTTTAGCGCTCGGGCCAGACCGTCAGGACCCCACTGTTATTCCCAAACCTGACCCCCCCCCCCCCCCTACCCCTGCCTCCTCTCCCAGGACCAACGTGGAGAACCAGATCCTGAAGGCAGGCTTCACCAGCAGAGAGATCGTCATCGTAGAGAACGACGACCCAGGAGGAGTGTTTGAATTCTCCCCTTCCTCCCGTGGGCCGTGGGTCGTCAACGTGAGTCTCGGTCTCAACTCCGTCATTCAGTCTCATCGCCCCACGCCTGGTAGGTTGTTTTGACTTGCGACCTTTGACCCTGTGACCCCCCCCCCCCCCCCCTCTCTGTCAGGAAGGCGAGGCGGTGGAGCTGCGCGTGGTGCGGGCCCAGGGCCAGCTCCTCAAGCAGCTGGTCCGCTACACCCTGGCGCCGGCAAGCAGCGGCGAGTTCTACGGTGACACGGGCATCCTGGAGTTCAAGCCGGGGGAGAGGGAGGTGGTGGTGGCGCTGGTGGCCCGGCCTGACGGGGTGCCTGAGGTAACTCTGAGGGAGGGAAGGGGAGGGAGGGCACTCGTGGTCAGTTTTTTAAATTTTATTTCCCCTTTCAAGTTGCCATCTGTTAAACTGAGATCTGTGCCAACTGCAAAGGGAAGTAGACCTCTTGACCGTGTGTGTGTGTGTGTGTGTGTGTGTGTGTGTGTGTGTGTGTGTGTGTATACTTGCAGCTGGATGAGACATATTCGGTGGTGCTCAGCAGCCACAGCACTCCACCCAGTCGCCTTGGTAACCACAGAGAGGTCAACATCACAGTGAGACGGAACGACGACCCGTTTGGTGTCGTGGAGTTCGTCAGCCAGGGTCTGTCCCAGTCTGTTAACGAGAGCAAAGGCAACAGAATCCACTCGGGTACAGAACCTCACTTTTAAACAGCTTGATGTATCAAAGAAACCAAAATGAGCATTGAACCATTTCAAGGTTTGAAATGATTTGAGTAGCGGACTTGTAATACGACATGATGTGTCCTGTCCAGCGGTCTATCCTGTGCTGAGGAACAGAGGTCGCTTTGGGAAGGTGAACGTGTCCTGGGTCCTAGAGCCTGCCTGGTCTGAAGACGTCAGCCCGGTTCAAGGATACATGGTGTTTGAAGAAGGGGAGTTCCTGAAGAACCTCACCCTAGTGTCTGTCCCTGACGAGGTGAAGAAGTCTCTTTAAAAAGCTCCTTATAACACCGTCAAATCACTCATAAGAGACCACAGCTTTTTTTGAGATGACGAATGACTTCATCAGTTGTGTGACTTTTCCCTGAAGATCCCAGAGGAGGTGGAGAACTTCACCATCACTCTGCTGAATGTGACAGGAGGAGCCAGACTGGGGAACGCGCTCAACGCCAGCCTGCAGATAAACCGAAACGACGATCCCATCTTCTTCTCAGGTAGAGCCTGCACGTCTAATGCCACAGCCCAGTAAAGCAGGGGTGGCCAATCCTGGTCCTTTAGAGCCACAGACCTGAAGTGTCCCTGCTCCAGGACACCTGATTCTAATTATGAGGCTTCCACAGAGCTTGATGAAGACACAGTCATCAGAATCAGGTGTGCTGGAGCAGGGAAACATCTAGAACCTTCAGGACTGTGCCTCTCGAGGACCAGGGTTGGGCACCCCTGAAGTAGAGCTGGCTGGCGAAGGCTGCGGTGTCACGTCTGATGACCCTGTACCCGCCCCCTCCCTGCAGCTCCCGTCGTTGTCCGGGTGAAGGAAGGGGGCGTGGCTAACTTTACAGTCCTGAGGGCCGGGCTGGTGGACTTTGTCGCCACGGTGATGTACCGTGTGGAGTATGGCGACGCCACCGCCGACGACTTGGTCGCCCCGAGCAACGCCTCGCTGGTGTTCGAAGTCGGGGAGAGGATGAGGACCGTGTCAGTGGAGGTGAACGACGACAGCGTACCTGAGACGGACGAGGCCTTCTACCTCATCCTCTCCAACGCCACAGGTGGATGAACCAGTCCCTCTGCTCACAATGTTTGGGGGGGGGTGTGGGTGTGTGTGTGGGTGTGTGGGGGAAGGGGGGGGGGGGGGCAAGATCGGCTTCATTACCCAAACCGTATGTCCTCCTCCCAAGTACAGGGACATTCCCCCTGAGACAAATAAAGTGAAGTGCCTTGCCCAAGGACACAATGTCACGATGGCACTACCGGGAATCGAACCGGCAGCATTCTAATGACTGTACTCTGACTCTAATGACTTCCTAACCCCACTCAGCCACCTGACTCCACTGTCACTTCCCCCCCCCCCCCCCGCATGTCCGGTTGCTCCAGTACAGTGGAGGGTGGCTGGCTTGATTAGCATCGACGGTGGTGACCCCCTCAAGGCCCTCCTAATCCTGCTATTGTTGTGACACAGACAGGGATAAAAGACCTCTGCGGCTGCCAGGGGAACTTCATTACCAAACTGAGCCTGTCTGAAACCCTCCTGGTCCAGACAGGGGTCACCCTCAGGGGTCACCCTCAGGGGTCACCCTCTACCCCAGTGGTCTTCAACCCTGGTCCTCAGGACCCACTGTCCTGCATGTTTTGGATGTTTCCCCCTTCCCACACACCTGATTCTAATGCATGATCATTTACCAGGATTCTTCAGAGCTAGATAACGACCCATGCATTAGAATCAGGTGTGTTGGAGCAGGGAAACATCTAAAACATGCAGGACAGTGGGTCCTGAGGACCAGGGTTGAAGACCACTGGTCTACCCCAACACACTGTCACCCTGCAGTAGAACTCTCACATATCCCGATCCAAAGGAGGTCATAAAATGAGTGTAAACTGTAAACCCCCATGAGGAAAAGTATGACTTGCTTTCCAACAAGTACACTATTGCACATCTGAGATGCATGCTATGTAATTGTAACTTTTTTTTAACTGAATGTTCTTGTTGCTCCTCTCTCTGCCACTTGTTTGGTTTCACACGCTGTGCGTTTCATAATCTGACTGCCTCCAATGTTCGGGGTCTATCACGCTGTTTCGATCAGTGACCGATGGCCCTTGTAAAGCTCTCTCTTGGAAGTCGCTTTGGATGAAACACACAAAATGAATACACAAGGTAGTATTTGTCGAGATATCATCAAATAAAAATGAGGCAAAGCTGCTAAACCTCTCCCAAGAGCTTTGTGTGCACAGATAGAGATTTGGAGAATAAACCGTCATCTTGGAGACTGTAGCTCGTTCCTTGAGAGGGTTTCTGGTGTGTTCCTGACGAGCATCTGCATATGGAACGCTGACCTCCTGTATGTGGTTGCCATGGATATGGCGTGCTATGCTAATGAGAGCAGCGTTTTGTTGTTGTGATGAAATTTAGCATGACAATAACAGATTATGAACCAACCTCGCCTCTCTGTTCGTCCTGTAAAAACATATGGCCGTGCCGCGGGCCCTTAAAACAACACCCTCTAAACACCCCTTAAAGAAGCTCATTTCATGTCTGAATTCGTTAAAGCTCTCAAGATGTGCAGTTCAAACTAGAGCATTATTAAATCTTATACCAGTTTCCCAGACTTGAAGGACAGACAATGTGTTGGTTTTGTTTGTGTGCGTACTTGCATGTCTGGTGTGTGTGTGCGCCTGGGCTGATATGTGTCTGGTGTGTGTGTGTGTGTGTTACAGGTGATGCTGTTGTGTTTGGCGCTGACACAGCAACAGTTATAATTGAAGCCAACGATGATGCTAATGGGATATTTTCTCTGGAATCCATGGAAAAGCCCGTAGAGGAAGGGAAAACCAACCACTTCTAGTAAGAAACTCCCATCATGACGGCACAGAACTTGATTACATCATGTTGGCCCAGTTGGGGTTTGAACCAGGGACCTTCTGACACTCTCACCGCTCAGCCACCTGACTTCATGAGCTGCTCTCTCGCTGACCCTTCGTGTTTTTCTTAGCATCGTCAGAGCCCGCGGCCATTTTGGTGAGGTCAGGGTGTTCTGGCGTCTGTACGTAAACGACTCGACGGCTCTGGCGGAGGGCCAGGAGTTCACCAACACGTCAGGCTTCGTCACCTTCGCCACTGGAGAGAACACCAAGCCCATTGTGCTGCAGGCCATTGCAGATGGACTTCCCGAGTTCAACGAGTTTTACTCCCTCAGACTTGTCGACATCTCAGGTTAGGAAACGGTTGGGTTTTTCTCTCTGAAAGTATCTGCCATGTGTTAGGGTTGCGCGCTCATTCTCATTAACCCTGCCTGCGTATATTTAACAGGCGGGTATCCTGGAGAAGGCGGCCGATTGGCCAACACATCCCTCAACGCTTCCATCCTCATCCCCTTCAACGACGACCCTTTCGGTGTCTTCGCCGTCGCCGCGGAAAACCTGGACCAGGAAGTGGCTGAAGACGTCCTGTCGGCGGACGACATGTCTGATGTCACTTCCTTCACCATCCTGCGCCAGCAAGGCACCTTTGGCGAGGTGCGGGTGGCCTGGGAGATCGTCTCCAGTCACTTCCCCCAGGGCCTCCCTCCGATGGAGGACCTCCTCCTCTCTGCCTCCTTCCCCCAGGAGGTGGAGCTGAGGCCCCACGCCAGGAGGGCCCACGCAGGCACCGACGCCTGGTTCTTCTCTGGCCTTCAGGGGGCTTATGGCACCATCAGCCCAGAGGACGCACCCTCCCGCCTGGGGAACTTCACCATCTCCGCCTGGCTGGTCCCCAGGCCGGACACTGACGGCTTCATCCTCTCCAAAGGCCCCGAGAATGGAAGTCTGTACTACGGGGTCAAAGTGCACACCAACGAGTCTCACGTGAGCATCATGCTGTACTACACAGCCCTGGGCGCCAACAGCACCCAGGTAGCCTGGAGCACGGCGCAGAGGTTCGTGGAAGACAACATGTGGTTGAACGTCATCATCGCTGTGAACGACGGGATTATAGAGTTCCTCCTGGACGGCAGCCCCATGCCTGGAGGGATAAAAAGTATCAAAGGAGAGGCCATTGCTGATGGTGAGTCAGTAAATAAAGAAAAACTGAAATACAACTTGTTATGCAAGTCCAACAAAAGCTCATTACTCTTTACCATGTGATGTTTCCTTCACTGTCCACAAGTTTTTTTTTTTAAGTTGAATTAAAGCTTTTATTGCGAGACATCAGGGGTGGCGTAAGAAAAAGCGCTGACTGCACATTTCGTTTTACAAGCTCTTCTCTCGGATCACTGTAAATCACAACCCCGTCCCTGAACGCCACGCCTAAAGAGAGAGTCGCCCAAGAGCCGCGAGCGTCCGTTAAACGTCCCGCCTGGCACGCCACACCTCGGCTGAAACCCGACGGCGCGGGGCCTACGGGGGGGCTCTCTCCTCTCTGCCTCCTGGAAGGCCACATCTGGAGGCAGCGTCTCTTATCAATCACCCTCTCCGCACATTCCTGCCAGGCCATCTCCTATTATCGAGACATGCCTGGGAGGGGGGGGGGGTGGCAGGTCCTTGAAGCCCCCCCCCCCCCCCCCCCCGCACTGCAGGACATTGTTACCGCTGGACCGAAAGAGAGATGGCGGTTGTTGTTTTTCGACCCCTTTCAACTAGCAGAGACAATGTTCCTTTTTTCTTCTATCGGGCTAAAAGACCCCCCTCGGAGCTGGGGGGGGGGGTTCTCTGCCTAAGGGCTTTGTCAGCAGTCAGTCTAGCGCGCTTCCTCAATTTGTTCACCTCCCTGTTAGTGAAATACAGAGAGAGCAATGGTTTGTGATGGTTATGAGCGACTGCAGCGAGAGAAGGAGAGACGGAGGGAGGGAGGGAGGGAGGGAGGGAGGGCTGCTGGGGGGTGTCGGTGTTCTGACGGTGGATTTGTGGTATGTTCACCTTCATTTTGTTGAGTGTTGATCTTTATCTCCTTCAGAGTCGCTGAGCTGAGTTGTGGGAATGTGTTAGTTCCTTGGAAGCATTAGGAAGGAACACAATGCTTGTTAACGAGCTTAGATTTAGATTTAACAAGCCACAGTTAACCAAACACCAAACAACATGAAAATAACAATTTCAGACTTATTTACATAGAATCCGTCTCCCACACCTCAGACCAGCATTGTGTGTTTCACATCACACACTTCCTCAGACTCTGTGTGTGTGTGTGTGTGTGTGTGTGTGTGTGTGTGTGTGTGTATGTGTGTGTGTGTGTGTGGTTTCAGGCCCAGCCCCGGTGCGTATCGGTGCCGACCCAGCGGGCCAGCAGCGCTACACTGGTCTCCTGCAGGACATCCGCCTATACCACGCCAGCCTAGACCGCCGCCAGATCCACGAGCTCCACGCCCAGCCCGCCAAGACTGACCTACGAAACGTGTCGGGCTACCTGCAGTACCGCCCTGGGGAGCGGAGCAAGGCCTTCGTGGTGGAGGTGCGGGACGACAAGGAGGAGGAGGGCGAGGAGGTCTTCTACCTGCAGCTGGTGGGTGCTCGTGGGGGGGCACGCCTGCCTCTACGCCGGCCTGACGCCACGCTGCGCATCGCCAAGAGTGACAACGCCAACGGCTTATTTGGGTTCACCGGCGCGTGCATACCTGACGTAAGGGAACAGGCGCATACACACACAGATACACACACACACACACACACACACACACACACACACACACACACAGGCATTAAGAGGTGCAGTGTCTCAGTCCTCAAATAATGATGACTCTAACTAAATAGGGAAGACACTGACGTAGTACTGAGATACTTCATTTACTGTATTTTCCGCACTATAAGGCGCACTTAAAAGCCTTTAATTTGCATAGTGGGTTTACAGATTATGAAACACATATCGTGAGAAAACAGTAAGAGAATGTAAAAGTGACAGTGGTTTTGTGTTCAGTGGTTTCAGTACGCAGAAGGAAGGAAAATAAAGCAACTTGGCTTTAGTGCACAGGAGGAAGATGAATAAAACCATCGAAAAACTTTTCTGTTTTGTTCAATCAGCACTTATACTGCCACGTAAAAGGCACTGTTCACAAACATCAGTTCAGGTATATGAATAAACACTTATAGTACAAAATCTTTCTATGTAAATATCTTATTTTTCAACCTGGATATCGGCGGCTTATAGTCCAGTGTGGCTTATGTGCCAAAATATAGATTTATTTTCAATTTTAGGTGGTGCGTCTTATATTTAGGTGCGCTCTATAGTCCGGAAAATATGGTAGTTAAGTCCATCTCTGTTCTGGTATGTGCTAAAGTTATCTCTAAAGACAGTTTAATAGAATAAATCTAACCCTGTGCAGATATATTCTATTGTCTGGTTTTTACCTGTCATTTAATATTTGTTTTCTTTTTTTTTCTCTTTTATGTATTTATTTCATTCATAGCAACAGAAATAAACAGAACGAATACATCTTTGGTACAAATAATGAATGAAAGGGCACAGAAAGAAGCAGAAGCTTATGATTCTCAGGGCATGTTCACTGATCCTCATGTAGAGAGGCCTCATCTAACCTTTTAAGGGGGTGCCCCAGAGAGCGTTCCTCTGTGTTGTTTAACCAGGTATGGGTATTTGGTAACTGCCTAACCACTGTCACTGGCTTTGAAACCAGCATGTCACTAGAGAATATGCATATTTGGTTACCTCCAAAGACATGTAACTGAAGCCAGCGGTTTGCGGGCTCGTGTCCTTGTGCATATTTCATCAGTCTTCACGCCCCGCTGGCGTAGAGCTGCGCTGGTAATGTGGGGGGGGGGGGAGGGCGGTTAGAAGGCGACAGGTGGCAAGGGTGTCCCTTCCGGAGCATTCCATCAGAACAGGAGCTAGAGTTCCAGAGCTCCCGTACCGAGCAACAGGTGGCGAGGCCTGAAGTAGGGGGGTGGGGGACAGGAGGGAACATTCCACCATAACTAGGGGCGCTGTCTTCCTGTTCTCCTGGGGATGGGGGGTAGGGGTGGGGCAGGGGCGCTGTCCTCCTGTTCTCCTGGGGATGGGGGGTAGGGGTGGGGCAGGGGCGCTGTCTTCCTGTTCTCCTGGGGATGGGGGGGTAGGGGTGGGGCAGGGGCGCTGTCTTCCTGTTCTCCTGGGGATGGGGGGGTAGGGGTGGGGCAGGGGCGCTGTCTTCCTGTTCTCCTGGGGATGGGGGGGTAGGGGTGGGGCAGGGGCGCTGTCTTCCTGTTCTCCTGGAGATGGGGGGGTAGGGGTGGGGCAGGGGCGCTGTCTTCCTGTTCTCCTGGGGATGGGGGGGTAGGGGTGGGGCAGGGGCGCTGTCTTCCTGTTCTCCTGGGGATGTGGGGTAGGGGTGGGGCAGGGGCGCTGTCTTCCTGTTCTCCTGGGGATGGGGGGGTAGGGGTGGGGCAGGGGCGCTGTCTTCCTGTTCTCCTGGAGATGGGGGGTAGGGGTGGGGCTGACTTTGCAGACGTTAGAACCATATTTTCACGTGCGAAGCATTGAAGTGAAATTGTTTCCTGTGAGATGAGCCTTGTGTGAGAATGCTTTTAAAGGAGTTGGACATTCAGTAACTTACTGTCTGTCTGCCTGTCTGTCTGTCTGTCTGTCTGTCTCCCCCCCCCCTCTCTCCAGATAACAGATGAAGGCTCCACCATTTCCTGTGTGATTGAGCGGACCCGCGGGGCCCTGGACGATGTCTACGTCAACTACACAGTGACTCAGCTGAACCCGGACAGCAGCGCTCCTTCGGTCCAGGACTTCTACAACGCCAGCGGCGCCGTGCACTTCCTGCCCGGGCAGCGCTCCGAGGTGAGGGGGTGGAGCCGCCCCTCGGCAACCTCACGTGACCCCCACAGAAGCCCACTCAGTCTTGGGCCTGCACAGATCCAGGGTTGCATGCACACATTTGCCTCTCGATCTACCTTGAGGCAATAATACAAGTGAGATCGTGACAAGACCAAGAATAGTTAGTTCACTATTGTTCGGATAAGGCTATGTTTACAGTTTTGATATTCAAAAGTATTCAGTAATTGTTAAAGGCTGTCTCGGGATATACTGCTCTGGTCGTATTTGAGCTGTGGGCCAGCGCTAAAGATGAGTGGTGCTCTTGACATCTAGCTCCCCCTAGTGTTGGATGTGATGTTATCAATGATCCAACAGGTGTTTACAGCTGATTAATCTTCAAGCCAAACACCGGGATTAAAGCATGCCAACAGCCTCATCTCCCTCTTGTTCAAACTCTGTGGTTGTCTAAACGGACTTTGTGATACCTCAGACCCAAGCTGAGCACTGAGTTTTGATGTTTCAACGACCAATGAACTCTCTCTAGATGTATGGCTGTGTTCTGCTCCTCTCTTTCACCAACCCCCCCTGAAGGAGGGGATCCCTCACTGAATTGCTCCTCCCAAGCTTTATTCCATGTTTTCTGCATAGCGAGGGAGTTTTCCTTGTCTTCCTTGAGGGTTTAGGTTGGTTGAGGGGCAGTTTTATGGGCATATGTGAAGTCACTTATGACATTGCTTGTAAAAAGGGCTATACAAATACATGTTGTTGTTTATTCTTCTCTTGTCCTGGCTCTGTGTGTCCTACAGGTGCTGAATCTGCTGGTTCTGGATGACGACCTCCCAGAGCTGGCCGAGTCGTTCCAGGTCAGGCTGGTGTCGGCCTGGTCAGGTGACGGCAAGCCTGGCTCAACTCCCACCAGCGGTGCCAGCATCGATCCGGAAAACTCTATCACCAGAGTGACCGTGAGGCCCAGCGACCACCCTTACGGTACCGCCGACTCACATATTCATATTCACATATACTTTTTAAAGGGGCTGGTCTGTTCGCGAGGCTTGTTCATGCACCCCCCCTCCTCCTCCCACTTCTCCTCCTCCACCCCTCCTCCTCCCCCCCTCCTCCACCCCTCCCCCCCTCCACTCCTCTCCCCCCCTCCTCCACCCCCTCCCCTCCTCCTCTCCCCCGCTCCTCCACCCCCTCCCCTCCTCCTCTCCCCCGCTCCTCCTCCCCACCCCTCCTCCTCCACCCCTCCTCCACCCCTCCTCCTCCACCCCTCCTCCACTCCTCTCCCCCGCTCCTCCTCCTCTTTCACAGGCCTGCTCCAGTTCCAACCCAGCCCTTCAGGAGAGGGGATGATCCGGCCGGCCCTGGTCCCGGCTCACGTCACGGTGAACGAGGAGGACGGCGTGGTCCGCCTGCCGGTTGCCCGAGCGCAAGGCCTTCTGGGCAGGGTCATGGTGGCCTACAGGACGTCGCCATTCACCGCCGTCAGCCCTGAGGACTACATGGTCAGTTCCTATTGACTTTGCGTCTAGAATGGTCTATTTATTAATTAATGGGAACATTACACACCTTCAGAGCACTCTACACAGACAACATAGAAACAGCTTTCAAGATGTGTGTGTGTTTTAAATAGTAGTTCTTGACTGCTATAAAATAGCTAAACCTCCAAGTTGTCCTGTGACCCCAACAGGATGCAGAGGGCATGCTGGACTTCATGCCTGGAGAGAGGTTAAAGTTCATCAGCGTAACCATCGTAGACAACCCTGTCCCCGAACTGGACAAGCAATTCAGACTGGAGCTGTATAATCCAGATGGAGGAGGTAGAGAAGATTTACTGCTCTTAGCGAAATGTTTGATAGTTCTGCCAAGCGATCAGAAGTTTAGCAAAAAAGGTTCTTCTGTTTCGAGGCCTTTTTTCTAGACGTGTTTCCCTAGAACTGATCCTGTG
This sequence comes from Neosalanx taihuensis, assembly GCA_030340665.1. Classification (NCBI taxonomy): domain Eukaryota; kingdom Metazoa; phylum Chordata; class Actinopteri; order Osmeriformes; family Salangidae; genus Neosalanx; species Neosalanx taihuensis. Next base: position 5,043,730 of record CM059316.1, on the reverse strand, counting down.
ATGTGTTCTGTCGATCTGTGTTCCTGTGTGTGTGTTCCTGTGTGTGTGTTCCTGTGTGTGTTCCTGGGTGTGTGTTCCTGTGTGTGTGTTCCTGTGTGTGTGTTCCTCGGTGTGTTCCTGTGTGTGTGTGTTCCTGTGTGTGTGTTCCTGTGTGTGTTCCTGGGTGTGTGTTCCTGTGTGTGTGTTCCTGTGTGTGTGTTCCTGTGTGTGTGTTCCTGTGTGTGTGTTCCTGTGCGTGTGTTCCTGTGTGTGTTCCTGTGTGTGTGTGTGTTCCTGTGTGTGTGTTCCTGTGTGTGTTCCTGTGTGTGTGTTCCTGTGTGTGTGTTCCTGTGTGTGTTCCTGTGTGTGTGTTCCTGTGTGTGTGTTCCTGTGTGTGTGTTCCTGTGTGTGTGTTCCTGTGTGTGTGTGTTCCTGTGTGTGTGTGTTCCTGTGTGCCGTGCCCCTGTCTTCTTCCCACCTCCTGTGTGACCTGTGACCTCCACCGCTCGGTTGGGACCCTGTGTGGATCTGGTGTGGATCTGGTGTGGATCTGGTGTGGATCGTGTGGGGATCCTGTGTGGCTTTTATATGGATCCCACAGTGGATCGTTTCCTGCACAGTGAAGGCAGTGGCAGTGGGGAGAGTGATACAGAATTCCTCCTCCCTCCCTCTCTCCACCGTGGTAAGCCCCTCCCTCCTCCTAAATTCCTTCTCCCCCTCCCCAGTCCTCATATCCTCTCCTCAATCATTCCTTTAAATCAAGCCACGATGACTCCTTCTATTCTGCTCTTCCTGTATGGGATGTTTGGATTGGGTGTCAGGGTCTGTGTGGTGTTCTTATTCTAAACTGTTGTGTGTGCGTGTGGCTGCCAGTGACTCAGTAGAGTGATGTGGGAAAGGTAAACAGTGCCTGGTGAGAGGGGGACCGCAGGGGTTAGAGGTCAATAGCCCCAAGACCTCACTGTCAACCTCAACCCTTATTAAAACTCCCATAATGCTCAGCCAGCCTGCCATGTCAAATGGCCAGTTTGACTCTGAAGGGACCTGCTATATTGCGACAGGGTCGAGACCATATATTTTAAATATATTTCAAACGATAAATACGTGTGTCCACAGAAAAATGTGTGTAGTCCTGCCATCTTTTCTCTTTCTTTCTATTCTGACTGTTTCTTTCCAGGAAGCATCAGTTTAATGTACTAACCCCCCCCCCACCGCCCCCCACCCCACTGATCTGCTCTGTAGCCAGCCTGGGACCCGGTTCCCACATTACCGTGACGATAGCCGCCTCCGATGACGCCCACGGGGTGTTCCAGTTGAGCGAGGACTCGCTGGTGGTCACCGGCTCTGAGCCAGAGGACGGAAGCAGCTCTGTGATCCTAAAGGTCAGTCAGAGGTCAACGATGGCGTTTCCATCTCTGTGAATGGGCCGATGTGCAATGCCAATGCTAAGTCTAAAGCAAAATGCTTGGTAGAGTATGTTAGACATTCCTGTTTTTGAATGTCTACCCCCCCCCCCCCCCCCACCCGACCCAACAGGTGGTTCGGTCCTTTGGCGCCCTGTCCAACGTGACTGTGTACTGGGAGGCTGATCCGAGCTCACAGGAGGTCCTGGTTAGCAGGGCTGGGAACATCACCTTGGTGGTGGGTCAGACCCGGGGGAACATCACGCTCCAGGTGGCCCAGGACCAGGTGCCGGAGCTGGACCGAAGTTTTCGGGTGTCCCTGATCAACGTGTCCCACGGTCGTCTGGGCGTCCTCAGGGAAGCCAGCCTAACTGTGCTGGCTAGCGACGACCCATACGGAGTTTTTGTGTTCTCGAACGAGTCCAGGCCCGTTCGCTTGCCTGAGGGCTACACCCCCGTCACACTGTTCCTCCTTCGGCAGAAGGGGCTCATGGGAAAGGTGCGCGTGACCTACAGGACCTTGAGCGAGGTTGACCCTGCCCCCTTCCAAACCCCAGGGGTGGGCAGGGCCACTGAGAGGCGGGACTTCATCCCCGTCCTGGATTCGGTGGTGTTCTCGGCGAATCAGAGCAAGGCCAACATAACCCTTCAGGTGCTGGATGACGAGGACCCAGAGAGGGATGAGTCCATATTCGTGGAGCTGGTCAGCGTTCTGCTAATTGAGGGAGAGCAGAACAGACCAAGTACGTTCACACCTCAACCATTCAGCATAAAGAAAGCGGATCACTTGGCCTGATTCTTTTTGGGCTTTCGTTTGTGTGTTTGATAGAACTTCCCTGCGTGTTCATGCTGATGTCATGGTGGCTGAGCGGTTAGGGAATTAGGCTGGTTATCAGAAGGTTACCGGGTCGATTTCCGTCTGTGAAAAGTGACGTGTTCTTGGGCAAGGCACTTCACCATACTTGCCTCAGGGGGAATGTCCCTGTACTTAATGTGAGTCACTCTGGATGAGAGCGTTTGCTGAATGACTGAATGTAAATGTGTTCTCCCAGTTCCTGAGTCCCCCCGGCTGGGCCCCCGGACAGAATCGGTGGCCCAGGTGATCGTGGGGGCCAGCGACGACGCCTTCGGGGTCCTGCAGCTCTCTGCCTCGGCTGTCAGTGTGGAAGAGGACTACGTAGGACCCATCATCAACGTGACGCGTGTCGGGGGAATATTTGCCGACGTGTCGGTCAAGTTCATCGCCGTACCGGTGACAGCCAGGGCTGGTAAGGGTTGAAGGAACCTGTTTGTATTTTGTCTTTTGTGTTCCCTGCTCATATTGCTATGTGTTTTCAACAGTGGCAGGTTGTGCATTTCACCCCTTGGCCTTCAGCGAGCTCCTACGCAGTTCCACCAGAGTGAATCCATATTTGAATAGCATCATTATGATTCCATGGCTCTAGACGCTATACATTTAGACAGAAAAGCAGTGCACATTTAACTGGCCAACCGTCTAGCTTTTCTTGAAAGGTTCGTCTTGAGAAGGGCGATTTTTGACCAAATCGATATCTTCCTTCCGTTTATCATGCTTAGTTTGCTAGCTCTGCATAGCCCTGCCGCTCATCCAATCAAATAAACGTGGGCCAGCTTGTAGGCCTACAATAGTCAAGTCGAAATCTGATGGTTTAACCCAGAGTTTCATTTCCATCCACTTTAAGCTTCAGGTGCACTGTTGATTCTGAAGGCCTGAGGGCCATCTGGCAACACGATGGCTGAATATGTTTGGATAAAAGCTCTAACATAGAGTCCAGCCCTCAAAATCTCAACCTGAGGCTGGAAGCAATGCGTGCAACCAAGAGGAAAACGATGAATTTAAGAGTAGAACTATGCAGAATCATTTTTAATATATTTGTGGAAAATATTCCATTTTGTATTATCGTTTATTATTGTATTATTTAATATTGTATAATATTCTGATGATGATTAGGCCAGCAGAGAAGGTCTTGCTGGCCCTGACAGCCCACCACTGGCTTTCCCAAGTATGTGTTTTAAAGTGTTGGTACGCGTGTGTGTGTGTTTCCAGGGGATGACTACAGCGTAGCCTCATCAGACGTGGTTCTGCTGGAGGGCGAGTCCAGTAAGTCGGTCCCCATCTACATCATCAACGACCAGGTACCAGAGCTGGAAGAGACCTTCCGCATCGAGCTGCTCAACCAGACCACCGGGGGCGCTCTCCTGGGCGAGCGCACCCGCACCGTCATCACCATCCGGCCGTCCGACGACCCCTTTGGCTCCTTTGGTGAGCACGTCCAGCTTGTACACACACGGACGTGGCAACGCGCAGCTGTCAGTCTCCTCTCTTGCTCACTGATGCGTCCTTGGCACTTGATGGGAATTGCTCGCTGGGTCGCTTAATCGCTCGATTTCTCACTTTCTCCTTCATCTTTTCCGCCTATCTCTCCGTCCACCTCCTCAATCTTTTTATCTCTCTCCATCCCTCCCTCAACCTGTCTTACACTTTTCTCTCTTTCCCCCCTCCCTTTATTGCTCTCTCCCCCTCTCTCCGTCACTGTTTTTCTCTCTCCTCTGTATCTCACCTTCTCTCTCTCTCACTCACCTTCCCTCCTTCTCTCCGTACCTCCTCGCCCCACCACATCAGTTTTCCAGGCTGCTCCAGTCACCATAGAGGAGCCAACCTTGAACTCTGTCGAGGTCAGGCTGCCTATAGTCAGGAAAGCTGGCACCATAGGCACGGTGCTGGTCCAGTGGCAGGCCACAGTTAACGGCCGCCCGGCCGTGGGGGATATCCAGCCCGTGTCCGGAGTGGTTAGCTTCGCCCCCGGTGACACCATGAAGACTTTAAAAGTGGAGGTCTTGGCCGACGATGTACCAGAGATAGAGGAAGTAAGAAACTTAAAACGATTCCAAGTAAAAGTAACGTTGACTTCGTATCTAGTCATCTCTAATCATGGTAGCAAAGGGGATGTGTCCAGTACAATTTTGTTTTTCAGATCATCAAGGTGGAATTGTCCAGTGCTTCTAATGGAGGGAGTTTAGGTTCTGAGAGGTCTGTTGACATTCTGGTTCCAGCCAATGACAACCCCTATGGAACCTTCTACTTTGATGAGTCTGTGTACAGTGTTCAGGAGCCCCTAGAGGGAGTTCAAATAGCCAACATCACAGTCCGGAGAAGGTGAGCAATAATGTTGCTGTTTTTACTGAAATGAAATAGGAATGGCGACTGACTGACTGTCAGTTAATATCCGCCCATGTCGTACAACATGGACAGACATGTTTTTCTTCGTTTTTTTCTTCTGTTGTTCCAGTGGGGGCCACTTTGGTCGTGTGGCGGTTCTGTACAGCACCTTTGAGGTTGACATAGTAGGTAAGGTTCAGAGCGAGGGTCAAAACCTGCTCCTGTACTACGCCCCTCCGTCCCCTGGCCTCCCCTCCAGCGCCCCCCGCAGGACAGTCAACATCAGTTCCCAGGGGGAGCCCCGGACAGCCTGCGCTGCGGCCTGCCTCCGAGAACCTGCCTGTCAGGCATTCTCCCTGGCCACGCCCGTGTCGATGCCCCCCCTCTGCTCCTGGGTGACCTCAGGGGCTGAGCAGCTGACCCCTGACCCCGGGACGGTCACCTATGTCAAGAATTCCACCGCCGCTGCGGTCCTCTTCAGCACCCGGGCGGTGGCGGGCAGCGACTACACCAGCGTCACCGCCCAGACTGCCTTCGCGGACGATGGCTCGGGCGTGGCCAACCTGACCGTGGCCATCCTGACCGACAAGCTTCCGGAAGGGGACGAGAGCTTCGCTATCCAGATCCTGGGGGTAGAGCTGGTCAACGTGTCGGCAAAACCCCAGAACCGTCCGTCCGTGGGGCAGCCCGACCGTGCGCTGGTGACCATCGGGATGAACGGAGACGCCTTTGGCGTGTTTCTGATCTACAGCCTCAGCCCCAACGCCACAGAGAAGGGACTGTACGTGGAGGTGAGAGAGGAGCCCGGCGTCACCGTGCCCCTGGTCATCGAGAGGCGAGGGGGCAGTCTTGGTCAGGTGACCATAGAGTGGAGGTTTGTGGGAGGCTTGGCCACCCCCGATGATGACTTCACCGGCTCGGGAGGAACACTCACTTTCAGAGAAGGTGCATAGTTATTATATTGCAAGCCCCACTAATTTGCCCTAGAATATGACACTGTGTACGGCATTATTGTCTTCATGTATGTCTGTGTATGTGTCTTTGTGATTCATGTTATTATTATTATTTGACAGTATATTTGACCTTAGCCGACCGTCCAGCTTTTTGGCTATATCTGACTAATGATCTTCAAAAATAAATAGCTACATTCACAACTACATTTGCACTGCATAGGAATCTGTTTGCACTAAGACACAGTGATTTTTAAAACTCTCCTCTCAACCTTTCTCTCTTTTTCTGTTTCTCTTTCTCTGTCTCTCTCTGTGTGGCTCTCTCTTTCCCTCTCTCCCTCCCCGCAGGGGACCTAAAGAAAATCATTGAGATAGCCATCGTGGACGACAGCGTCCCCGAGGACAGCGAGAGCCTGAAGGTCGGCCTGGTGAGGGCCACAGGCGGCAGCCGGATCCTCCCCAGCTCCGACACCGTCACCGTCCTCATCCTGGCCAACGACAACGCGGCCGGTGTGCTGGGATTCCACCCCGCCTCGCGCGCCGCCCTCGCCAGGGAGGGTGAGACGCCGCACCCCTCAAAACCAGCCTTGTCCAGGCTATCTGGCCGGATAAACGAGTTTGCAAAGGAGAGAGAGTCTTGATTAAGTTGTAAAGCCCACTGCTAAATCCCTCCACATGGACACATTGCTGTCAACTTCAGTTTCCGCTCATAATTTAAGCAATCTATCCAGTTACATGAGCCGCTGTCAAACATGTTCATGTTGTTGGTTAGAGCAATTAGTCAAACTGTGTCCTAGGGCAAGGCACTTCACCCTATTTTCATCAGGGGGAATGTCCCTGTACTTGCTGTAAGTTGCTCTGGATAACAGTGTCTGCTAAATCACTGTATGTAAAACTAAACAGCTTGGTATGTCAATATCCAAGAAGAGGTTGAGAGAGGATCCATACAAAACGCATTTAGTTCCTGATGAGCTGAGCGTAGCTTGAACCGAGTACCTGAGCGTAGCGTGTGTTCCAGGAGAGATGCTGTCCCTGCTGGTTGTCAGAACCGCCCCTGGGCTGGGGAACGTCACGCTGGACTGGGCTGTCCAGGGCCCCCTGGTGGCCCGGACCTTCACGAGCACCTCGGGGAGCCTGTTCTTCACTCAGGTACGGCCATGGGCGTCGTTAGCCCTGTTTTAGGGGGGCTGAAGCCCCCCCTAAATGTTCTTCAGCCCCCCTAAATAATTATCGGGATTATTATCGGGCCGCCGAAGAAACACGATAATTAATAACAATATTTTATTTCTAAAAATTACCGGATGCTCTCGGTTAAATGTCGGTCACTTGAGCGTCAAAAATGTAACCCACAAGTTCGAAAAACTAGTGAAAAACGGATGTCTTTGGGAATCGCTGGCTGGCTCACATCGGTCTGCGGTACGACTACCCCCCCCCCCCCCCCCCCCCCCCCCCCGTCGACAGAAAATGCCAGGGGCTAAGCCCCCCCTTTCTTTCAATCCTAGAAACGTCCCTGGGTACGGCTGTGTCTCTGACAGCTTCCTGTGGGAACATTCTGCTGTGGACCTCCAGGTTTGATACCGCAGACAGGTGACTGTCAAGGCTGATGAAGTGATTGAAGTGTTCGCTGTGTGTGATCCCACCCAGGGGAAGCTGAACAACACCATAGTGCTTCAGCTGTTGGATGATGCTACTCCAGAGAATAATGATGAATACAGAGTCGTTCTCGCCAACATCCGCACCTTTGGTAATTTCTTCTTCAGTCAAATCATATATTGGAAATCAGTCTGTGTGTCAGTAAGTATGTCAGTATGTTGTAAGCAGTGTGACCAGTGTGTGTTTGTGTGATGTATGTTTGCTGTGCGGTTAGGGCAGTGGTTCTCAATCCTGGTCCTCAGGGCCCACTGTCCTGCATGTTTTAGATGTTTCCCCCTTCCAACACACCTGATTCAAATGAATTGTAATTATCAGGCTTCTGCTGAGCTTCATAGTGACTCATTCAATTGAATCAGGTGTGTTGGAGCAGGGAAGCATCTAAAACATGCAGGACAGTGGGCCCTGAGGACCGGAATTGAGAACCACTGGGTTAGGGAGTTGGGCTGGTAATCAGTTACCCAGTTACCCAGTTTGAACCCTGGCTGTGCCAACATGATGATATGTCCTTGGGCAAGGCACTTCACCCTACTTACCTTAGGGGGAATGTCCCTGTACTTGCTGCAAGTCACTCTGGATGAGAGCGTCTGCTAAATGACTACGTGTAAATGTGTTTGTTTCCCTCTGTCTCGCAGGTGTCCTGGCAACGGCTCACGCTGTACTGGACATCCAGGGTCGCGAGGCGATCGTTACCGTGGAGACCAGCGACGCTCCTTATGGGATGCTTAGCATCGCACCATCTTCTCGCAGCGTTGCTACGGAGGAGCGCGACGGCACCATTCAAATCTACGTGAATCGGGAGTTTGGTTCCTCTGGTCAGTAGAGCCTTAACAGGAGGATTAGCCTTATTTGATCTGTTGCTAACTGTCTAACCGCTGTCTCTCAACGAGTCTGGACACGCCGTGTGTGTTTTGCGTGTGTTCAGGAGCAGTGAACATCACCTATGAGACCGTGCGCGGGTCTTTCCAGGACCTGAGCGCGGTGGAGGGGGCACTGGCCGAGCCAGGCCAGGACTTCCTGTCAGCGTCCGGCTCGGTCATCATGCAGGATGGACAGACCTCCGTAGCCATCAGCATCAACATCCTGGAAGTGAGGATCCACTTCCTGTCTCACCATGATGTTGACGATGTTTTGTTCTTCATTTAGTTGATTATTTTCATTATATTTGTTGTCGTCACTCATCTGTAAGTGTATCCCAAATCGTGTTGCCGTGTGTGTGCTATCGATTTTGTTTTGTCCCTTTTTTCAGGACAACATCCCGGAGTTGCAGGAGTACTTCCTGGTCAACATCACATCTGCGGTGCTGATCACTACCCTGGCTACAGCTCCCAGGCTGGGTACGACACCCCCAGACCACATGCTCTTCAGGCCACAGGGCATGAGCTTATGTCCCCTCACTACCATACCCACTCCTGTACTTCTCAGGTCCATGTCTGGGATCTGCGTGTGTGTGTGTGTTCTCTTCCGTTTCCTTAATGTTTGTCTCTGTCTGATGACCTCTCCCTGCAATCCTCTTTACACGACTGAGCCATCTTCTCTTCTCTCTCTCTCTCTCTGGTTTCCTCCCTCTCTTCCTTGCTTTTCCCAACCAGTAGAAGTGGTGTACTGTACGCTGGAAGGTAACCCAAACACAGAGAAGCCTCAGCACGCCCTGTGAAAACTGCCTCCCATGTAGTACGCTTCAGTCACAGCGAGTCAGGCCGCGCTGCTGAAACCCAATGCTATTATCGTTCTGCCAGTTGAAAGCGAGTAGCTGAACGACCACACTGGCTTACACCCACCGCAGTCTATTTCATGAATGGCTCCCTCGCTGTTTGAAAATGATGAGTAGACAGAACAGTGAAACAGCCGCTGTCTAGGAGAAGCACAACAGGCTCAGGAGCCATCCATCCATGGGCTAGCCTACTGGATGGATCTCCTCACCCGAGTGAGAGACTGCAGGGATTTGGGTTGGCTTGAATAACTCGGTGAGGCTTGAATGTGCGGTGAGCGACACCACAGCCAACCCAAACCCTCAAGGAGGCCCCGCGCTTCCGGGCCAGGGCCCCCTAGCCTTTCCACGAGGCCATAAGTCAGTCAACATGTTTCGCCGCCCGCCCAGCATATCCCCCCCTGGCTCTCTTGTTGTGTGGTTGAAGGACGGACAAACGGGGGGGGGGGGTAAGGGGTGTCAGGCGTCAAGCTCAAACATGGCGTCGCATAGGAACGCCTGTTGTGTCTCTCCTCCTCCTCCTCTTTAAAACGCTGAGAGCATTACCACCAAGGCTGCAGCTAGAGGCTAACTGTAGACGTGACCACGAAAGGGTGGGCCTGTCACATGTCCATCAGCCTTTGTCTGCCCAGTCAAATTTGATTCTGCTTCTCCCCAGACGTGCAGGGGCTCGTCGCAGAGGTCAGCATCGGCGCCAATGACGGCATCCGAGGTGTCGTTGAGTGGACAAACACCATGTAAGAAAAGCCGCCAACCAAAAAACTCTTCCAGATGGTACCATTCAGAGATCCTGGGATACTGTCGTGGTTTCGTTCGTGATAGAGCGTGACGATATCGGTGCGCGTGGCGGCGTGTGACTCTGCAGGTTCGAGGTGAACGAATCGTCCGGCGTGCTGACTCTAGTGGCCTTCAGGAATAAAGGCACGTACGGAAACGTCTCTCTCTTCTTCTACGCTCAGAACCTGGAGGCCCAGCAAGGCCTGGACTACAACGCCACCCAGAGTGTGAGAACACACACACACACACTAAACATGCTTTGTTTGAATGAACACACCCATCCACACTCACACTGCTGCGGGGTTCATAGTGTGTCCTTGATTTCCCAGATGCTCCACTTTGCGAATGGGGAGAGGTATACGTTTGTGGAGGTGCAGATCATTGATGATGTCATCCCAGAAGGAGCTGAATGCTTTCAGCTGATTCTATCTAACCCCTCATCTGGTCTAGAGCTCGGAGCAAATACCACAGGTGGGATATAAACCCTTCAAATGAGATAACATTTTATTTTAGGGCAAAATATCTGGTTTGCTCGTGCCTAAAACAAGTACATTTGGTTGCCAGTGCAGTAAGAAAATTTAACTTGGATTGTTACGTTTTAAGATAATGTTGTTTACTTAGATAAGTGTTCTTTTTGTTCAATCGCATCATTTGCACTACCTGTATATACATGCTACCCGGTAATTTCTGCTTGTCTAATTTGAATCTGTACATACCCTGATTGAATCTGTACATACCCTGTATATTCTGTCTATACTGTTCATAATATGTATATTATGAGTATACCCATATTATTATATTCTGTTGTTAATAACTGTTTTGCACTTCTGGTTGGATGCTAACTGTATTTCGTTGCCCTGGACTTGTACCTGTGTTGAATCTGAAAGTTGAATCTATTCTAATCTAATAAGTAGAAATACATTGAAGTAGATGTTCAATTAAAAGGATTATCACTCTCAGTAAGATGTACAGTTTAACATCCCATTATGTTTTTGTAGCGACGGTGACCGTCCTGGCCAGCGATGACGGCCACGGGGTCATTTCCTTCAATGGAACCCAGCACTTCCTGTTGCGGGAGCCCACATCGGCGTCGGGGCCGGGCCAAAGCGTCGCCACCCTGTACGTGGTGCGAAACCCCCAAGAGGGCACCTTCGGCTCGGTCAGCGTCCAGTTCACCATCACCGACGGCAACAGCACCGTGGCCGAGGCCGACCTCAGCCCCTCCCAGGGGGTCGTGGTGTTAGAGGATGGGGTCCGCTTCAAGGTGAGCAGACTGACATGGCTGTTTGAACACAAGGCTTCGTATTCTAACGTGTCGATTCCAAGACTTTGACACCCTGGATACACACACACCCTTTTTTTTGGTTCTACTAATTTTCTCTACTAAGTTTTATTTTTAGGTGTGCTACATTTCCTGATTCTTGTCTACTGTTAAAATCAGAATTAGTTTTTATTTGCCATGGAAGTTACACAAACACAGGATTTACTTGTGGTGAAGCAAACAAAGAACATAAAAATAAAAGTCCAAGTAAGCAATAGCTATATATGGAGGGGTATATATAAAAAAATATATATAGTACAAAGTATTAAAGTATAGAGTACATGCGTGAGAATGGCTATATCAAATATTCACTTAGCAGACGCTTACAGTAAATAGCGACTCACAGTAAATACAGGGAGAATCCCCCTGAGGCAAGTAGTGTGAGGTGCCTTGCCCTGAAGGAGCGCTGTTATTGAGGTTGTTTGTTTTATATTCTCTGCAGACTCTGGAAATCTGGGCGGTGTTGGATGCAGAACCAGAGGGGAACGAGACCTTCACTGTCAGCCTGTCCAGTCCAGCGGGAGGAGCCCGTTTGGGCACCAACCTCCACACCTTCATTACCATACTCCAGAACCTGGCTCCTGCTGGACTGTTCCGCATCAGCCCCACGTTCAACAGGTCTGTCCCAGCTGCTGTCCGGTCACTGTCCTCAGCACACACCCTCATCTTCACTAACACCCACACTGCTGTGTGTTCTACACAGGACTGACACCACCGTGGTGGTGGAGGAGGGCGGTCAGGCCGTGTTCCTGACCGTGTCGCGTAGCAGTGGGCTGGAGACAGCCGTCAGCGTGGAATGGGAGACCGTGTCGGAGAAAGCCATTGGAATGGGTAAGACTGGCCACCTTCATCTGCTGTTTGTACTCCAGCTGATCCTCCGAGATCTACACTGGATACATAGTGTGTATTTGTGTTTGGTTTCAGGGGGTGATCTCCCCGTCATGGGAGTGTACCAGACTTTTGAGGAGACCCCCACGTCAGCCTGGTGCTCCCTGCCTGACAGTGCCTTGTCCCTGGCTATGAGGCTGGACAGAGTCCCCTCTGTGGGCTCCACCCACACCCTGGCTACACTGTACAGATGGCAGGGAGTGTTTGTGCCTGTAGAGGTAACCTACTCTACTGTGTTCCTACCAGAAAACAGAAACATTTGAGTTGTGTTTTGTTACGTAATATTAAAACACGTTAAAAAGGACCTCCCTTTCCTTCCCTCCCTCCCTCCCTCCCTCCCTCCCTCCCTCCCTCCCTCCCTCCCTCCCTCCCTCCCTCCCTCCCTCCCTCCCTCCCTCCCTCCCTCCCTCCCTCCCTCCCTCCCTCCCTCCCCTCCCTCCCTCCCTCCCTCCCTCCCTCCCTCCCTCCCCTCCCCTCCCTCCCTCCCTCCCTCCCTCCCTCCCCTCCCCTCCCTCCCTCCCTCCCTCCCTCCCTCCCTCCCTCCCTCCCTCCCTCCCTCCCTCCCCTCCCCTCCCTCCCTCCCTCCCTCCCTCCCTCCCCTCCCCTCCCTCCCTCCCTCCCTCCCTCCCTCCCTCCCTCCCCTCCCTCCCTCCCTCCCTCCCTCCCTCCCTCCCTCCCTCCCTCCCTCCCCTCCCCTCCCTCCCTCCCTCCCTCCCTCCCTCCCCTCCCCTCCCTCCCTCCCTCCCTCCCTCCCTCCCCTCCCCTCCCTCCCTCCCTCCCTCCCTCCCTCCCTCCCTCCCTCCCTCCCTCCCTCCCCTCCCCTCCCTCCCTCCCTCCCTCCCTCCCTCCCCTCCCTCCCTCCCTCCCTCCCTCCCTCCCTCTAGTCTGTGAGAGTCCAGGACCCGAGCACATGTGTGGGCTTCACAGTGAATGACACCGCCTACGTAGCCGTCACCCACAGAGGGCCTCCCAACGCCCCTGCCTCCAACCTCAGTGTGTTCAGACTGCAGAGGGACTTGAACCTCACACTGGTGCGTCACACGTTGTCCTGTTTGACCTGCTGACTTCATAACTAACCTCTAATTCAGTGGTCTTCAACCCTGGTCCTCAGGACCCACTGTCCTGCATGTTTTAGATGTTTCCCTGCTCCAACACACCTGATTCTAATGCATGGGTCGTTATCTAGCTCTGAAGAATCCTGGTAAACGATCATGCATTAGAATCAGGTGTGTGGGAAGGGGGAAACATCCAAAACATGCAGGACAGTGGGTCCTGAGGACCAGGGTTGAAGACCACTGCTCTAATTCACAAACTGTACAGTCCCATCCATTGTGTGTCATAAACATTTATATATGACACTTTTCACTGACTATATTTTTAACTTTTCCACAGGAGCAAACTTTGGCAGTGGAAGCTATTGATATAAACCAATTTACCATTGAAGGAAGACATTACTTAATAGCATCCAATCAGGTGAGTTGGTGCAATTACCATGTACCCTGCTAGGAATCTGAAAAAAAGTACAGAGGTAATGAACAATATTCTGTTGGGGAAAAAAAGGAAACTTCCTAAAGAAAGAATCTAAATCCGGAGGAACTGTATGAATGTGTCTCCTCATGTCTGTCCAGGTCTTCATGAAGTCTGGAGGAACTTTCTCCCTTCACCACAGCCTGGACCTCCAGGGTATCCTCAGCATGTTCCCCTTCTCCAGGAGAAACGGCTTCTACCTGGCAGCCTGCCTGGACAGACAGACGGACAGCTGTCTCCTGCTCCTCTGGACAAACGGACGCTTCCTGGACCCTCGGCCCCTCCCCTTCAGCGGCAGGGCCAATCAAGTTGAAGCCGTCAACGTGGGAGCGGACGTCCTCCTATTGGTCGTCGCTCAAGGTGACCTCACACAGAGGTGTCATGAAGGACACCACAGTTGGTTATATACATTCCCAAGAGGATGGTGGTCGTCTGTGAGCGTTGACCAGTGTACAGAAGTCCTCATGTGTATTGGGCCATGTATTTATGCGTGTTTTGAGGTAACGTGTGTCAAGCCACAATCTTCTAAACTGGTGCTAAGTGATGCGCTGTTGATAGCGGCCTCAAAGTTGTAAAGTTTACTGGAAGGCTCAACACATAACATAGCAAAGCCACAGTTGAGCTCCTAAAGTGTAATTTGCAGTAGCTGGGTGTGTCACCCCTTGCATAGCATAACCATCAAAGATGGCTGGGTGAGGATGTTCATGTGTTTGTGGTGTGTGTTATTCCACCTCAAGGCCCCTCGCCGTCCTGTGAGGTGTTTGTGTGGGGTCCCCAGCAAACTTCCCCCCAGTTCTCCCAGTCTATCCCCCACCCTGGCCTGCTGTCAGTCCACACCTTCCACCCTCTCTCTGGAACCGGTAAGTACAAACCTCAGCCCTGTCCATTTTTTTTCCCCACGTCAGGGAACACAATTAGCTATCAGGAATAATGCACAAAGGGGTGTAAACAGTGAATACGTTTCGGCTGAAAAGCTACTGAATCCTAAATGGGACAGAAGGCTGTTCTGATCCATTTCTTTGAGATTAACACGATGGGTTTAAACCAGTGGTCCCCCAACCCTGGTCCTCAGGGCCCACTGTCCTGCATGTTTTAGATGTTTCCCTGATCCAACACTCCTGTTCAAGATCATTATGAAGCACAGCAGAAGCCTGCTAATGACAATTTATCCAATTGAAAATTGAACCGCTTGTTTAAGAGGTGTCTGGTGATGGTTTAACAATGATCTGATTTGTGTATGTGCATGTGTGTGTCCCAGTCCAGCTCCTCCTAGCTGGCAGGAACGTGTCGTCGCTGTACTCCTGGAGGTCAGATGTCAGGCTGTTCTCCATCGTGCTGAGGTCTCCCCCAGCCATGCACTTCCTGTCCCTGCCTGTCCCCTATGGCAACACCACCAAAACCCTCATCGCTGCCTCAGAGGAGACTGGCTCCACCATGTACGAGTTCACCTCTGTGTCCAACCAGTCTGACTTCATACCCAGGTACTGACCTAACCGCCATATTTATCTCCCAAGGTCCAAACACCCAAATGAAGAAGGGTGTATGCTTTCAAGATATTAGTTCAAGGAAAGTATTAGTATTAGTTCAAGGAAAACTGCACTTGACTGACATTTTGCTTAATTGTTTTCCCACAAGGCTGTAGTTTGACGTTGCTTTTGAACTGCGCCTGATTAGTTGTTTGGTTTCACTGACATTTGGCCTCTGTGAAGGGAACTTTTTGGTTTTGGACGTTGTAAGGACACAAAGTTTGTTAAGTTTGTTAGTTACAAATTTATTGAACCTTTAACATGAACAGAGTATTGCAATAGGAACACATGGAACATAAAACAGACAAGACACACAAGACACACACATAAACAGAGCTCTGTGGCCAGGCCTCGCAGACACTTGTAGTTCTGGAGGGACCGGCCCCGAGCCCAGTCCAGGTTACCATTATATATCGTTCAACTCCCCCCCTCCCCGCCCCATGGTCCTGGTGAGGGGAGGGGTGGGAAGACAAAACCAAATGGCCTCTTCCAGACGTCACAATGGGTGTGGGTGCCGGTTTGCCAGGTATCTCCATTTGCATTGATCAAATTAGCAAGTCCTGTTTGGCTTCATTGTCCTGTCTGGGGGAGTGCATCATTTGCACTGGTAGAATTAGCAAGTCACCTGGCTTCATTGTCCTGTCTGGCCAGGTATCTCCATTTGCATTGATCAAATGAGCAAGTCCTGTTTTTCGAAACATCAACACAACTTATAACAATCTGACAGTAAAACTATGGAACATCAAAATATTCCGTCACACCTCCTCACAGACATGAGGCTGAATGCCTCTGACCTCCATATGTTCCATTCCACTCACAGCTACGGCGAGCTGCGTTTCGCTCCTGGCGACAGCGAGTTGGAGATTGCCATCAACGTCCTTGATGACGACATTCCAGAGGAGGTGGAGCACTTCCGGGTGAGGCTGAAGAACCCCAAGGGCGGGGCTGAGATTGGCTTCGGGGGTCAGGTAACAGTGGTCATCCCAACCAATGATGAGGCCTATGGAGTCGTAGGCTTTGCTCAGGTAATTCAAGTGTCCTTTTGGAAATTTGCATACATTTAAATAGCTTCCGCTTCAGTGTATTTCTAACTTTACATCGTCTTAACTGTTAAAGCGTTGGGTTAGTGATCCAAAAGTTGCGAGTTCGATTCCCGGCTGTGGTTACATGACGTTGTGTCCTTGGGCAAGACACTTCACCCTACTTGCCTCAGTGGGAATGTCCCTGTACTCGCTGTAAGTCGCTCTGACTCGGCTGACTGTCGGCTAAATGACTCAAGGTAAATGAAAACGTACGCCACCCTGTCTGATAGTTGATATACGGATTGTGTTACGACCACGTACAGAGCTCTATGTCAATGGAGGTGGAGGAGTTAGAGCAGAACAACCCTATTGTCCTGAGGGTGGAGCGGAGGAGAGGGACATTCGGCCGGCTCACAGTCCACTGGGCCGCTAGCGGGAGTCTGGAGGACATCTTCCCCACCTCTGGAGTGGTGAGGCTAGCTAGCAGGGAAAGAAACATACGGCACCTCACACTTGGCTTTAAAAAGGTCTCGTTTGAAGTTACACGTCTCAGTCTTCCGTTCTGCCTCTTAGGTGATATTTTCAGAAGGTCAGATGGTGTCCACCGTCTCTCTGGCGGTCCTAGCTGACAGCCTGGCTGAGCAGAGGGAGAGGGTCACAATCTCTCTCATCGGGGTCACCACGCTAGGGTTGGCAGACCCAGCGAAGGGAGCTGTGATCGACCCCCAGCGGGCACGTTCCCTTCTGACCATCCTTCCTAACGGCTCCCCCTATGGGGTGGTGGGCTGGCACCTGGACTCCCAGTTCCTCCTCGCTCAGGAACCGCAGCGTAAGACCCCTCAACCGAGATGTCTGCATGTGTTCAACTCAAACGGTCCAGCCACGGACTGAGCTGATATGTTTTGCTGTAGCATTTGATATGTACCAACACACGTCCTTTAGACCAGTGGTCCCCAACACTGGTCCTCAGGACTCACTGTCCTGCATGTTTTAGATGTTTCCCTCCTTCCCACACACCGGATTCTAATGCAGGATTCTTCAGAGATAGATAACAACCCATTCATTAGAACATATAAAACATGCAGGACAGTGGGCCATGAGGACCAGGGTTGGGGTCCACTGCTCTAGATGCATGACCTCATTTTTCATTAGCCACTGTGTGCCCTGTGTGTTCGGAGGTCAAAGCTGAGGCCTTAGATTTTACCACCTGTCCCTTCGATCTCAGGGAGTCCCTCTAACATCACCTTGACCATCGTGCGGGAGCAGGGTTCGACAGGGGCGGTCACCGTTTACTATCAGACCAAGCCAGCACTGTCCCAGCCCCCCGCCAACCAGGCTGTGGCTGGGCAGGACTACACGGCCAAGGACAGCACCATCATCATGGCCGAGGGCACCCCCGTGGTCCTTGTGACCATCACCATCTTACCGGTACGAAGACTGGCGGCCAAAACAAGCCGTTTCCAAAGAGCGACAGAGTGCAGAGAATGGCCCAGCTCTGCTGGTGTCCCCACAAGAATGGCCCAGCTCTGCTGGTGTCCCCACAAGAATGGCCCAGCTCTGCTGGTGTCCCCACAAGAATGGCCCAGCTCTGCTGGTGTCCCCACAAGAATGGCCCAGCTCTGCTGGTGTCCCCACAAGAATGGCCCAGCTCTGCTGGTGTCCCCACAAGAATGGCCCAGCTCTGCTGGTGTCCCCACAAGAATGGCCCAGCTCTGCTGGTGTCCCCACAAGAATGGCCCAGCTCTGCTGGTGTCCCCACAAGAATGGCCCAGCTCTGCTGGTGTCCCCACAAGCGTTCAGCTGAAAGGTTATTCCAGGGTGCTAGTCATGTGGGGAGTCATGTGGCTGAGCGGTTAGGGAGTCGGACTAATAATCAGAAGGTATCCAGTTTAAACCCTGCTGTGCCAACATGACATTGTGTCATTTGGCAAGGCACTTCACCCTACTTGCCTCAGGGCGAATCTCCCTCTATTTGCTGTAAGTCTGCTGAGTGTCTGTTAAATGACTGAATGTAAATGCTAGTGAATAGGAGAATGTTTTCCACAATTTCACAAACTCCAGTCTGCTGCTTCAGACTGAGCAGACAAGCTGGCCTGGCCCCTCTCTGCCTCCAGCTGAGCTCCACAAACCAGCTCTCTAAACACCAGATCCAGGCCTTCCCTGGATCAAACCCAGTACTTACAGCCACCCCCAGCCCCCCGAAATAGATCCTCCCCTGTTTTGATTTCAGTGCCGCACAGCTATTTTCACATCCCACCAATGGTAACTATTATTGTGTTTTGTTTTGCCTGAGAGGAAGTTTGAAAGCACGCGGCTGGTCTCTGTAGGCTCCAGAACTGCCAGTAGCCATTAAGCTGGATGGGAAGCATGCATGGAAACATAGCGAAATTAGTCAAACATTTAGGCAAGAAGCTCTTATCCAGAGTCTTATTTGTTTTAATATAGATGAGTGTTCTTGCTCTCTGTACTTAACCATAACCCCTTAACCATAACCCCTGCATCTCATTAATAATTGGGTCTATTGATTTTAGACTTCTGTACTGTATTGTACTACACTATACTGAATTGTATGTGCTGTGCTATACATCCAGTATGGTCTGACGTATACTGTAATTGGTCAATGTTTGTTATTAACCAGACTGGTACTATATTGCCCATAATCTACTGTTCCTCAGGATGATGTGCCCGAGCTGGCCGAGACTTTCCTGGTCAACATCACAAGGGTGGAGCTGGTGGGGGGTTCATCGGGTGCGGGCCAGCCCAGCCTGAAGAGGCCTGGCATGGAGGTAGCAGAGGTCACCATCCAGGAGAACGATGACCCCCGGGGTGTCCTGCAGTTTGAAGTCTCCCAGGACACGCCGGGGCCAGTGTTAGCCTATGAGACGCCTCCGCCCGGGAATGTCCTACACCTACCTGTCGTGCGATTGGCTGGCAGTACAGGAAGAGTGGTGCTGTACTGGGAGGCTCTGCCAATCACTGCAAGCCTGGATGACTTTAGCCCCATTTCTGGGAATATAACCTTTCAAGTTGGGCAGGTGAGTCATTTATTATCATAAATATTGTATCATTTAATTCTTCCAGATGTGAAGCTGGGTGGATGATGTCTTTCGGGGCCTCTCATGAGAAAGACCTGTGTCCCGCAGGAGCAAGCTGTGATCAACATCACCATCGTCGACGACACCGAGGTGGAAACCGGAGAGTCTTTCAGTGTCACCCTGACGCGTGTGATTGGTGGAGCTAGACTGGGGGAGGTTACCTCTGTGACGGTCAACATTCCGGCCAATGACTCGCCGCTAGGAAGTTTCGGCTTTGAGCGCCAGCAGGTATGTCGACACGTCGTCCGCTGTCATCTGGAAAGTCTCCATTTGAAACCGGGTTAGAAAAACCTCCAACTCTAGCTGCTCCTCTCGTTTCCCAGTTCGCCGTCAGTGAACCTGATTTTGTCAACGACCCGGCTTCCGTGGCGACACTAGCGGTGGTGCGCAGCGCAGGGGGCAGGGGGGCAGTGACACTGGTCTGGCGTCTGGAGAACTCCGCCAGGGATGACCTTTCACCTCTCAACGGAACGCTGGTCTTCAATGAGGTCAGCTGGGCTTTTAACAGTTGTTCTAAGTACACCCTTGTCCTGAATACAAACAATATGATACTCTGTATAGTCTACAGATTCCTATTGATGTCATACTGTTTGATGACTGTGACTGTCCATGGCAGGTGGACTCCAGGCAGACGCTGGTCATCCGAGCGCTGGCTGATGTTGTCCTGGAGGGGGAGGAGAGCTTCACCGTCCAGCTCCTGGCTGTCGCTAGCGATGCAGTCATTGACCCCCTCAGAGGTCAGTTCACTAGTTTTGCTTTGAGTTCAAATAAGTCATCAGTCTTTCACTAGTAAATGGTTGAATGCAAATCATGCTACACCTTATGTTTCTATTTTTATTATGTCATAATATATGTTCTATGTTTGCTCTTCTCTGCCACAGGGAATTCTATGTTTGTAAATCTTGCATAGCGATTAAACCTGATTCTGATGTGGTATCCCTGTTCTTTATACTTAAAGTAATGATATCTGATGAATATGACTAATGTGTAAAACAGCCTGTCAGTTTTACTGACTGTTCTGACTTGGATTTTTCTGTTCTTATCAGGTAAGGCCACCGTAACCATCCGGGGGGACCGGGCAGCTCTGGGGACTGTTGGGATAGCAGAGTCCTCCAGGAACATCCTCATTGGAGAACCAAAGGGAACTTACAACGGAACCGCCTTAGTCAGGTACTCTAAGAACCTCACTGGACAAAGCACAGTCAGATCAAATATGACACGTTAACACTTGTTGTGTGTGTGTGTGGGGCAGCCTGGTACGAGGCCCGGGGATCTTTGGAGAGATCCAGATTTTTTGGAACATCACTCCAGCCGTGCCGTCTGAGTTTGAGGAGACGTCCGGCCTGGTGACCATGAGAGACAGGCAGTCTGCTGCCACTATCTTCCTCAAGGTGAACTAGCTAATGGATGCTACCACTCACCAAAAACCTGTGATGCCTCCATACTTAACCTCATATCCAATTTTGAATACTGCTCATCGCTTTGCTTCAAAGGAAGTGAGTTTTCATCCTAATAATAAATAAAATGCGTTATGTGTGTGTTGACCCTGAAATCTCTGCCGGCTCTTTCATTGGTCCAGGCTCTGGATGATGATATCCCTGAGGTGCGGCGGGCGTACCAGCTGACCTTGACCTCAGCCACTCCCGGCGCTGACATCAGCCCCCTCGCCCGTCAGGCCGCCATCACCATGGCAGCCAGCGACCTCCCCCACGGCCTCTTCTCCCTCCCCCCGGGTCAGCTGAGCGTGTCCGAGGAGGATGGCAAGGTGTGGTCACCAACAGGCGACACAAATACAGATCTCCAAAACATTCCTAACAGCGGAACTTACCTCTCGTCCCTCCCCGGCCCCCCGGTCCAGGTAAACGTGACAGTGCTTCGCTCCAGCGGCCTGTTGGGCCACGTGTGGGTGACCTATCAGACGACAGGAGGCGGGGCGGTCAGCGGGGTGGATTTCCCCCCGGTGTCGGGTCGGCTGATGTTCAGACCAGGCCAGGCCTCGGGACACGTGACGCTCAGCGTCCATGACGACAGTCTTCCAGAAGCACCCGAGGAATTTTACTTCAACATCACCGCGGTGGAGCTCCAGAATGATAGGTGAGCCAAAGTGTATAGAAATAGAATCAGATAAAACATGCCACCTGCTCTTCAACGACAGGTGAGCGAAAGTGTAGGAATAGAATAGAATAGAACATGCCACCTGCTCTTCAACGACAGGTGAGCGAAAGTGTAGGAATAGAATAGAATAGAACATGCCACCTGCTCTTCAACGACAGATTCAGATTCAGAATACTTTATTAATTCCCGAGGGGAAACTCTTTAGCAACAACGGCACACAGTCTCCTCAAAGCACACAGTGGTAAGGGTGTGAGGTAAAAGAGTAGAAGAGTACACACCGGGATAAAGGAATAGGGGTAAAATAAGTAAGTACAGAAGGGGTAAAGGCTGGGAGTAAAATAAGAGTGCTGGGATACAATATATACGGATTGTGAGATAGAAATAGTCAGGAGTCAGTTGAGAGAAGGTGTTGAAATAGAATAGAGTGGCAGTACAGTATGCTTCCTACTCGGATGTCTGGCTAGTAATCAGAAGGTCCCTGATTTGAACCCCAGCTGTGCCAACATGATGTTATGTCCTTGGGCACTTGCCTCTGGATCCCTGTACTTGCTTTAAGTTGCTCGGAATAAAAGCGTCTGCTAAATTACTAAATGTAAATATAATGTAAATGTCTGTGTGGCCCATAATCATGGATGTCAGAGTTCCCCACTCAATGACCCTATGATGTGTGTCTCTTCCTCATGGTCAGTATTGTGGACTACACGGTGAGAGAGCACGGCCTCCAGCTCGACCAGCCTCCTGCAATCGGAAACATCTCCTCCATCGTGTTGGTCATACTGCAGAACGACAACGCAGAGGGCATCCTTGAGTTCCACCCCGACTTCGTCAACATCACAGGTTAGCAGGTCAAGGCTCGTCTCCCTATCGTCCCTCGGAGACGACGAACTGTCAACGTGTACGTTTCTAACGCGGACCTCCTGTGTGCGCTGCCCCCTAGTGGAGGAGGATGTGGGGAGCGTGCTCATCCCTGTGGTGAGGAGGGCAGGGACGTACGGCCGCGTCTCGGCAGACTTCATCTCCAGGGGGCTGACAGCCACTCCCACCCTGGACTACAGCCTCGCCAACGGCTCCATCAGCTTCCTGCAGGGCCAGAACCTCTCTCACATCAACGCCTCCATCCTGGACGACCTCGACAGGTGAGGCTGCTCAACACTAGAAGGAGGGAACCCACTCGATCTTGCCTCTGTGCGTGCGAAACTCAAATCGAAGTGTGTAAACATTAGTTTTGTGCTTGATTATGCTTTGAAGCAAGACCATTTCGCCACCACTGAAGAACATCTCATTTGATGAGATTTCTTAAACACTTGAAGTTTACTTAAGTTGTCACAAGATAAGCCCGTTTATACAAGCGTATAAATCCATTCAAGGATACTTGGGGGGGGGTATGATGTTCATTCATGACTGGTCGAAGTCTGATGATTTTATATCTGTTTTGATGTGAGAATTTGTGAGTTTGTTGTTGAAGGAAGCTTAAGGTCATGATTATTGCACTGTTCCCCAGAGAGTACGCTGAAGTGTTTGAGGTCCAGCTCACCAGTGCCTCAGGCGGAGCGGTCCTGGGCGTGCACCTGGTCGCCAGAGTTACTATCGCCAAGAGCGACTCCCCCAACGGCATGCTGCGCTTCCTGAACGAGAGCGTGGTCACACTGGCGAACCCCAACGCCAGCCTGCACCTCAGCCTCGTCCTGGAGAGGGTGGGGGGGCTGATGGGAAACGCCTTGGTGAGTCTGCGTGCTCTGCACCCACACGCTCACACACACACACACACACACACACACACACACACACACACAGAGGCACACGTCCCATACTATACACCCCTCTCTACTCTCAACTTCTCCCTCCGCTGTCCCACAGATCCAGTGGTATATTCTAGGACCCAACTCCAGGAACATCCTACCAGCCGGAAACACAGACTTTGGCGAACCAGTCAATGGAACGTTCCACTTCCGAGACGGGCAGGGGGGTGTCCGTACCATTGACCTGAGCATCCTGCCCCACGGCGAGGTGGAGGTGGAGGAGAGGTTTGTGGTGGAGCTCCGCCTCCTGTCGGGAGACATGGACATCGACCCCCGCGCCGGCACCGTCACGCTCAGAGTACGTCACGACAGATTTCCCATCATTTTAGGATTACAGAAATATAACCATTCATGGAAACAATGTGCAAAGTCTGATTGGCTGTGTGGTGTGTGTGTGTGTGTGTGTGTGTGTGTGTGTGTGCCCCAGATTGAGAAGTTCGGGGACCCCAATGGGATAGTCCAGTTTGCGGAGGCGGCTCTGGGGGAGAGGGTGTATGATGAGCCTGCAGACTCCCCCCTCAACATCTCACTGCTGGTCACACGCAGGGAGGGGGTCATGGGGAACGTTACAGTAAGTAGGAACCATAGCAACGCATGGAAGTGGAAGACAGTCACAGAGTTAACAGCATATCCCATCATGTCATCATCAGAAATATATGTTCTTGCAGATTATCCAATGTTATGTATTTTATACTATGTACCTGCAGGGAAACTAATCATCTAAACCAGGGGTCACCAATCCTGGTCCTCAGGGGTCACTGTTCTGAAGGTTTCCCTGCTCTAGCACACCTGATTCTAATACATGGCCATTATCAGGCTGCCAGAGAGCTTGATAACAATCCTTTCACCTTTCATTAGAGTCATGTGTGCTGGAGCAGGGAAACATCAACAACCTTCAGAACAGTGACCCTTGGGTCCCATCAGATGCAATTCTCCAAAGCGACTTACAGCAAGTACAGAGACAATCCCCCTGAGACAAGTAGGGTGAAGTGCCTTGCCCAAGGACATAACATCACATAGCCACAGCCGGGGTTCGAACTTCCGATCACGAGACCAACGCCTTAACCCGCTGAGCCATCTGACTCCCTAGCCATCTGACGGATTGGTGACCCCTGATCTAAACTATAATACATATTACTCTAATCTGGCTGGCATGCAGACACTGTCAAAGTGTTGGTGTCTAATGTGTGACAGCAATCCTGTTTTTCTCCTGTCCTCCAGGTCCACTGGCAGATCCTGGGTTCAGGGGATGTGGCGGGGGACTTCCAGTCTGTGAGTGGCTCTGTGGTGATCCTGGAGGGGCTCCGGGGGGCCCAGCTGCTCCTCTCTCTGCTGCCCGACCATGTCCCCGAGCTGGAGGAGCTCTACACCGTCCGGCTGACCGCTGTGGAGGGAGGGGCCATCCTGGATGCCAACCGCACCAGCACCAGCCTCAGGTGACTGGTCGAACCTGCTCGACGCAAGTTAGTTCTGCTTTTGTTTGCGTATGGTCGTGTTTAACTTCTAACCATCCTAGGGTGCGTGCCAATGATGACCCCCACGGAGTGTTTGCCTTGGAGACAGGGCGCCAAGTTGTGCAGGTGGAGGTCACAGGGTCGGAGGTCAGCCGGGCCCTGGTGCTGAACGTCACCCGGCAGGCGGGGGCATTCGGGAACGCCAGCGTGGCCTACCGGGTCGGCGGGGGCGGGGCAGAAGCTCAGGGGTTGCTGGGAGAGAGGGCGTTGGGGAGGGTGCTGGTGAGGGACGGAGAGACATACGCTGCTGTCTCTCTGCCAATCAGCAGTCAGGTAAGACATCCCCAGAAAGAGTCAGTTCCTGTTAGTGGAACATTAACAGTGATTTAGCAGCCTTCGTCTCTCTTTCTGACGTCCTGCTTTCTTTCTTTCTTTTTCTCTGAACGTCCTGCAGGTGTTCCTGTCTGCAGGCGTGAACATCACCGTGGAGCTGACCAACGTTAGCCTACTCAGTCCCCTCCTCGCCTCCCCTCCCCGCCTTCTCCCAGAGTCACAGGTCACTATGGTGACCGTTCCAGAGGAGGCAGCTAGCTCTGAGGTAAATCTCCTCTTGCCCACTAGGGGGCGGGTTAACGCACGCAAACATCTGTGTTCTGCCTCCCTTGACATGTAGTTGTATGATACGTACTGACAGTAAAGCTGGGGTGGGGTGTGTGTAACTGGGTTTGCAGGGCAGCACTGTGAATATTCCGCCTGACAGACTCATCGACTCCCGGTAACATGGCACGTGCTGTTGTAGAGAGACAGCATTGTGCTTGTCTCCTGGTAACATGGCACGTGCTGTTGTAGAGAGACAGCATTGTGCTTGTCTCCTGGTAACATGGCACGTGCTGTTGTAGAGAGACAGCATTGTGCTTGTCTCCTGGTAACATGGCACGTGCTGTTGTAGAGAGACAGCATTGTGCTTGTCTCCTGGTAACATGGCACGTGCTGTTGTAGAGAGACAGCATTGTGCTTGTCTCCTGGTAACATGGCACGTGCTGTTGTAGAGAGACAGCATTGTGCTTGTCTCCTGGTAACATGGCACGTGCTGTTGTAGAGAGACAGCATTGTGCTTGTCTCCTGGTAACATGGCACGTGCTGTTGTAGAGAGACAGCATTGTGCTTGTCTCCTGGTAACATGGCACGTGCTGTTGTAGAGAGACAGCATTGTGCCATGTTAGTAGCGTAGGTCATAACTCCAGCGTTTATGTTTGTGCCCTCATGTGTAGGTGGGCTTCTCTTCGCTAGCGTTGCAGGTGTCCAGTCTGGACACAGGGCTTTGCGAGGCGAGGGTCACCAGGAGAGGCTTGTTTGGGGGGGTCAGGGTGGAGTGGAGTGCCGGGTACCCCCCTGGACAGCTTCTGTCAGGGTTTACACCCGGAGTCATCTTCCCTAGCTCAGGTAATCAGACAGGAACTAGAATGGTACAACTATGGAGAGTACATGAGTTTTATACAATTATTATAATACGTTTTGTAATGGCAATATACATTAAAGACTATCTACGAAATATTTAGCATAGCAATGAGGAACAAGAGGAGAAATTCTATAGTCCCCTGGAAACTTCATCATAACATTGTTGACAGTGCTCTCGCAGACTCCAGCTGTTTTTTTTTATGTGGGTGTGTCCTCAGGCTCGCTCACCCTGGTCCACGGTGAGAGGAGCGGGACGGTGTCTCTCACAGCCACGCCCACCGCCTCGGACCCTGCCAGCTATGCTGTCCACCTCACCTCAGCTAGCGGGAGCTCAGCTAATGCCGTCAAACTCAGGTCTCTCTCTCTCTGACCTCCGCTGCTTCTAATCTCAGCTCACCTTGTTTAGTTGGATGAAATTGAAACACTAATTCCTGGAAGGTTCAAAGGAAATTTAAGGTTGAAAAGACTCAAACCGTGTCATTAGGGTGTAAATAGTCTAGTAATCTAGTGCTAGCAGTGTTATCTAGAATCTCTCAAATAAACATGCTGTCCTTTGTGAACCTGCCCCCAGGTCAGGGTATACGGTGGCTGAGGTGGAACCTTTGGGTGTGTACCAGTTCTCACCTGAGTCCCGCCAGCTGGTCATCGAGGAAGACATCCAGACCATCACCCTCTATGTCCAGCGTCTCTACGGTTTCCGCAGCAACCGCACACGGCTGTCCTACGAGACGACGTCGGGCAGCGCGGCAGCGGCGGAGGACTTCGTCCCGGTGCGAGGTGGCGAGGTGTTCTTTGACTCGCCGCGGCAGACCAACGCTTCCCTCCGCCTGTCCGTGCTGGACGACGCCCTCTCCGAACCGGACGAAAGCTTCTTCGTGAACCTGACAAGTGTCCAGGCGTTGGCCCCTTACCCCACCTCCCCTGACACCCGGCCCCGCCTGGCCCCCAAGAACAGCGTTGCCATGGTAACCATCCTGGCCAGTGATGTCACCGGGGGCATCCTCAGCATCGGGCCGGCCCTGGTCCAGACGAATGAGGACGGGGAGGAGGGCCCGGAGCAGGAGAGGAGAGTGGTTCTGAGGGTGCGGAGGTCCGACAGCCTGGTGGGGCCCGTCACGGTGAGGGTGCTGGCCTACGGTGGGGGGAGTCTCGGGGCCTCCCCCCTCCCCTTCAATGGGACCCTGGCCCTAGAAGGCCAGGACTTCAGGCTGGAGTCCAGCCTGGTGTCCCTGCAGGAGGGCCAGGTTGAAGCCCTGGTGTCCCTGCTCATCCTGGATGACTCAGAGCCCGAGGGACAGGAAGTGTTCTTCGTCTACCTCAGCGACCCGGAGGGCGGGGCCCAGATCACACAGGGACCCGACCCGCTGGGCTTCAGCTCCTTCGCCAAAATCATCATCCTAGGTAACCCCTCACTCTGGCATCCCATAATTATCATTCAAAGCATGCAAAATCCATTTCCATTAAGTCATTTAGCAGACGCTCTTATTCAGAGCGACTTGCACCAAGTACAGGGACATTACCCCTGAGGCAAGTAGGGTGAAGTGCCTTGCCCATGTAACCACAGCTGGGAATCAAACTCGCAACTTTCTGATCACTAACCCAACGCTTTAACCGCTAAGACACATAATCCAATTATTTCTTCTTTTTTTACTCTTCTTGTCTCTCTAATACTTTCTCTCTCTCTTCTTTCCTCTCTGTCGCTCTCTCTCCTGCCTGCTCTGTCCCTCTCCCTGCCTGTCTCTCTCCCAGGGAGTGACTTTCATAACGGGATTGTGGGATTCAGTTTGAGCTCTCTGACGGGTCAAGCTCTGGATGAGGACTCGGTCAACAGAACAGCCCTGCTCTACCTGGAGAGACAAGAGAACAGGTACTGGACGCTGTCTCCTCAGACCAGCCTGATGTCCTTCAGTCGTTAAACAAAGTGGAAACACTCTGCGATGATCGAACCCCAGCCACTAGCGGTGCTGTGTGTTTCTCCACTCCGCAGGGCGTTCGAGGACGTGCGGGTGTCGTGGCGGGCCACGTTCAGCAAGGCCGCTCCGACCCTGGTTAACAACGGGCTGAACCTGACCAGGGAGCTGGTTAGGACCAGTGGCTCGGTGCTGTGTGAGAGGGGGCAGGTCATCTGCACGCTCCACATGGAGATCCGTGACGACCAGGTCAGCGACACAATGCAGGGCCTAGTTTCTAATCTGATGATAGGAGGATGATGGGAGGGTGTGATCTAATCAAAGCTAGTTTGTGTAGCCCTGTTTACAAGCAGTGTGAGTTGGCCTTTAGCCAACCTAAAGGGTATAGAACAGGGGCGATCCTGGTCCTCGAGGGCCGCTGTCCTGAAGGTATAAGATGTTTCCCTGCTCCAGCACACCTGATTCAAATGAACAGGTTGTTACCAAGCTCTGTGGAAGCCTGGTAATTATAGTCAGGTGTGTTAGATCAGTGAAAGACATAAAACCAGCAGGGCAGCGGCCCTCGAGGACCAGGATTGCCCACCCCTGGTATAGAATGATGATAGCTTGCCCTGTGTTAGAAGTGATACTGAGTGTGTGTTTGGTTGTCTGGATTGCCGCTGAGGTCGTGTGTATCAAAGTTAACTGTGTGTGTCTGGATCAGGGCGTTCCTCACATGAGAAATGAAATCTGCACAAGCTGTGGGTGGACCGGAAGACACCGCTGTGTGATTGTGCCTCCCTCCTGTACCCCCCTTCTCTCCCCTCCCCTCTGGGGAAGACTGTGTCAGGGAAAGGGCAGGGGGGAGTCTATTTAAGGGCAGGTCTCCACAGTCTCTAACCACTTGATGGCTCTCCGTACGCCCACCTTGTCCTAAATAAAAGTGTCCACAGCAACACCAGCTGGGTTCATCCACCTCCCAACCCTCTCTGTTTCCATCTCTGATCTAGGACCCCGAGGAGCAAGCGTGGTTTCTGGTGGAGATCTTCCAAGTGGGTGCTGGGGCGGCCATCAACCAGAGCGCCCGCTTCGCCAACGTGACCCTGCTGGAGAGTGACGACCCCCGGGGCCTTGTGTACTTTGCGGTGGGCTCCAGGCTGGCAGTGGGACACCTAAAGACCACCAGACTCAGCCTGCAGGTCTACCGCCAGGCCAGCACTGCCTCCACCATCACCGTACGCTACCGCACACTGGTGGGTGGTGGACACACAAACACACGCACACACACACACATAAACAGACAAGTTTAGCACTGTTATAAGCGGACAGGCTGGGAAGTCATTGACACAACCTTCAACTGGCCTTTTGCAACATCCACACCCCTCCCCCATACCGTACTAATAATCAATATTGATAACTCTGGATACCATTGAATTATACTGCAAAGCCCACGCACCTGCAGATGTGTTCACTTTAGATAGTTCCATGTAGTTGTGTTGCCGACCCTCTCTGGCCAAGCATGGCTCAGGACATTAGTGTCAAACTTGTGCCGTCGAGAGGGTGCAGGTTTTCGCATCAACCTAGCACTGCTTTCATTAACGAATTTCCCTTACTTAGTGAAATCAGTTGGTGTAGTGCTTGGTTGAAGTGAAACCTGCACCCTCATGGCACGAGTTTGACCCCACTGCCTTAGGAAGAGTTGCCCTGGCTGTGGGAGTTCATGGTCAGGACAGGTCAAGTCTATCTTTGATCGTAGGCGTCCTCTCCGAGGTCTTCAGCTTGTAGACTTCGACCGACGCATCCCCCACCGTCTCGTAGGCTTGACCGACAGGAAGTAGATCAGCCCTTGGCCGTGACACATGACCCCCCTCCTGCCCCCTGCAGTTCTCAATCTGCCAAATAACACCTATTCATCAATGCCGATCAACTTCAAAGCCTTCTTCGGCTTGGCTCCACCTCTCCCCAGTTCTCCCCCCACCATCCTTTACACCCCTCTCCCTCCATCCTCCCACCCCTCTCCCTCCATCCTCCCACCCCTCTCCCTCCATCCTCCCACCCCTCTCCCTCCATCCTCCCACCCCTCTCCCTCCATCCTCCCACCCCTCTCCCTCCATCCTCCCACCCCTCTCCCTCCATCCTCCCACCCCTCTCCCTCCATCCTCCCACCCCTCTCCCTCCATCCTCCCACCCCTCTCCTTCCATCCTCCCACCCCTCTCCTTCCATCCTCCCACCCCTCTCCTTCCATCCTCCCACCCCTCTCCCTCCATCCTCCCACCCCTCTCCCTCCATCCTCCCACCCCTCTCCCTCCATCCTCCCACCCCTCTCCCTCCATCCTCCCACCCCTCTCCTTCCATCCTCACACCCCTCTCCCTCCATCCTCCCACCCCTCTCCCTCCATCCTCCCACCCCTCTCCCTCCATCCTCCCACCCCTCTCCCTCCATCCTCCCACCCCTCTCCCTCCATCCTCCCACCCCTCTCCCTCCATCCTCCCACCCCTCTCCCTCCATCCTCCCACCCCTCTCCCTCCATCCTCCCACCCCTCTCCTTCCATCCTCCCACCCCTCTCCGTCCATCCTCACCCGCTCCCAGGAGTCACCACTGAGTTGTGCGTTTGATCTGCTGCCCCCCCCCAGCAGCTCTCCATCTCAGGGCTAATATCGATGAGTGTTGGCAAGGCTTTGATATGGGAGATGAAAGGGATGAAAGGTGTGTTTAGCCTCTCCGATCACCTTAGTGGAACACACAGGCCCAGCTTCTGTGCTTTCATCTTCCAGGACAGTGCCACAGGGAACACTGGCTGGATACAAAGTGTTTTAAGATAGTGGAGTTTGTCCACGTTGTTGGTTGTGTGTATTTGTTTCCTTTTATCCTATCGTTTTCTCTCTCGGCACATGCAGACGTGGTCAAAATTGTTGGTACCCTTCGGCTAATGAAAGAAAAACTCACAATGGTCACAGAAAAACAGAAAAAATCTGACAAAAGTAATAGTAAAAAAAAATCTATGATTGTTAACCAAAAAAAGTCAGACATTGCTTTTCACCCGTGCTTCACTGGAATTATTCAAAAAAATTCACTCATGGAACAGGCCTGGACAAAAATGATGGTACCCCTAACTTAATATTTTGTGGCACGACCTTTTGAAGCAATCCCTGCAATCAGACGATTCCTGTAACTGTCAGACTGCTGCACCTCTCAGCAGGTATTTTGGCCCAATCCTCATGAGCAAACTGCTTCAGTTGTTTCCGGTTTGAAGGGTGTCTTTTCCAGACGGCATGTTTCAGCTTCTTCCAAAGATGCTGAGGATTGAGGTCTTTAGAAGTTTTTCTGGGCTCTTTTGTTACCATTCGGATTATCTGTCTCTTTGTCATCAATTTTCCTCTTGCGGCAACGTCCAGGGAGGTTGGCTACAGTCCCATGGATCTTACATTTCTGAATAATATGTGCAGCTGTAGTCACATCTCCTGTTTGGAGATGGTCTTAAAGCCTTTACCTTTATCATGCTTGTCTATCATTTTCTTTCTAATCTCCTGAGACAACTCTGTCCTTCGCTTCCTCTGGTCCATGATGTTCCATGAGTTGTTTTTTCCATTGAAGCATGGTTGAAAAGCAATGTCTGACTTGCATTGAATAACATTCATAGATATATTTTTTTATCATCATTTTTTGTCACATGAAAGTTTTTTCTGTGACCATTGTGAGTTTTTATTTCATTGACCTTATGGTACCAACAATATTGTCCACGTCTATAGTAAAGTGATTACATAGTCTGTCCTCCACCGCCTTCTGTTTGTCTCCCTCCACGCTGATCCGAGGGTCTTGTTCTCCAGGAACTCCCCAGGGCTGAGGCGGTAGGCCCGTCCCTGATCTGGCCCGCAGTGGCTGGGATGGACTTCCTCAGCGCCCAGGGTGAGCTCACTTTCGAGGTGGGCCAGCGGAGTGCAGGGCTGGACGTTACCCTCACCCCCGAGCAGGCCTCCTCCAACCCCACGCCCAAGCGCTTCCAGGTGGAGCTGTACCAAGCCAGCGGTGGGGCCAGGATGCACCCCAATTTCAGGCTGGCTAACGTGACCCTGGTGGCGGACGCAGAGACCCAGGCGGTGTGGGCCCTGCTGGACCAGCTCCATCAGCCTCTGGATGCCACCATACTGGACCGGGTCCTGGAGGGACTGCTTAACAAGGTCTCCAACCCGGTCAGTCCAGAGCAGATGACCGGGGTGCTGGAAGGACTGGGGAAGGTGAGTCAGATCAGATAGACCAGGGGTCACCAGTCTTGGGGCCACAGATTTTGATGTTTCCCTGCTCTAGCACATCTGATTCTAGTAAAGGGTCACGATCAGGCGATATCAGAAGATAGAATAGAATAGGTATAATATTGTGATAGAATATCTGTATTACAATGTCTTTATTCATATCTTTCTTTTTTTAGATGTTTGAATGGAGGGAGGGAGGCAGAAAGGTGGTAGAGAGAGTGGGATGAGTGTTATTCTAGGCTTGAGAGATGGATTCATAGAAACTTGACTCATTCATTGCTATATTCTTCCTTCTACTCAAATCTCAGATTTGTAACGCTTGAAATATCCAAGGCCCCTTCCAGGATTTGGGCTATATTTGTCCTTGTCACATGCTGTACACAAGCTCATACACTGTGAAGGAAACGGCCAGTACAACACACACTGACGTTTCTCATCATGGCGACAGGTGCTTGCGGAGGGCGAGAGGACCCCCCTGGCCGACAGCAGCCGGAGTTTGACCTACGACCTCTTGTGTGCCATGGCCAACCCGGCACGTGTTGACACGAGGGGGCTCAGTCACCTGGCACAGGTGGCAGAGCGCTTCGCTTTCTCCCTCGTCGCCCACACTGAGTGTGGAGCGCAGGGTCAAAGGTCAGTCCCGCCCGCAAAAGAAGGAATCCTGTTTACTTTGTCCCAGACCTGCCTACATCAGATAAGATGTGGCGTGTTGGGTGTTGTAGCAGCAGGCTATTTTCTGGAGATTGTTCACGATGATTTGAGCTTGTCGTTTGTTGTCTTTTATTTACATTTAGCAGACGCTTTTATTCAAAGCGACATTCCAGGTAGTCAGATTATGAAGCATACATTTTGGGAAACCAAACAAGTGCCAAAGGAAAGAACCAGAAGAACATTCCGTTAAACACGTTGCTTAAATAGCATGAATCTTAAACATGCAATGGTGTAACTGTAGGAAAGCAAGTAACAACAATAATAATAATGTTATGTACTGTTGCAATTCCTGCCCAGGTCTCGTCCATAATTATTATTATTTTTTTTTTATCTCAGTGGGTCAAACCTGCTTAAAAAAAAAGATTAATAAATAAAATTACATTACATTACTAATATGAAACTCACCATATTCAACCAGTGCACCTGAACCAGAACTGAAATGATTATGGGGTGTCATCTGTGTCTGTTTCTTCAGGGGCAAAACCATCCTAGACACCTGTCCCTACATGGCTATCACTGCCCACTACTGGTACCCCACCCAAATCAATGGGTACACCTTCACAGGCAGAAACGCCGACACGTTCAGGCTCCCAGAGACCCTGCTGGAGGTTCCAGCTCCTACCGCGAGCCCCTTAATCCCCTCCGCCTGCCGCCATCTCCAGCTGACCGAATTCACCAGCGAGCACTGGTTCCTGACCAACGACAAGACCACCGCTCTCAACGGCAAGGTATGCTGGTTTCTAGACATTGCAATCCACTTCGAAGTAGACCAGATGTGGGAGTCGTGTCACAAGGGAGTGGTGGCGCAGTTGATTAGCGAGTCGGGCTAGTAATCAGAAGGTCCCTGGTTCGAACCCCGGCTGTGCCAACATGATGTTGTGTCTTTGGGCAAGGCACTTCACCCTACCTGCCTGAGGGGGAATGTCCTTGTACTTGCTGTAAGTCACTCTGGATAAGAGCGTCTGCTAAATTATTACATGAAAATGTAAATGTGAGGATGAAGGAAGCAGTGGAGCAGACGGTTGTGCTCGTCACAACCAGCAGGAGGCAGTGTTGTCAAACCCCAGCATCTCTTTTTTTTTTGACTGTGTGTCCCTGTCTGTGTCTTCCTGTGTGTGTGGCCACTCTCTCAACAGGTGTTCTCCGCCAGCATCCAGGGTCGAGGGTCACGACCCCTGGCCGACGGGAGTGAGGTGGTGTACCGTATCCATACTCCCGGTCCCCGGGTCAAACCAGGCCAGTCCCTGTGTCTCCTCTGGAACCAGGCAGCCGAGAGGTACTCTAACCTCCCCTTTCTGAAGTCAGGACAATTGCATTCCTCAAAAATATCAAAACAGCTACAATAGTTAACTGACTGCACTTGTTGACAAGGTTGAAGTACCGTACAAAGCCCAACCCTTTATGTTTTGTACGGGGATAGTTATTTAAGGTGCAACACTTTCTGAGAAGAATGATTCATCTGACCCCTGACCTTTATCTGTTGAGGAACTTGTTGAGCTCTCATATACAAGAGGTCAGAGGTCATGTCCCTTACCCAGTCACCTGTAGCTCTAAGCCAAACAGACTGAAACCAACTCCTGATGGTCTGGTTGGACGAGTTCACCATTAGAGATTAGAGAGCTCGGCCTGAAGCGAGACAGATTGAACAGGTTGTTCACATTTGCTCTAGCAGCACGGTGCATCCCTGACCTTTCCCAAACACTCCTGTCCCCCAGCTGGCTGTCGGACGGGCAGTTCTGCAGGGTGGCGATGGACGGTCCGGCCTACGTGGAGTGCGCCTGCTCCCACCTGTCCATCTACACCGCCAGGGCAGAGATGGCTTCCCTCGCCACCTACAATGAGGCCTTCTATGCCTCAGGCTTCATCTGCGTCTCAGGTACACACACACATGCACACACTCAAACACAAACTAAGGGAGTCATGCGGCTGAGCGGTTAGGGTGTCAGGCTAGTTCTCAGAGGGTGTCCAGTTCGAACCCCGGCTGTGCCAAACGACGTTGTGTCCTTGGGCAAGGCACTTCACCCTACTTGCTTAAGGGAAAATGTCCCTGAACTTGCTGTAAGTCGTTCAGGATAAATTACTACATGTAGTAAATGTAAACGATGCTTTGGTTTAATGGGTGTCTCTGTCCTCCGACTTTAGGGTTCATCCTGGCGATCGTATCTCACCTGCTGTGCTCTCGCTTCCCCATGTTTGCTGCCAAACTGCTCACCCACATGATGGTGGGGTGTCTGGGGACGCAGGTAAGACACACTGGGTCAGCCCCATACACATCCCAACCACACACCCTCTACAAAACGCGCTTATTCCAGGAGTATAATGGTACATAGCAGATGCTATTATCCAGAGTAATTGACAGCACACACAGGGAAATTCCCCCCTGAGGCAAGTATGGCGAAATGCTTTGCCCAAGGACACAACAACAAGTTGCCTTAGCCTGGAATTGAACTTGTGACCTTCTGATCACTAGTCAGCCACCTGACATTTCCATGACCTGACTACTCGCCAACGTTTGGGGCTATCTTGTTGTTATGATCAGTGACCGATGCTCTTTTGTGAAGTTCTTTCTTGGAAGTTACTTTGGATAAAAGTGTCTGCTAAATAAATACATGTAACCAGGACTAGCATGCTTCTATTCTGGGCATCTGCTGTGCTATAAAACACTGGCGTGAGGATTTAGATTGATGGACGTTACAGAAGCATTCATCTCTGAGAATATCTATAGTTAGGCCCAGAATTATCTGGACTGGGACACAATCTTCATGATTTGGGCTGCATTCCACCACATTGGATTTGAAATGAAACAACTACAACAGAATGGAAGTGCAGACTTTAAGGTTTAATTCAAGGGGTTGAACAAAAATAAACATTAAACATGTAGGAATTGTAGCCATTTTTATACAAACTCTCCTCATTTCAGGCGCTCAAAAGTAATTGGACAAATAAACATAACCCTATGCAAATGTTACCTTTCAATCCTTTGATGAGAATCTTTTCCAGGCAATGCCTGAAGTCTGGAACCCATGGACATCACCAAACGCTGGGTTTCCTCTTGATGGTTTGACTGCAGCTGTCTTCAGTTGTTGCTGGTTTGTGGGTCTTTCTGCCTTAAGTTTGGTCTTGAGCAAGTGAAAGGCTGGATTGGGTTGAGATCTGGTGATTGACTCGGCCATTGCAGAATATTCCACTTTTTTTGCTTAAAAAATATTCCTGGATTGCTTTTGCAGTATGTTTTGGATCATTGCCCATCTGTACTGTAAAGCATCCTCCAATCATTTTTGCTGCATTTGGCTGGACCTGAGCAGAAAGTATATCCTTATACACTTCAGAATTGATCATCAATAAACACAAGTGACCCAGTGCTATTGGAAGCCATGCATATCTTGCGCCATCACACTACCTCCACCATGTTTTGTGCAAGATGTGTTTGTGCTTCAAACTTTCTTCTTCCCATCATTCTGGTACAGGTTGATCTTAGTCTCATCTGTCCAAAGAATGCTGTTCCAGAACTGGACTTGCTTCTTCAAGTGTTCAATTCTGGCTTTTCTATTTTTTAGTCTAATTAATGGTTTGCACCTTGTAGTGAATCCTTTGTATTTACACTCATGAAGTCTTCTCGTTTTGGTAGACTTAGATACTGATACACCTACTTCCTGGAGAGTGTTCTTCACTTGAGTGGATGTTGTGAAGGGGTTTCTCTTCACCATGGAAAGGATACTGCGATAATCCACCTCTGTTGTCTTCTGTGGACATCTAGGGCTTTTCGAGTTCCCAAGCTCACCAGTGCACTGTTTTTTTCTCAGAATGTACCAAATTGTTGATTTGGCCACTCCTTACATTTCTCTGATGGATTTCTTATTTTTATTCAGTCTCAGGATGGGCTGTTTCACCTCCATTGAGAGCTCTTTTGACTGCATATTGTGTGTTCACAGCAACATCTTCCAAATGCAAACAACACACCTGAACTCAACCTTTTAACTGCTTAATTGATGACAGGTTAACAAGGGAAGAGCCCATGCAGCCTTGTTATATATATTTTTGCAGCCTTCTGAGTCAATTGTCCAACTATACTTTTGGTCCCTTGAAAAAGAGGCAGCTACGTATTAAAGAGCTGTAATTCCGAAACCCTTGCTCCAATTTATATGTGAATAATCTCAAATTACAGCTGGGAGTCGGCACTTTAAGACGATATTGAATATATAATTGTATCCTGAATATGTTTTTGTGAACAGCTAAAATACTTGTGTCACTGTACACTGTATTAGCCTTTTTGCTATGCTATGGATCAATAGGAAATGGGATTTTTGCGCATCCATGGGCTCGCTTCTCCACATACACAAGCTCACTCACTGTACTGCAACTGGTTTCTATGGCGTTTCCATGCAATCCCAGGACTGGTTGATGCTGCTGTAGTAACAGCTAACAGCGGGTCCGCGCTAAAACACACACAAACACACAACAGACACACACGATTGTGTCATCTAAAATAGTAAGGGGGGTGGGGGGTCATGTGGCGCAGTCAGTTAGGGCATCAGGCTAGTAATCAGAATGATTGAATGAATAAAATCAGAAGGTCCCTGGTTTGAACCCTGGCTGTGGCAAAATGACCTTGTGTCCTTGGGCACTTCACCGTACTTGCTGTAAGTCGCTCTGGATAAGAGTGTCTGCAACAACAACAAAAAACAGACTGAATGTAAACAAGGAGCCCTGGACTGGACACCAACAAACGTCCATCACAACCGAGCGGTGTGACTGGGCAAGCCCTGACAACAGAGCCATGCCCCTGGCTTGTAAACAGGCAGACTGTGGCTAGCATCCTCCACACCTGGGAATGGGGAGTGGGAATTTTCCACTGGTCCCCGTTCTGTGGTAGACAAACACGAGCCCCTACTAAAGCAGTTTGTCTGCAGGGCCAAACACCCCCGACACACTGCGTTTACAACCCAGCGGACCCCCCTCTGCTTAAAACGTTTTGAATGGAAAATTCCGTCCTGATTTGTCGGATACTGTTCTGGGTGTCTGAGGCCGTGTGTGTTGAGCCTTGTGCTGAAGGCTTTGGTCGGTTTGGGTTTAGCCTTGTGGTTGTGGTTAGGGTTAGGGTTAGTTGAGGGTGTTGACGCCAATTCGCTCGCCCCAAATCTCCTGTTGATCCTTCGTTCCATTAAATATCTTTAAGCACACATCAGTTTTAGTAAAATTAAATACATAAAAGAAAAGAAGACAGTGACATATGTGAAGACCTTTGTGACATTGCTTGTAAAAAGGGTTATACAAATACATTTGATTTTGAGTTGAGACTTCTGTAAATAATTGGGTGTCTGGGTGGATATCTATTAACCTATGGCCCATACGTTCTCCTGAGTTTGCCCTCAGTATAGGCCAGGCTAGTAGAACTAGCAGAGGTTGGGTTCATCAAGGTCATGTTGGTGTACACAGGCCATGCACAACCCTGCTGCTATTTATCCAGCTTTGTACAAATAAAGGGATTGGGACCTGTGAATCAGGTCAGGCTTTATCAGTTCCCTGAAGCATCTTGCTCTGTATGACAAATCCCACAATGTCAGATGAGCAGGGCAAAGGTCAGAGTTCATCCTCTGGAGAGGCTGCAGAATTGGGTTAAACCTCGCCTCAGTCCATGTGGGAGTGGGCCTAGTAGGGTTAGTCTGAGGCTCTGGTACTAGGGATGTGATCTGGAGCACATTTTCCCCATCTGTGCCTCTCACACAGTGATTAGTGATTCTTTGTGGGGCAGAAATGAAAAGTGCCGGAATGATCTATCTCCCCGCAGCCTCGTTCTGAGTCAGTTACTTCCCCAAACGAGAAGTCTGTTCTGATTCTCATTTAGATAAACATCCTAGGAGGTGGCGAAACTGCGAAGCTTTTCTGAGGACCCTCCTTGACTTTGACTTTTAGGGGTCTCAACAGTCCATGTTCCTTCCCTACATCTCCTCTCCCCTCACTCCAGCTGTCTCTTTTCTTTCTTGTATACTCACTCCTTTCTTCCTTCGAGGTCTTATCGTCAAATGTAACCTTTAGAAATGTATTTCATGTTGTGGTGAGGGGAGGGGGCTGCTTATCAGGCCCATCTGTGCTCAGCTGACGTTTTCACACAAGTAGGAGCACAGCTGCACCGTGTAAAGATAAGCAAGAACTGCATTAACAGGCTGCCAAGACTGAGCCCAAAAAATGCTAACTTGCACAACGGAAAAGGAATGCAGCCAAACCAATCGGTGCTGTGGGGTATGATGTAACAGGCGCAAGGTCGGCTGTGGCACTGGCACTGTGGATATCGGACACCCCCCCCCCCCCTTTTTCCCTGTCAACCTACCACCACCCCCCAGTGATGGACAAAGCGAGCTGACCCCTCCGTCACCCCCAGGGATGCCTCGCCCACCCGGAGAGGGGAGCGGTCAGGGTGACAGGCCATCTCGTCGTCAGGGAGACAACCAAAGATTGCATGGAGTGGAAATGTACTCTGCACCTCTGAGGCTCATCTGGCCGTGTGTTTGGGTGTGTGTCAACTGTGTTAGGGCTCTTCATACAAGCGGCAATAACGTACGTTTGTCCTAGGCGATCACAGAATGGACATCATAAACTTCAGTCCGTAGGTGGACTTGAGCCTTGGTATGCTTTCCTGGTCTCCTGCAAGAGGACGCAAGTATGACGACAGCAGTGACCTAAACCGACGCATGCAATCACCCGTACGTCCGAATAATGCGGCGCTGACAACTGCATGCCCACGCACCGCGGAAGTATATTTAGTAATTTAGCAGACGCTCTTATCCAGAGCGGTTTACAGCAAGTACAGGGACATTCCCCCCTGAGGCAAGTAGGGTGAAGTGCCTTAACCAAGGACACAACGTCATGTTGGCCCAGCCAGGTTCAAACCAGGGACCTACTGATTACTACCTCAACTCCCTCACCGCTCAGCCACCTGACTCCCAGTAACCACGTTTCTGGAAGAACTGCTTGATCCTGCTAGCCTCCCGCTTCACCTTTGCTGCTCCCTCACCACTTTCACATTCATTTAGGTCTATTTCTGGGTTTTTCAGACGGATGTTTACGCTTCTGTTCAGGGCCCTGACTCGTAATCGCCAGACTTCCGGGGAAAGAAAGCTAGGTTTCCCAACTTGGCTTCGGGGAGTCATGTGACCTAGTCGGTTCGGGGGGCAGGCTAGTAATCCGAAGGTACCTGGTTCGAACCCCAGCTGTCAACATGACGTTGTGTCTTTGGCCAAGGCACTTCACCCTACTTGCCTCAGGGGAATGTCCCTGTACTCACTGTAAGTCGCTCTGGATAAGAGCGTCTGATAGATGAATACATGGGCTGCGTCGTTTGTGAACTGTTTGTTTGTGATCAGTTGTTTTGTTTTTCAATCTCTATCTCCTTTTCTCTCTCTGTCTCCTCCCTCTGCATCTATCTCTTGCGTCACTCCACGGCGATATTGGTTACTAGCAGAATCTTGTTGATCAGTGTGATAGATGGTTCACCTTGTTCCCTGTGAGAGTGTTGAGGTTAAAGCTTGCCTCTTACGTAATTCAAATTCACATCAGATTCACTTCAGTTTGGAAATTGTGCTCCCCGGTCGTAGCGTAGATACACGTTACTTAATGAAGATTCGATTAAACATCACCCTTTGCCCAAACGTCACGCACATTCTTAGACACGCTCTCTTTCGCCTTTCTTTATCTGGTTGAGGAAAGCTGTGATTGAGCACAGCTGTGTGGTGGGAAGGTGGCTTGTGGGTATGACTACATGGAGTGTGTTTTTGAGGTGGCTAGATGTGTATTAACATCCGAACCTCAACATAAGAGGCCCCAGGCGTTACTTGAACACAGCACGTGATGTGCGTGTGTGCATGTGTGTTTAAATGAGCTACTTGATAGATGTTTCGCAATCGAAAAGCCCACTGCGTTCGGGGTCTATCACGTTGCTCCGTGATCGATGCTCCTTGTACAAGCTCCTTCTTGTAAGTCGCTTTGGATAAAAGCTCAATTAAGCATTATTAAATGAATAAATATAAATGCACTTGCTACGTGACCATGTGCTGTACCGTGGATGTGAAAATAGGACAGAAGACATTCCCTCCAGCTCTATAACCCATCATGAAGTTTATTGATTTGTTCCCCATAGTCCTGTCCTGCCCCTCCATTGTTTATACAGTACTTGTGGTCAGGAGGTGTTTATGCAAGGGTTCTTCTGGTAATAGAGGATATCCTGTCATTCTGGGAGAACTTCCAACAGTCCAGTGCTCTCCCAGCTCCCAGGAGCCCACGGGAAATCAACCCTTGCAAACTCTACTGTGACTCGACTGTGCTGCGAGACAGGAAGTGCGTGCGTACGGGGAGGGGGGGGGGGTTGATGGAATGGTTTGGAGCAGTGGTTCTCAACCCTGGTCCTCAGGACCCCCTGGTCCTGCATGTTTTAGATGTTTCCCTGCTCCAACACACCTGATTCAAATCAATTGTCATTATCAGGCTTCTGCTGAGCTTCATAAGAACCCATTCATTTGAATCAGGTGTGTTGGGGCAGGGAAACATCTAAAACATGCAGGACTGTGGGTCCTGAGGACCAGGGTTGAGAACCACTGGTTTGGAGGACTGGGGTTGGGGGCCCCCTTACTCGTCACACTGGGGGTTTTGCAGGATGACTGGATGCTATTGCGCAACACCAGGCCTCGCGACGGCGCGGTCAGGGAAGGAGCGTGTGAGTCACACGTCCGTGGTTAACCAGGCATGGCGAATGTCAGTAGCACTGAGCTCTGAGATTGTGGTACTGTTCGGAGAGAGAGAGAGCGGTGGGACAGAGGTGTTCTTACTCGCTCACTCAGTGTTTCCCCCTTATCACTTCATTACAGTCAACAGTTGGAGAATAAAGAGTCCTTGTGATCAAGTTGTCGCCATGACATCATAACTGAAAGTTAGTTTGCCCACATGAGTGATGTTGTTGTACCGGACCCAAACTGGTTCCGGCAGGTTTTACAATGTTGAAGGTGATAAGGAGAGGGTCACGGTCTCTAAACATACTTCTTATGGTCTGAATCCTTGTCAGCCAGGTGGACACTAAAGGCTGTCTAATAATGTAATGCTATAGTGTGGCTTATGATGCGCTGCTACAATATTTTAAACATTATCACTCTTTTTCTTCCTCTATATTTCACACCCTCTTTCTCTCCTAAATCTCCTCTATCCCCTCTCTCTATGTCTGTCTCTCTCCTCTGCTCTCTCTCCATCCCTCTCCACTACCTCCCTCTCTCTCACTCTGTCCTCTTTCTCTCTCTCTCTCTGTGTCTCGCGCTCTGTCTCGGTCTCTTTCATTCTCTCCTCTCCTCATCTCTCCTCTCACTTTTTCTCTGTCTCTCATTCTCTCTCTGTCTCTTTCATTCTCTCCTCCCCCATCTCTCTCCTCTCTCTCATCCCTTCAGAGTGATGGCTCTGTGTCTGTTCTGAGCTCCTTCCATCCGTCCTGCTGCCTGTCTGCTGAGCAGGGCTGAGCAGGGCTGAGCAGGGCTGAGCAGGGCTGAGCAGAGCTGCGCAGGGCTGAGCAGGGCTGAGCAGGGCTGAGCAGAGCTGAGCAGAGCTGCGCAGGGCTGAGCAGGGTTGAGCAGAGCTGCGCAGAGCTGAGCAGGGCTGAGCAGGGCTGAGCAGAGCTGAGCAGAGCTGAGCAGAGAGAGCAACATCCCCCCAACATTCAGGGCTGTGGTTTGGCAAGGTGAAATATGAAATGGGAGTCATGTGCCTGAGCGGTTAGGGAGGGGCTGTCTAGCAATCAGAAGGCACTCAGTTCGAACACCGGCTGTGCCAATATGACGTTGTGCCCTCGGGCAAGGCACTTGAAATAGGAAATCTACACAGCAAAACGTAAGAAGTTGAACACGTTGACATGTATCACCAAAGGAGATGGGGGGGGGGGGGGGGGGGGGGACGACTGTCATTTTCATTGAACACTTATGATCGGTCAGAAGCTTGAAATATCTTGAAATGCCATTTAATGCTTTGTTCTGCCATTTCACTATTTCCGCAGCATTAACAAAAGGTTCAATCAGTTTGGGAATGTGTCTTATGGGTCATACTTATAGATTTGACTTAATACTGGAAGACTTTCCTATGTTGTTCAGACTCTGCCCTTCTGAACTAGTTCGCAAGGACACACACACACACACACATGCGCAAACAGGTGGGTTGTTGCATTGACAGTGACCCCAAACACAGGCTGATGTGGGCCTTGAACTTTCCTCTACTCTCCCGAATTAGCTTAGCAAACGAAAGCAAGAGGCTGGGCCTCTCTTTCTCTCTCTCTCTCTCTCTCTGTCTCTTTTTCTCTCTCTCTCTCTCTCTCTATTTTTCTCTCTCTCTCTCCCACCAATCACTTGGAGATGAGTTGACCTGACACAGTTCGGTCTTTGGCTCTGTCGAGCAGCAAACCAGGCTGATTCAGCGATTCTAAACAGTCCATGTCTAACTGCATTACTGTATACATGACTATTTAGCCAGCCACATAGCTAACCAACTAGTGAATGAACTAATTACCTATCTAGAAGTACGTTATCACAGATCCCTCCAAATGCTGCTGTGTCTTATCAGGTTGGTCAATCCAGCATTATGTAGTCAGGTGGCTGAGCGGTTACGGTGTAGGGCTAGTAATCAGAAGGTCCCTGGTTCGAATCCCGGCTGTGTCAATTTGATGTCCTTGGGCAAGGCACTTCACCCTACTTGCCTGGGGACGAATGTCCATGTACTTGCTGTAGATAGCTTAGGATAAGAGCGTTTGCTAAATGACTACATGTAAATTTAGTCAGGGTTAGCTGAGGAAGTTTTAATCAGCGTTGCAGGGCAGTGCCCTAACCTAGCCACATCACATGGGTCATCGCTTCCCGCTCACTGAAAAGCCTTATCAGTTTTGAACTGTCACCAGCATACCTGATCAACCCTGAAACCGTTTCCCAGAGTCCTCTCTATTTTGGGAAGGCCTGTTTGGCTTAACCAGTTTAAATAACACCGGGCTGAACTTTGGAGGGTGAGAAGGGTGCATGGCCTGGTCTAGTGACTCATTTTTTAACTCCTGGTCTACTGACTCAAACTCACAACCTTCCGATCATGAGTCCAACGCCTTAACCTGCTGAAACACCTGACTCCCACTCACCTGACTCCCACTCACCTGACTCCCACTCACCTGACTCCCACTCACCTGACTCCCACTCATCTGACTCCCACTCACCTGACTCCCACTCACCTGACTCCCACTCACCTGACTCCCACTCACCTGACTCCCACTCACCTGACTCCCACTCACCTGACTCCCACTCACCTGACTCCCACTCACCTGACTCCCACTCACCTGACTCCCACTCATCTGACTCCCACTCACCTGACTCCCACTCCCCTGACTCCCACTCACCTGACTCCCACTCACCTGACTCCCACTCATCTGACTCCCACTCCCCTGACTCCCACTCACCTGACTCCCACTCACCTGACTCCCACTCACCTGACTCCCACTCACCTGACTCCCACTCACCTGACTCCCACTCATCTGACTCCCACTCCCCTGACTCCCACTCACCTGACTCCCACTCACCTGACTCCCACTCACCTGACTCCCACTCACCTGACTCCCACTCACCTGACTCCCACTCACCTGACTC
This sequence comes from Neosalanx taihuensis, assembly GCA_030340665.1. Lineage (NCBI taxonomy): Eukaryota > Metazoa > Chordata > Actinopteri > Osmeriformes > Salangidae > Neosalanx > Neosalanx taihuensis. Next base: position 4,999,379 of record CM059316.1, on the reverse strand, counting down.
CCACTCACCTGACTCCCACTCACCTGACTCCCACTCATCTGACTCCCACTCACCTGACTCCCACTCACCTGACTCCCACTCCCCTGACTCCCACTCACCTGACTCCCACTCCCCTGACTCCCACTCACCTGACTCCCACTCACCTGACTCCCACTCACCTGACTCCCACTCACCTGACTCCCACTCACCTGACTCCCACTCACCTGACTCCCACTCATCTGACTCCCACTCACCTGACTCCCACTCACCTGACTCCCACTCCCCTGACTCCCACTCACCTGACTCCCACTCCCCTGACTCCCACTCACCTGACTCCCACTCACCTGACTCCCACTCACCTGACTCCCACTCACCTGACTCCCACTCACCTGACTCCCACTCCCCTAGTCATTTAGCTGACAGTCTTCTCAGGTGAGTGTTAAGGGCTGACTAGATGGTCTTCTCAGGTGAGTGTTAAGGGCTGACTAGATGGTCTGAAATGTGCCTCATCTGTAAAAAAACAACGATTGTTCCCATGATAACCAAGGGAAATATGTCATTTTTTCACACAAGCAATAAACAATAGATTCTTTCTTTTTGCTCCCTCAAACACACACACACGCTGACCGTCCAGCGATTCGCTCTTTAGCTGTTTCCTTTTCGATCAGTAGGGGTCTCTGTTCCTCTATGGTTAGAACAGTCAACAGCAAAAGCTGCACGAACAAACAAGCTGACAAATCTGTTCCCCACTGCCTCAAACGCACTTAATCACCACCTTTTGTCCGAACTCCCTTAAATATCACAGCTCATTGTTCTAGGGCCAGTCTCCAGTAGTGTTCTACAGTGGATGCGTGACGCTATAACACATAATTCTCTGTTCTGTTAGCTCAGTCTGCAACAATGATGTTTCCACGTTAAAGTGACCTCATATACCACATAGTGCCTAGGCCGCGGTGGCAGAATGCTTGCATTAAGGCAGGGACTGAGTGTACTAAACCCAACCTGGCTCCTGCTTCGCTGATGGTTCAGCAATATGGACGGATGGACAGAAAGCTGCTTAGCTTAAGGACACAGGGGGCGGGCGGGGCGGGGGGGGGGGGGGATCCCTCGTTTATTGAATCGCCCACAGGTAGACTATTAAGGCTTCCTGCCGTGGCTCCCAGTGGCACAGGATGTGATGTCACGATCCGGTGACGTAAGCCATTCCTTTTAACCAGGTTAAAAGACGGCTGATTAGTCCAGCCTGGGGCGGTGGGGAGGAGCCAGGAACGACAGGGCTGTGATGTAACTGTACCATTCAGAAATCTAGTTTCCCCCTCAAATCCAATCAGGCGGGGCCACAGACACAGGGATACGTGAATCACCAGGAGAACATTCAATAGGCTGAGGATTGAACTCTCATTCACGCCATCATCCGTTTTCCAATTTGCCGTGGAACAGCAGGACGATCCTATCAGCCACGGTCGGGGTGACAGTACAGGGTTACAGTCGTAGATGAGGCAGCAGCTGGTACGGAGAGGCTCAAAGAAGTGAGCCTGAACATGCTTACTATTCCTCTCACTTTCTCTCCAGCGCTCCAGTGAGTTGGCAGTGTTTATTCCGTGTTTTTTTTTTTGTTGGTGTGCGCCGTGTGATCATGGCCTTGGGAAGGGAGAGGAAAAAGATGGCGGCCGTCAGCTCCTGTGGCTGACCTCTCACCCCCCACGCTCCAGATGTGGAGGCCGGGAGTCGACCTACACCGCTTGGTGGGAGCGTGTGGAGCGCTGATGCTGAGCAGCTGGGCTGAGTTGTTTTTTAGGGCGATGTTCTGGCAGCACGTGTGTGTGCGCGTCAGTGTGCGTCCATACTCCCAATGGGCCCTTTGTCTGCTTCAGTCAGCCTCTCGCAGCAGATGTGGGGGGGGGGGGGGGGGGGGGGGACTTTGAAGAAGCAGCTTTGAATCGCAGTACTTCCACTGACAGATGGTGGCTTTGGCTGCCTGTGCTGAGTCCTGTCAGAAGCAGGGAGGATGAACAAGCAGAACCTTAAGATTCTGCTTCCGAAGTTGGTCTCCTGCGAGCGGTGGGAGGGTCGCTTGACTAAGCTCACTGCGTGTGATGTTTTTTTGGGGTGGGGGTTCGTGTTTGTGTGTCGCCCAATCAAATATCATCGTGGATTCTCTGGAGTGGCAGCTTGTTTGACACCTGCTGTATATGGTACATAGGCAAACTGCAGTGTCCTCCTCCAAGGGATATGGAGAATATATCGACAGGGATAAAAAGTGAGTTGTGTGGCTGAGTGGTGAGGGTATTGGGTTAGTAATCGGAAGGTTCCCCGTTCATTGGATGTGCCAACATGACGTTGTGTTCTTGGGCAAGGCACTTCACCCTACTTGCCTCAGGGAAAATGTCCCTGTACTTGCTGTAAGTTGCTCTGGATAAGAGCTAAATGACTAAATATAAAAACAGAGGTCACCTTGTCACCCCATGATAAGGGACCTGGCGAACAGCTGGAGCGGATTGTCATGTAAGAAGGTTGAGTCGTACATCGTCACCCCACGTTGCTCTGTCCAACAAACCTGAGTTTGACGTGTGGGTCTGTCCCTCATGGATGGGAGGGGTGCGGCTGTTTGGGTGTAAAACAGGGCCGAGGGTGGGAGCGCTTTCTAATAACAGCAGATTCAGATTCAGATTCAGATTCAGATTACTTTATGGATCCCGAGGGAAACTCCTTCGTATCAACGGCACACAGTCTCGCAAAGCACACAAGGGTAAGGGTGTGGGGTAAAAGATTAGAAAGTGTACACAGGGATAGGGGGTGGGGGCAATAACAATAAGTAAAAAATGGTGGATGAGGTGAATCCTCCCAGGGAGCATAATGATTATGTACAGAAGCTATACATTTACAATTATACAGTATTGGTCTTGTATAATATACAGTATTATATTAGAATGTACATGATTTTCAGTTTTGTACAGAATGTGCAGAATGTACAGCAGAATATACAGGATGTCCAGGATGAAGTGCAGGTTACAAACTGTATCCTTATAATCTATACAATTCAATTACAATTATGCAAGTAATTGGGATGTACAGGATTTACAGTTATTTGCAGCATATACAGGATATACAGGATTTGCAGGTTATTAGCAGAATATACATAGTTATATTACAGTTGTACCAGAATATTGCCAAATATGTAGTTATGTTACAGAAGTTGTGTCAGACTATTGCCTAATAAAGACTTGCAGGATGCTGGTGGAAAGTGAAACTGAAAATGCAACGGCATTGAATGCAACGGCGCGACAGACGTGCTTAGGCAGAGCAATCTCTACCCCAGTGGTCTTCAACCCTGGTCCTCAGGACCCACTGTCCTGCATGTTTTAGATGTTTCCCTGCTCCCACACACCTGATTCTAATGCATGGGTCGTTATCTAGCTCTGAAGAATCCTGGTAAACGATCATGCATTAGAATCAGGTGTGTGGGAAGGGGGAAACATCCAAAACATGCAGGACAGTGGGTCCTGAGGACCAGGGTTGAAGACCACTGCTCTACCCACTTCTCTACTTCTCGTCTTGTGGTAAACAAACACACTATCTGCGGGGGGGCAGGGGTCCCTTCTCAAGTCAATGCGGCCTCGTGGACCCGCTGTTCCTTTCGAGTGAGTGTGTCAGCCACTGATAAGCGTGAAGGTTTGCATCAATGCCACGTTACCGCAGCGTAAGGCCAGTTAAGGGCAGGTTTCTGCGACGGGATCAAAGAACAGAGTGATGCCCTGGCTTGAAGTTTAAGCTTTGTAACCTTTTAAGCCTTTTATGGAATTTACAATCACACAGAGCTTAATCTACACAATGTGACCATTTGAAGTCATTGTTTTGTCTAATTTCTCCCTCATTTCATCTCTCTCTAGCTCTCTCTTTCTGTCTCTCTCTCTTTCTGTCTCTCTCTCTCTTTCTGTCTCTCTCACTCTTTCTGTCTCTCTCACTCTTTCTGTCTCTCTCACTCTTTCTGTCTCTCTCTCTCTTTCTGTCTCTCTCTCTCTTTCTGTCTCTCTCACTCTTTCTGTCTCTCTCACTCTTTCTGTCCCTCTCACTCTTTCTGTCTCTCTCACTCTTTCTGTCTCTCTCTCTTTCTGTCTCTCTCTCTTTCTGTCTCTCTCACTCTTTCTGTCTCTCTCACTCTTTCTGTCTCTCTCTCTTTCTGTCTCTCTCTCTTTCTGTCTCTCTCTCTTTCTGTCTCTCTCACTCTTTCTGTCTCTCTCACTCTTTCTGTCTCTCTCTCTTTCTGTCTCTCTCACTCTCTGTCTTTCTCCTCTCTCTCTGACACACCAGTTTCTTCAGAGGCGGTGTGGGACCATGTCAGGGAAGAGAGAGAGAGAGAGACTGAGGACTGAGAAAGCAGGGGGAGCGGGTGGCAGTGGTGGAGGGTCTGAGGGGGGGGGGGGGGAGCTGAGGAACAGCAAGCCATGTGTCTGGAAAGGGTGGGGGCAGGTTCAGTACGGGGAATAAGAGGAAGCAGCCGAGACGTGCGGGGGAGGGGAGGGTGGAGAGGCTGAACAATAACAGCTGAAGAAACACCCACGATGAGCTCGTTCAGACCGGTACCTCTTAGGGGAGTGGGGGGGGGAGTGGGGGGGGGGGGGTCGCTGCACACCCAGCACCGAGAAGCCGCTGGGACCGTGACAATGTCTTCAGCTCCGAGTGTTCACTCACTGCAGGCTGCCTTTGTTAGACACGCAGAACCTACAAGAACTGGGAAAACGCCAAATGATTCGATATTTGATGACTCATGGCCCAGCAAGTTTGACTGAAATCTGTTTTGAGAAATGAATACAGCTGAACCGATGGTGAGAATAACAGATGTTCTTTTCCTTGTCTGATAAGCCTAATACTGTCCCAAAGATGGCTTTATAGATCTCCAAGGCAGCCAAACAGCTGATGGGCTGATAGTTGGTGACAATAGATGTCATGAGAGGAACTCAACACCCACTGTCCCTCAGCCCTGAACTAAGGTGGAGCTCCCTAAGAGCCTGTCGTCCAAACTGAGCCGGCCAACCACAGGCGGAGCCCTTTGGCTGTTGGCGCTTGACGACATACGCACATGGCGTCTTCCGCAGAGGAAGCCTTTGGCAGGGGCTGTGCTTGCGTGTGAGCGAGGCAGTATCTGGAGATGTCATCTTGCCACTCAGGGGATTCTAAATGAGAGGTCCTGGGTTGTTTGTGTGGGCCGTGCTTCCAAAGTTCCTGTTCCTGCACTCGCAAGCCAGCCGAACACGCCCGCAAGCTTTCACCAAGGAGCGCACACACCCAGACAAACGCTGGAAAGCAAACACATAGACGTGCGTGCGCATAACACACACACACACAGACATCCACCTAGATAAGCGATGTCGTCTGTCTGCAAGACCTCCCTGTCTGTTTGGAATGATAATGTTACCCAAGGTCTACACAAAGTGTCTCCTGGTCGCAAGGTTCTCCTATACCAACACCAAAGGCAACATTTGCACCTGCCCATCAGAACTCAAGTCTATGTGATGCAACCATGTGGGAGGAGGGGGTGAACCTATCCCCCACCCCTACCCCCACCCCTACCCCCACCCCCACCCCTACCCCCACCTCCACCCCCACCCCTACCCCCACCCCCACCCCTACCCCCACCCCCACCCCTACCCCCACCCCCACCCCCACCCCCACCCCCACCCCTACCCCCACCCCCACCCCTACCCCCACCCCTACCCCCACCCCCACCCCCACCCCCACCCCTACCCCCACCCCCTCCTTGTTAAACCAGAACTAAACAGACAGGGTCGGTTCTTGTCAAACAAGCCTGTAGGCTCTGTTTGGGTTTGTCTTCAAACACGTTTTTGCTGAATCTTAGCTCTGCCCTGTTGCCAAAAAAACAGCGGCAGCAGGCCAGACTGTTTGTATTTGGGACAAGAATCGCTACCTTAAATTTCTTGCACAAAACCTTTAATCAACAATCAGCATTTGTTTATTGTTGTTGTTCATTTACCCCGCTATGCGCAGAGAGCGCCACAGTGCGGGAGAGAGAGAGAAAGAAAAAGTGCGTGTGTGCGAGCGAGCGAGAGGCCAAGGTCTGCGGTCTTGGCCATTAGTTCATCACTTATTTTTGTGTAGGGAATATGTTGTTAAATTAACTTAAATATATTACCCATACAAGTAGTTATGTCTCGTTGTATTATTTTGTCCTGTTATTGACGTGCCTAATGCGCAACCGGGAAACTGGAATCTATTCGAATACATGTGTGGGGAATATTCGAATATTCGAACGTCATTTTTTAGCAGTTTTGACACCCCTAGTTGCCAGCTCTATCTCTCCGGCTAGTCCCTAACCCTAACCCTACCCCGTGCCACCTATTGATAGGCCGATCCTTTCAATCATCCACCAATCCCATCTGTCGTACTTGGCTGTAGTTCGGCCCACGAAGTTCTGACCGGTGACTGAAGCATGCCTTATCCCAGCCGCACACACACACTCCCACACCTCCACAACTCTTCCCCAAACCCCCTCTGGCTGGCTATTACAAAGCACCACGTATCAAGCAGGTTTCAGGACTGATGACTAACACCTCATGTCAGACAAGGTCACAGAGACACAGAGAGGTTTTCTTTGGTTGTGACAGCCTCTAATCTGTGACATGACAAAGGGGGAATGTCAGTTTTGCCTGTTACTCAAGTGTGAAGTTGGCTTGTCTGTGCTTGTTCACACGGGTCTGTGTGTGTCCCTGCATGTGTGCGTGTGTTTTTCCAGCTCTGCGCTATGCTAGTAAGGACTGTGGCATGTGGTGCCCTTGGCCAACCTGAGATTTCAGTCCGCCAAATTACCCTGCTTCTCAGAATCCCTCTTCCCATCAGCCACCTGGCTGTGTTTTTGGTTCCAACTCACGCCCTCACTGGTTCCCCTTCCTGTTCTGCGGCACCCACCCACAAACGCTGGGAACACACGTTCGATTCCTCCCTCAGCCGTTGTTCGTTCAAATGTAACACTACTTTATTGATGACTTCGTGACTTCATGATTTCATGGATGAAGACAGGTGACAGCTGACAAGACAAGGGAGGGTTTTGACGGGGGGAGGTGAGAGGGAGAGTGAGAGAAAGATAGAGGGAGAGAGGGCAAGAGGGAGAGTGAGGGGGGGGGGGGGAGAGAGGGATGGAAGGTGGGGGAGAGAGAGAGGGGGGGAGAGGGATGAAAGGAGGAGGAGAGAGAGAGAAACGAGAAACGGACCAGTGGAAAGGAAGTTTGTTTTAGAAGGGTCATCATTGCACCACACTGGCATTTCGCAACCGCAGCCCAATGGGCTCACTCCCTGGGTAACACACAGGGAAACTCACAGTTCACTCCTGTTGGTTGGAGCGCTTTTCCCCAAGCAACAGCTTTACGCAGACAACCTGCAAATCTACGCTGTTTGCAAACTGGTGTAACCGGATGCCAAACTTATTTTGTTGCCTCAGAGATCCAGTTAGTTTTTTTGTTTTTCATCATTTGAGCCATTGTGATTTAGCGATGAGTAATGTTAAATATGGACCCTGGCTCTGTTACAAACAACTTAATGCAGGGTGGACAACTGCTACAAGTGTCAAATGGAAGCCTCTCACAGTGAAATGCTATCTGACAAGATTTTGAAATGTACAGCATACACCCATGTACTTGCTTGTGAAGGCCGGATCTCTCACCAGCAGGTTTTTGTGGAAGATCCCATCAATGCACGTTGGCTGCTTCTTGTGCCATCTCACCGCCGTTTTGTCACGGATGACACGGATGAGTCCGCACGGATAAGTGTCGCAACACGACTGTGTGTGCATACATGCTGTGTGTGTTTGTATCGGTATGCTCATTAAGTATCCGGTCTGGTTGGGTGGCATGGTACTGCCGAGCGATGATGAGGAGGATGAAGAAGATGAGGAAGATGAAAAGGCAATGGAGTTTTGGGGTGAGAGTGGTTATCCAGTGTTGACAGGGGGGGCGAAGAGGGAGAGGATGTCATGGCGTGCAGCCATCTGAAATCCCCCCCCCCCTGCGCACACACACACACACACACACATATACAGCACACTCTTTCCCTCCCACACCATCTCTCTGTCACGCACACACAGTGTAGTCTCTCTCTCGGTGTGTCTGTCTTTGGTAACAGAAGCTGGAGGATGAGTCATCCTGTCGCAGAGGGAGCAGCCTCCAGGGTCAGTCTGCTCTGCTGGCTCGCAGACGGAGCAGCCTCCAGGGTCAGTCTGCTCTGCTGGCTCGCAGACGGAGCAGCCTCCAGGGTCAGTCTGCTCTGCTGGCTCGCAGACGGAGCAGCCTGCAGGGTCAGTCTGCTCTGCTGGCTCGCAGACGGAGCAGCCTCCAGGGTCAGTCTGCTCTGCTGGCTCGCAGAGGGAGCAGCCTCCAGGGTCAGTCTGCTCTGCTGGCTCGCAGACGGAGCAGCCTCCAGGGTCAGTCTGCTCTGCTGGCTCACAGACGGAGCAGCCTCCAGGGTCAGTCTGCTCTGCTGGCTCGCAGACGGAGCAGCCTCCAGGGTCAGTCTGCTCTGCTGGCTCGCAGACGGAGCAGCCTCCAGGGTCAGTCTGCTCTGCTGGCTCGCAGAGGGAGCAGCCTCCAGGGTCAGTCTGCTCTGCTGGCTCGCAGACGGAGCAGCCTCCAGGGTCAGTCTGCTCTGCTGGCTCACCGACGGAGCAGCCTCCAGGGTCAGTCTGCTCTGCTGGCTCGCAGACGGAGCAGCCTCCAGGGTCAGTCTGCTCTGCTGGCTCGCAGAGGAAGCAGCCTCCAGGGTCAGTCTGCTCTGCTGGCTCGCAGACGGAGCAGCCTCCAGGGTCAGTCTGCTCTGCTGGCTCGCAGACGGAGCAGCCTCCAGGGTCAGTCTGCTCTGCTGGCTCGCAGACGGAGCAGCCTCCAGGGTCAGTCTGCTCTGCTGGCTCGCAGAGGGAGCAGCCTCCAGGGTCAGTCTGCTCTGCTGGCTCGCAGACGGAGCAGCCTCCAGGGTCAGTCTGCTCTGCTGGCTCGCAGACGGAGCAGCCTCCAGGGTCAGTCTGCTCTGCTGGCTCGCAGACGGAGCAGCCTCCAGGGTCAGTCTGCTCTGCTGGCTCGCAGAGGGAGCAGCCTCCAGGGTCAGTCTGCTCTGCTGGCTCGCAGACGGAGCAGCCTCCAGGGTCAGTCTGCTCTGCTGGCTCGCAGACGGAGCAGCCTCCAGGGTCAGTCTGCTCTGCTGGCTCGCAGACGGAGCAGCCTCCAGGGTCAGTCTGCTCTGCTGGCTCGCAGACGGAGCAGCCTCCAGGGTCAGTCTGCTCTGCTGGCTCGCAGACGGAGCAGCCTCCAGGGTCAGTCTGCTCTGCTGGCTCGCAGACGGAGCAGCCTCCAGGGTCAGTCTGCTCTGCTGGCTCGCAGACGGAGCAGCCTCCAGGGTCAGTCTGCTCTGCTGGCTCGCAGAGGGAGCAGCCTCCAGGGTCAGTCTGCTCTGCTGGCTCGCAGACGGAGCAGCCTCCAGGGTCAGTCTGCTCTGCTGGCTCGCAGACGGAGCAGCCTCCAGGGTCAGTCTGCTCTGCTGGCTCGCAGACGGAGCAGCCTCCAGGGTCAGTCTGCTCTGCTGGCTCGCAGACGGAGCAGCCTCCAGGGTCAGTCTGCTCTGCTGGCTCGCAGACGGAGCAGCCTCCAGGGTCAGTCTGCTCTGCTGGCTCGCAGACGGAGCAGCCTGCAGGGTCAGTCTGCTCTGCTGGCTCGCAGACGGAGCAGCCTCCAGGGTCAGTCTGCTCTGCTGGCTCGCAGAGGGAGCAGCCTCCAGGGTCAGTCTGCTCTGCTGGCTCGCAGACGGAGCAGCCTCCAGGGTCAGTCTGCTCTGCTGGCTCGCAGACGGAGCAGCCTCCAGGGTCAGTCTGCTCTGCTGGCTCGCAGACGGAGCAGCCTCCAGGGTCAGTCTGCTCTGCTGGCTCGCAGACGGAGCAGCCTCCAGGGTCAGTCTGCTCTGCTGGCTCACAGAGGGAGCAGCCTCCAGGGTCAGTCTGCTCTGCTGGCTCACAGACGGAGCAGCCTCCAGGGTCAGTCTGCTCTGCTGGCTCACCGACGGAGCAGCCTCCAGGGTCAGTCTGCTCTGCTGGCTCGCAGACGGAGCAGCCTCCAGGGTCAGTCTGCTCTGCTGGCTCGCAGAGGAAGCAGCCTCCAGGGTCAGTCTGCTCTGCTGGCTCGCAGACGGAGCAGCCTCCAGGGTCAGTCTGCTCTGCTGGCTCGCAGACGGAGCAGCCTCCAGGGTCAGTCTGCTCTGCTGGCTCGCAGACGGAGCAGCCTCCAGGGTCAGTCTGCTCTGCTGGCTCGCAGACGGAGCAGCCTCCAGGGTCAGTCTGCTCTGCTGGCTCGCAGACGGAGCAGCCTCCAGGGTCAGTCTGCTCTGCTGGCTCGCAGACGGAGCAGCCTCCAGGGTCAGTCTGCTCTGCTGGCTCGCAGACGGAGCAGCCTCCAGGGTCAGTCTGCTCTGCTGGCTCGCAGAGGGAGCAGCCTCCAGGGTCAGTCTGCTCTGCTGGCTCGCAGACGGAGCAGCCTCCAGGGTCAGTCTGCTCTGCTGGCTCGCAGACGGAGCAGCCTCCAGGGTCAGTCTGCTCTGCTGGCTCGCAGAGGGAGCAGCCTCCAGGGTCAGTCTGCTCTGCTGGCTCGCAGACGGAGCAGCCTCCAGGGTCAGTCTGCTCTGCTGGCTCGCAGACGGAGCAGCCTCCAGGGTCAGTCTGCTCTGCTGGCTCGCAGACGGAGCAGCCTCCAGGGTCAGTCTGCTCTGCTGGCTCGCAGACGGAGCAGCCTCCAGGGTCAGTCTGCTCTGCTGGCTCGCAGACGGAGCAGCCTCCAGGGTCAGTCTGCTCTGCTGGCTCGCAGACGGAGCAGCCTCCAGGGTCAGTCTGCTCTGCTGGCTCGCAGAGGGAGCAGCCTCCAGGGTCAGTCTGCTCTGCTGGCTCGCAGACGGAGCAGCCTCCAGGGTCAGTCTGCTCTGCTGGCTCGCAGACGGAGCAGCCTCCAGGGTCAGTCTGCTCTGCTGGCTCGCAGACGGAGCAGCCTCCAGGGTCAGTCTACTCTGCTGGCTCGCAGACGGAGAGCTGTACGCTGCCTGGGACACACAGAGATCACCCTGATAGGCAGGCAGACAAGCAGGAAAACAGACAGACAGGCATACATGCAGTCAGACAGACGGACAGAAAGACATACAAGCAGGCAGACAAACAGACAAGCAGGCGGACAGACAGACTGTCAGACACGGAGATGTAGACAGACAGGCATACAAGCAGTTAGACAGACAGACAGACAGAAATACATACAAGCAGTCAGACAGACCAGCAGTCAGACAGACAGACAGACAGAAAGAGAAAGAAAAAGGCAGACAGGCAGGCAGTCAGGCACCTACTGGACACACACTCACACACACACACATAATGTGCCTCCCTCCTTGAGTAACTCTGCAGTGACCTTTACTATAGGACAGACACGCAAACCCATGCAAGCTCACACGCACAAACCTCAGTTTGTTGTTCTTTATTTTGCTCCTGCCATTCTTGGTGCATTGTGATGTAACAGGTCTGCAGGTTCTCACTGGGGTGGGCCAGATCCTACCAGCTGTTTAAAAATGCATGGACAATAACAGGGCCATAAATCATCTTCTATCAGCCTGCAGAGTTGGAGGTGGGGGGAACTTGTCAGTGGTCAACTCTGAGAGCCTGTGCCCATGTCTTTGTTTGTGAATTTACAGAACCTGGGTGTGGGTAGAGTCAGCAGAGTGTCTGCTGGCTGTCGTGTTTGTTTACCGTACCCTCTAACTGATGTGAGCTTCTCTCTCTGTCTGCCCCCCTCTGCTTCGGCCTCACTGCCTCGTCCCTCTTGGCCTTTCTGCCTCTGTCTCTCCGCCCTCTCTGCCTCTCCGCCCTCTCTGCCTCTGTCTCTCCGCCCTCTCTGCCTCTCCGCCCTCTCTGCCTCTGTCTCTCCGCCCTCTCTGCCTCTGTCTCTCCGCCCTCTCTGCCTCTGTCTCTCTGCCTCTGTCTCTCCGCCCTCTCTGCCTCTGTCTCTCTGCCTCTGTCTCTCCGCCCTCCCTGTCTCTGTCTCTCCGCCCTCTCTGTCTCTGTCTCTCCGCCCTCTCTGTCTCTGTCTCTCCGCCCTCTCTGCCTCTGTCTCTCCGCCCTCTCTGTCTCTGTCTCTCCGCCCTCTCTGTCTCTGTCTCTCCGCCCTCTCTGTCTCTGTCTCTCCGCCCTCTCTGTCTCTGTCTCTCCGCCCTCTCTGCCTCTGTCTCTCCGCCCTCCCTGTCTCTGTCTCTCCGCCCTCTCTGCCTCTGTCTCTCTGCCTCTGTCTCTCCGCCCTCTCTGCCTCTGTCTCTCCGCCCTCTCTGCCTCTGTCTCTCCGCCCTCTCTGCCTCTGTCTCTCTGCCTGTGGCGCTGCCTTGCAGGTGTGCTTCCTGGTGTCAGCGTTCCGGGGTCAGGTGTTCTCTGAGGACAGCTGTGCTGCTCTGGGGCTTCTAACACATTACCTTCACCTCAGCCAGTTCAGCTGGATGCTCATCCAGGTAAGTTTGAGCTCATTTTTTCACCCTGTACATAACATACGTTGTCCTGTCTGCTGTCCAAGGTTGCTTCTACTTCCGGATCTCTCCGTGTGTGGGTGGAAAGAAGAGGGGGGAGGGGGGGTTAGTAAATGACCTTTGACCTCTTCATCAATGACCCTCTTCACCCCGCCCCCCTGTAGCCATCCTTTGTGACATAACTGCAGACAAAGACCCCTGAGCTTAGCTATCCATACTCCCACCGCCTGAGATAACAAATGCATGCAGGCCACAGGCGGGTCGCATTCAACCCAAAAGGTTTGGAACTCCCCAACTTCTCATCTAGAAAAGGATCCACCCAGATTACAGAAAGTGACCTGCGGTAGAGGAGCATCATACGAGAACTACCAAGGGCCGCCCCCTCGCCCTGAATGAACCTGTCCTCCACCTCCAGTCACGACCGGTTCCTTCCAGATTCAGTCATGCAGTTTTGCTCCGTGTGACAAGGAAAGTCACTTTGCTGGCCCCCTTGTTTACGTTGTACATGTAATCTTTCTTGACACGCAAGTTATCATTTTTCCTGAAGTATTAAAAGATTTGCGATTTCATCGACCTAATGGAGACTGACCACGGGATGTCATGGGCAGAATAGGCTATGTGCCCTTTCCTGGTGACCTGGGAGATGTCTGAAGGGGTAAATATGTCAGCTTCTCCATGAGAAAACAGGAAGAGCTGTTATTCTGAGAAAGGGAGAGTTTGCAGGAAAGGAATATTGGGCGACTGGGCTATTTGCTGGAAATTGCTGGAAGCATGTGGAAACACACGTGGAAGCGGTTTGACCGATTTAGCGGCATAAAAGGTGAAAACTGTGAAATCACACCGGACTATACTACCCTATACTACCCTACTATAGATCAAATGAATAAATGTACCATTACTCTCCCTCCCTCTCTCTACCTCTCTTCCCCTCCCTCTCCCTACCTCCATCTCCCTCCCTCCCCTGTTTCTCTCTTTTTCACTTTGTCTTTCGTCACCGCCCCTCGTCAGCGTTAAGGAGACCCTCCAGTGACTCATCACGCTAAAACCCTTTTCCTGTTCCTCCCATGGATCCAGGAGATACACCTTCTCTCCCCACTTATCTAAGTCTCCCTCTTAAACTATCCGCCACACCTAAGTAGCATATTCATGCGTGCCCCTCTACCCTCCCCTGGGCCTTGCGCACGGTGGGTCGATATTGACCCAGGGAGTACAAACTGGGCCCTTCGCCAAAGAAACATCTCATAATTAAATCTAGTAAGGCTAAGGTGGAGCCTGTCTTGGAGGCATGGCAATGAGATTAGCAGCTCGGAGTTCCAATAGTTACATAATAGCAGGGCTTGCTTTTAAGCCTGCCAAGCTCTGCAGGAACACTGCAGTCGTCCGGGGTTACGGTACTGCAGGAAGGGGGTCAGGTTGGCTGAGCGGTTTGGGAATCGAGCTAAAAATCGGGCTAACCCAGTTCGCATCCTGGCTGCGCCTACATGACGTTGTGTTATTGGGCAAGGCACTTCACCCTATTTGCCTTAGGGGCAATGTCCCTGTACTTGCTGTGAGTTATTCTGGATAAGATCGTCTGTTATATGACTAAATGTAAATGTAAGAAGCAGCAAGCCGCACACTTTACCCCCTAATCTGTTCGCCACAATGGCCAAACGTGGCTAAATCGGACCGCTCTGTGTCCAAATCATAGCATTGCCATGATGGTTTGTGGCTAGGTTTTCCAGGAAGGGCGACATGAAGGGGTGATATCACCCGTTTGGAAAACGAGCACAACGTGTGCTTGGAGCTCCTCAGTGGAGTTCAACAGAGTTTGTCGTGTCGTCAACATCACGCAGATGAACCAACAGCCCCCCTCACGGTCTCCTTGTGTTTTCTCTCCCTCGCTGTGTGTCTCTCGCCTCAGGCAGTGAACTTCTGGCAGGTGTTGGTGATGAATGACGAGCACACTGAACGCCGTCACCTGCTCTACTTCCTGTTGGGCTGGGGACTTCCTGCGCTGGTCATCGTCCTGCTCGTCATTGTGCTGCTGGGGGGGCTCGACTGGAGCATACACAGCGTCTACGGTCTGGTGCTGGGGGATGTGTGAGTCACACACACACCTTAGGCACACACACACACACACACAAGCATCTCTGGTCCAGTTTGACCTTGTTGGGCAGAGCTTGGGGTGAACCTTTGTCTAATTGGTTAAAGCGAGTGACGTCCGATCAGGAGGTGCGGAGGCTGTACCAAATGAATGAATGAGGACCTGTGTGTGTGCGCGTGTGTGTTTGTGTGCGCGTCTGTGTTTGTCGAGCCAGACAGGAAACGCAGTTTTTGCGTTCAAGGCGGACTGAAGGGTGGCGCTGGGAGCAAGCGGAGGGAAGGGGCTTTAAATAAACCACAGGGGGCTATTTATAGAGCCGCTGGAGAGAGCTTGGTGATCTACTGAGGACTGTGCACACAGGTCCTTAGTCAGGCAGTGTGTGTCTGTGTGTGTGTGAGAGGTGAGCAAGAGAGAGGGAGAGGGAGAGAGAGAGAAAGGGAGGGGGAGGGAGGGAGGGAGGGAGGGAGGGAGGGAGGGAGGGAGGGAGGGAGGGAGGGAGGGAGGGAGGGAGGGAGGGAGGGAGGGAGGGAGGGAGGGAGGGAGGGAGGGAGGGAGGGAGGGAGGGAGGGAGGGAGGGAGGGAGGGAGATTGTGTGAAAGGAGCTGTACGCATGGCCATCTGCGCCGCTGTTAGGGTCTCCATTCCACATTTAAATCTTTACCTACCTCAACACGTCTATTTATTGCTCTCTTTCTCTCTCACACTCTCTCTCCATTGTGGCCTCCTGAAATCTCATTGGTCCTGACCACCCCTCTCCTTCTCAGTTTCGCTGTGTCATCCTGCCTCTTGACAGTCGGTCAACTATGTGACATTCATAGCTGTGGGCCGTAAACACGGTGGCCACAGTACAGCTGCTGTCTACCAACCTGCTCCAAACAGGCTTTCATGCTTGTAAATAAGTTGTATAGAAAACTGGGGCCAGTTCAGTTTCACTGTGTTATCGAGCGTCTAATTCGGACTCCCTGAGAATGAACGCTGTCAATGTCAATGATCGCTGTCTTTTTATGGACCTTGTTCATCCTTTCTCTGTTTCCTCTCATCGTTCCGTGTCTCTCGACAGCTGTGAGACGAAGGAGAGGGCTGCAGCGCTGTGGTCTCTGGTTAAAACGGAGGGTGGGGGGGGGGGATTCATGTCACAATCAGGTGAGGTTACTTAACCGCTGGACCGAATGTGGGATGAAAAAACAAGCGACACGTTTAGCGTAAACACACTGCTAATGGAGAGGCTCACAACAGGAACTGCACCCAGGCAGGACTGAGTTCCTGGGATTATCTAGGATGGGAGAGATATCAGAGAGAGAAAGCAGGTCGTTCAATAAGGGAGAACAAACACGATGTACTGGGATCCTAAGAAGGTAGACATACAAAGAAACAGTGGCAACACATTTACCTTTAGTCATTTAGCAGACGCTCTTATCCAGGGTGACTTGCATCAAGTACAGGGACATTTCCTCTGAGGCAGGTGGGGAGAAGTGGGAAGCCCAAGAACACAACGTCATGTTGGCACAGCCAGGGTGTGATGCGGGGGGAAGCAGGCCAGAGATATCCTTCTACAAGAACCCACCATGTCCATCACTGGAATGTGTGTGTGGGGATGGAGAATGGCAGGCGTGCCCCTGCTTAAACATAAGCACAGTCACATATACACTCATGAACAAACTGGCATTTACACTTCAGGTATTCTTGTGCATACGCTCACACACTGTACAAATATGTACCACTTTCACATGTGGTCATTTAGCAGACACTTTTATCCAGAGTGACTTACAGTAAGTACAGGGACAATCCCTCTGAGGCAGAAGGTACCTGGTTCGAACTCCAGTTGTGCCAACATGACGTTGTATTCTTGGGCAAGACACTTCACCCTACTTGCACCCTACTTGTAACAAAAAGCTTAAACGCTAGAATATACTTAAACCTCCCAAAATAGCCCACAGTTCAAAACAAAGTGTTTTTCATCTGATTCCTTCAAATAACAAAAACACATTGGCCAAGATCCTTGTTGTTGCCTCGTGCTGACCTGATTTGTGAGGGAGCTTTCAGAGTTTGTAGAAAAGGTCTTTGAAGCCAGCTGTTATTTAGTCATAATACTCGCAGTCTTAAGCTGGCTCTAAGGTAGCAAGTAGCCGATCGTGTTCATGGCTGCTGTTCAAGCCTAATTTGCATTTTGTTGCAAGTTGCATTGAACTCAAAGCTTGTTTACCCCACGTTTGTTCCCAGCGATAACCAGGCCCCCGTATCTTTCTCTCCTCCCCCTCTCTCCCATTCTCCCTTTCTCTCCCTCCTCCCCCTCGCTCCCCTTCTCTCCTGCTCTCCTTCCTCCCCCTCTCTCCTGCCCTCCCTCCTCCCCCTCCCTCCTACTCTCTTCCCCTCTTTTCTTTCTCCAGATGTTTTATCCCTAACGTGTATGTGGCGCTGGGTGCGGCTGTGCTGGTTCCCCTGGTGTGTCTGGTGGGGGTGTTAGTGGTCTTCATCCACGCCTACCAGGTTACGCAGCAGTGGAAGGCCTACGACGACGTGTACCGCGGCCGAACCAACAGCTCAGGTGGGCGGGAAACACACACACACACGTACACAGGAACCCCCTATGTCCACAAGAGGCTACGCAAACCTCTATTTTCTTGCCAATTAATTGCGTTTATTTTGTGTTGCGGCGGCAAACAGGTGTGTTGCGTGTTCTTAAATTTGCCGTCTTATATCAAGATAAGACAAGATAATCCTTTATCTGTCCCTCAGTGGGGAAATTCCATTGCAACATCAAGGTACAGTACAGTAGCGGCCCCCAAGACACATACCTCACTGTTTGAAGTGGAGAGGGGTGGGAGAGAGAGAGAGAGAGAGAGAGAGAGAGAGAGAGAGAGAGAGATAGTGAGAGAGGGAGAGGGAGAGAGAGAGATAGTGAGAGAGGGAGAGGGAGAGAGAGACAGAGAGAGGAGACAGAGGGGGAGAGAGAGACAGAGAGAGGGGTTCAGGGCCACATTTGGAGGAAACCACAGACTGTTTTTGAAACAAGGCTTTCGGGAGTCAGGTGGCTGAGTGCGTCAGTGATGAAAGGTCGCAAGTTCGATTCAAGGCAACATGATGTTGTGTTCTTGAGCAAGGCGCTTCACTCAACTTTCCTCAGGGGGGAATGTCCCTGTATGCCCTGTAAGTCGCTCTGGATAAGAGCGTCTGCAAATGACTACATGTAAATGTTCTGCTAAATGTAAACGTAAGGTTGTTGTTCCCCTCCAGCAAGCTGCTTGCGACACTTCTTAATCCCTAACACCGGCCCAACCCACTACAGCTACAGGCTGTTAATACAGTTCCCCACCAATACTCCTCCCCCAGACTCATATCACACTCACGCACAAGGACACATCAAAATGAGGTACACGCCATGGTGTACGCGATAAGGAATTTAAAGTACTCTAAAAGGGGGTTTTAGGCTTTGTGGACTGTGAGGATTGTATTTGCAGCTTTAGAGCTTTAGGCGAAAAATACACCATGTACAGCAGCGTACAGGACAATGAAACCGGTTCTAGACCGTGCTAGCCCCATAGTGTGAGGCCTCAGATATCAGATCATAGCAGCACTGTTGTATCTCTAAACTGTTGTCATTGTGTGGTGTCGGTAGGCTTTGGCAGGCTGTGGTCTTCTGGCCCTCCAATGACAAAGTAAAGCCTGAATTAGTGCCAGTCCCTTGGTTGGCAGGCCAGCCACTAGAGTGTCTTCTCCAACGTGTGTGTGCGTGGTGTGTTGAAGATGTGCGTGCGGGGTGGTTCATGCTAAATGGATGCGTGTGCTTTGCGGGAGACGTGTGTGCGTGTGTGTTTCCGCCTTGCTTGTCCACAGCATGCATGTGTCTGTTCAGGTGGGTGTGGAAGGCTTGGCACAGTGGCATCGCAGGAAGGCCCAGGCTTCCGCCTGGTTGCTGGGGAGCTCGGCAGCCGCATGGCCTGCAGTGCCACCTGACACCAGGAGCCAGCCAGGCCCGGAGGGAGGAGGGATTGGTGGGGAGTAAAAAGAGGAGAGAAGCGAGGGAGGCATGTGGACAGTCAGCAGTCCGCTCTGTAAACAGGTTTTCAACAGCCTCTAAAGCTCCTTATTTACAGCGGCAGAGAGAGAGAGAGAGAGAGAGAGAGCCTGGCACCGCTCTATTAAAAGCCACAGAGCTGAAAGAACATAGGCAGCCTAACTGTTACGGTGTCACCAGAATTTGCTACCTGATTCATGGGGAACAAAAGGGTCTTCCTCTCGCATCCCATTGACAAACACAGACTTGAGGTGGGCCTGTGTAGCAAGTTTCCATGCTTTCTAATCTAGCCAGGCTATCCATGCTAGGCTAGCAGATGTACTATAGACACCTTGACACAGCAGTAAGATGTGCTTCAGTACATGTGCTTCAGTATCCTCTCATAACGTAAGTCTCAAGCTGTGCTTGGACGCTGATGAGATCAATACAGGACCAAGCAAGATGTTCATTACTTCATGAACTGGTTCCACGTGCTCACGCAGGATCTCTCACACAAGGGAAGTGTGTTTCTGCACTGTTCAAGATCGTGTTCAAGATGTTGAAGATCTTGTTAGACGTGGCTTCCATGCAGAACAGCCGAGGGCCTTATCGCACTAGCGCAGTCCAGAGTCACCGGCACTTTGAACATCGGCTGCTATCTTTCAGCAACCAGTCGAATGACGAGGCCCTGCTTCGGATTACAGCGCCGTAAAATGACTTTGTTTGGACACCTGGCGTTGGATATTCAGAATTCAGAATTCATCGGCTACCAATTAGCCCTCACGGGACAGTGAGTGTACAGGGTGGTCAGTGGGCAGGCAGTATCATCATCCACAGGCCTCTGGCCATGTTGTTGTGGCTCTGAGTTTTGTTCATGCTGTTATTCTGGGATTGAATAGCCGTCCTGTGGGCCTTGGGCTGGCATTGGCCCTAAAACAGCAGTCTGATATTACAGGCATCATCCATCCAGTTTGTATTGCATTCATAATAGAGCTTTATTTTTAGGGTCACTGTCATATTCTCAAAGCCTGAAAAGGATGAATGTTGGATTGTGTATTTTGAAGGGTTTACCACCCAGGAACATTGAGTTATTGCTTATCATATCTCCACCTTGGTGCCGTAACTTTAATATGGAATGAGATAAGAGAAGCTGTTATCGTTATGTCATAGCCTGTTATTGGTGCTTTGGTGCTGGACAGCACTAACTCACTGACCCCTGGTATATGACGGACATGTAATGCAGTGCTGTACAGTATGTTATCTCTGTAACTGATATAATGTAGCAACAATGTCCCCTTTTTCCATTTGAACTTTAAACAGAAATATCTGTCATATACACCCACACAACCAAAATATATACATCTTTAAACATTTATTTTTATTTTATGGATTCTTTTGATTATTGTGACAGGTGACACACACAACTACACATATCCCAAACCCACAGGAACGCTCAGTGTTTATTGGAATGCTGGAGTGTATGTTGTCGGTCAGAGCTGGCTGTTGTGACAGCTGGTGACCCTCTCATTTTACGGTAGCGCCTGTTATAGCTGAAGCCCGCTTTAAACTTCTCACAGCTTTGAGTCTCCCAGTGAGAGGCCTTCTAAACTGAACATAGATGTCTCTCCCCTGGGAAGTTAGACTATCTCTACGCTGGAAACGGTGGGGATAATGTGAACCAGACTGTCGGCCATCTTGAAGATGACTGGGCACTCTGTGTTAACTGTAAGGGTCGCTGCAACACACTAATACAAACTGCACAAACGCACAGAGCTGATGAAAAGCTACTCTAGGTTGCATTTTCCCTTTGGACTCAACCAACTAGTCAACCAGCCATTGTTAGTCAGCCAACCAGCCAGATAGACAAACAGGCAGGCAGGCAACCAGCCAACCGGTCAGTCAGCCAGTCAGGCAACCAGTCAGCTAGTGAGCCAGTCATCTAGACCAGTGTGGCGAGGCACTCTTCCTACCAAAAATTAATAATAAAAACATTCTGTAGCCGCCTAATAATATCTAATGAATGATAATACCAGATTTTTTGTATTATTCACCATGAATGTTTTTTATTCACCTTTAATGTTTGCACAGACAAGGAAATGGGATATATAATCATTCTTATCAAAGTCTCTTGAATAGGAATCAAACACAAAAAACTATTTTATCATCTTATATTTCCTAATTTAAAAAAGTGCACTTAACATGTCCACTTTAGAAATACACCTGGAACATGAAATGCCACAACAATGTAGTCCTAAAACTAAAAACTTAGTAGAAAACTTAGAGTGTTTTTCGAAATCTAATTCAAAGGCACGAATACAGAAATACAGAAAATAATGCTTATTCTGACAGAAGAAACAATATTTCAGAAAGATCTCACTGTTCCACACTGAAAAATAGGAAGAGTTGTATGTACAAAATGTCAATCTCTGTGTTTTTTACTCACTTAGTGTGAAACCTGTGTCTGTTTGGATGAACACAGAGCTGATATCCTGGCAGGAATTGAAGACACATGAAGCTCTAACGGCTCAAACAGCTCTAAGTCTCTCTCTGTTTTTAGTTTTTTTAGCAGTCAGGCTTGAGAAGCTCACTTCACACAGATATGTAGTGAAAATGGAAGCAATGTCAGAATACCTTTGGTTGCCAGAATGGGGAACTCCTTGGCAGCAGTCAACCAAAAACAGTCCAAAGGTAGATCAGCAAAGCTTAACTTTAAACCATGATGTTGTCTCAGTTCAGTTAGTTCCTCCTGCTCCTAAAGTAATGTCCTTTCCAACAACTGCTGAGCTGTATGGATCTAACCCAGTCATAGCATTCAGTGAAGGCTGAAGAGAAATAAAATGACAGCTTCTCCTCAAGAGTTTTTAAATGTTTACCTATTATTTCAGACAGTGCAGCAGTGTGAACATTTAGCATTTTTTGGGTGAGTAGGAACATTTCAAGGTTGCCACTTTCCACATGTTGTTGCCAGGGATGCACCTTTGAACAGCATCCATCTATTTTATCCGTACTTACGAGCAGGTTTTCATTTCGGCCTTGCATTTGTGTTCAGTTCATTCACCACTCATCACTTGCAAGCAACTTTGCGTATTGGGACCGCTTATTTGTCAGAAACACTTGGAGTTCCTCCGCAGCTCATACACACGGGCCTTGACATGCGAAGATTCGGCCGCAGCACCCATGCACAGCCTCACAGACTCCCATGTTAAAAGTGGCGGGAAAGTAACTAAAAAGAAAGAAAATGAACACTTTTTTGAATTGCTCCCAAGAGCACAATTCATCACTTGTCAACACAAAATGCCTATGTAGATGTTCAGGAAGGGCTCAGCCTGCTTCACGTTAACCTGGTTTTATGATTGGAAATACGGTTTGGCCAGAAATCCTTCCTGTTCGAGGGGTGCTGTAAGCATTTTCTCTCTGTCTTTTCAACTGCCATGACAGTTCCAGCTGCAACTTATTAGTTCATTGCTTAGGAGCAACCTCATGAGGTGAGGGGAAGACGGTGGCCATTTTATGAGAAGTAATTCATTTGACATTTAATAACTTTAATTGGAGGATATTTACTGGAGGAATCAAATTGGCTCTTTTTGTTTCGGGTGGATTTATAAACTGTACTCCAACTCAACTCTTCCTCTCTGAGGTAGTCTGAGGTAAGCGAACATCTTTTTCAACTCTTTTGCTAGCATGCTATCAAAAATGTAGGTTTTTGACTTCTTTAACATTTGGGCTCATAGGTATTCATGTGCTGATCAGTCAGGATTTACAACTGACATTCCAACTAGCTGTAAAGATATGCTGTTTGCTAACATTAGCGACCAATGCTGAAATTAGCGCTTAAGTTAATTGCTAGTGCATCAGCATATGTTTCGCTAGCATGCTATAAAATATGTGGGTTTTTGACTTCTTTAACATTTGGCCTTATATGTATTCATGTGCTTATCAGTCAGGACGGTGGTGGAGGGTTGTGTGGAGGGTAGTGGGTGGGTTATTTGTGTGAATTTTGACAGTTTAGGGTCGTTTTCGGAGGGGGGGGGGGGCGATCGGCGTTCGTTGGGGGCGGGGGGCGGGGGGCTCGTGCGGGGGGGTTTGAGGGCAGGGTTCATGTGGTGGGGTCCATAGGAATCTAACAACATATTGTGGAGGTGTGTGGGAGGTCGGGTTGATGAGATATAAGCCTATTTGGGGGAGAGGTTTGAGAATCGCAAATGATTTACTTTCACTTTCAGGCGGAGATTGTGACGTTGCGGGGGGCTCGGGGGCCGATTTCGGACGGGTTTGAGGCCAGAGTTAATGTTGTGGGGTCCGGACAGGTGTGTGGGTGGTCGGGATCGGCAGTTATGAACGGAAACGGAAGTTGCCGCTCCATAGAGAAACAGTGGGGATTAAATACAGGTATTTTTGAAATTGCTATTTAAATTGTTGGGGGAGCTTGCTGTAAAACATTCATAATCGTCTGGATACTGGTTGACCTTGCAAACTATTGGCTAGTGTTGTGTGGGGAGTCCTGTAGTTTATAGATGATTGAACCTGTGTGTCTGCTACTAACTGATTCATTGCACTGAATGGGTTGATTGACAGTTCATCATTAAGTCATTAATGTACAGACTGCCTGTGTGTATGCACATATATGTATCTATATATATATATATATAGAAATATATATATGTATGTATATATATGTGTGTGTGTGTGTGTATGTGCGTGTGTGTTTTTCTTAATTAATGTTGGATAAAAAGCACTGTTTTTGTTAGTGTGATATCAGAACTGTGTGACCTAGTGCTTTTTGTGAATTTTCATGCTAGCTTATTGCTGAATCCTGATTTGTTACATGTTTGATTGCATGTGGATTGATTTGACGTTTAACACTGAAACAGCTGTATTAGTTTATAATGTTATCTGATATTTATACTGCAGTATCATTTTGATAAAAGGTGTATTTGTAATACCAAAGTCATAGCCATTGATGGCCTAATTCTGGCATTGGATGTATTTGGGTCCTTTTACACTCTAAGTTTTGAAAGCATTTATCACTATTATCAAATTATAACCAAACTATTACTATGCTACTGAGCTGTAATGTAAAGTGCTACCTGACACAGAGTGGTCAATTGTTTACTGCTTGCTTACTACTTAAACGTAAACTGTGGCAGTGTGCTCAAGTGGAGCTGTCTTTAATCCTGCTGAAATTAGTGTTTACGCTTCTACTAGTGCATCAGCAAATGAACACCTGTTGAAAGCTTGATCTGTCACATACTTAAGCAATGATAGAAGTCATATTCTGAAAATTACTCAACAGTGTCAGTGATGTATGGGGGAGAGTCCCGGGCCAGAGTCACGCACACTCATAATTATTTTTGGAATTTTTTTCTAGTTTACCTTTGTGTTTTCTTTCATAAAAGTTGCCTGGTGTTTAAGCTCATTTGGTACCATAGCACTGTTGGATAGCTTTTCACCACACACCAAGCACAGTGGAGTGGGTGTCGTTGCATCCCCGGTGAAAGTAAATCCAAAGATAACTCTCGCTGTATTGCCTGGTGCTCACCAATTTTGTCTTCTTTTGACCTCCACTCATACTGGGGCCTTCATTTGGGTCTGAATTTTGCCCAGGGCCCAGTTCAGAGTTAGAATTTTTCCTTTTCAAAAACTTCTTCATCGCTGTCATCAGAGTCTTGTTAGCCACAATGCTGTCACCGCAGCGTGACACATTGATGCATCACTAATTATCTTGTCTCATCATACAATGCAATTCGCTACCTGCTGCCATCTAGAGATAATGACATTGTTACACTGCCAGTTACTACGACAGCAGACACTCGACAATGGCATATTCTTTGCAGATAGTAATTCTTTTGTAAAAAAATAAATAAATATATATATATATATATATGAGGTGAAATTGGATACTTTCCCACGGCGCACCTGACGGTCTCTCTAGTGTGCCACGACACAGCGGTTGAAAAACACTAATCTAGACTACCAGCCAATCAGTTAGTCAGTCAGCCAGTCACCGCTAGAGCCCTATCCAGACCACAGTGTGGAATGTGCTTACACTGATGGAAAATTCTATGAGGGAGGAGAGGAAGGCAGTGTGTGTGTGTGCTGGCATGTGTGAGATACAGAGGAGGATAGAGAGAGGAACACAGTGAGCATGAAGCGTATTCAAGGCGATAGACAGTGACAGATAGCACAAGCATGCGCATGGATGACAGAGAGGAAAAAGATCTGACAGCATCGATAGACTCACAGCAAACAGACGCCCAGGAGGGTCACGGAGAGAGGGAGAGGAAGAGAGAGGGACGGAGAGAGAGGAAGAGAGAGAGAGAAAGAAAGGGAGAGTGAGGGAGAGAGGGAAAGCCAAAGTCAGGCTCAGTGAGGGTGGTGGAAATTGCACCTCCCTGTTGGCTGTTTTTGTGCAGACTCAGGCCCGTGCCGCGTGTTTCCCACTCTCTCGTGAAATGGACTGTTCTCAGTGGCCTACATAGTCCATCCAGCAGGCAGCCATCTTGGACACCTGACCCCGCTGTGTCCCTGTGGGTCTTAACTGTTGTGCTCCTCACAGTAACACAAGGATGGTGCTCAGCAACAGGTGTTCTAATCCTGTGGTTCTGAGATGCGTGTTTATGACCTTTTGTGTGTGAGTATGTGGAGTCGTGGCACAGTCAGTTAGGGTGTGAGGTTAGTAATCAGACTGTCCCTGATTCTAACCTCAACTGTGTCAACATGACGTTGTGTCCTTGGGCAAGGAACTTCACCCTCCTTTCCTCGGGAGGAATGTCGCTGTAATCAGGAATCTTTATTCCTTGCGATTAGCAAAAACATAGTTTAAAAACTTAGCTCAGGACTATTACACCTGGCCGTTCCCTTTCTACACCGGGTATCAGGAAGTATTTGCCTGGGTGAAGACGCCTTCTGTCATTCTAATACGGTCATTGAGAGTAGCTGGTTGGATTAATTGCTTAGAATATGACCATTGAGAGTAGATTTGTTGATGGTTGGCTGGTTCGTGGTTCCTTAAAAACAGCGAGATAGAGCAAGGGGTCAAGCTTGTAAGAAGTCTGCTGAAGTGTGCTTCGTGAAGGAACTCTTTACGGCGTCAGTGAATAGACTGTGGTTCAGACTGTGTTTTTAGACTGTTTAGCTGAAAGTTAGAGTCAGGGGCAGAGGTCAAGGAGATAGCAGCTTGATTTGCCAAGACCCAGCTTGTAATCTAGTTTCTGAGTTTTTACCTGCACAAATAATTACGGAGATTGATTGTCAGCAGCAAGTGTTGCTTATTTAGTGACTGGCAGAAGCAGCGCACCGCACCACCCGGAAGCACAGATATATCGCAAAGTATGTACGGTCCACTTCTAACCTTGCCTACCCACCCTACTGATCCGGTCAGAGCACTCTTAGTTGTCCTCTATCGCCCGCCAGGGCCGCTAGCCAACTTTTTGGAAGAGCTGGACATACTCCTCAGCATCCTCCCGGACAATGGAACTCCGCTGATAACACTTCAACATCTAGGAGATCTAGGGAGAATGAACCGACTTTAACAGTTGCGCAGTTGCGCATTACATTAACATTTATTCATTTAGCAGACACTTGTATCCAAAGAGCCTTAAGCCTAGTTTATGCTCCCGCGTCACTCCCTACGCCGGGGACGTGGCGCGGTTGTTGAGCATTCGAAGTTCCGCGTCGAGGGTCCGCGTTTACTCTGCAATTCACTGGCATGCCGCCAGGGGTGTGTGGCTGTGTGGTTTCAATCCTTGCTCTTTCTTCCGGTCATTTCCTTTATAATGTATATGCCATATGGTACCAACCATCGACATTTAACTTTATAATTTATTTATAACATTTAACTTTATAATGTCTATGGTACCAACAATAAACAACTGCAAGCAATGGAGACCGAGCAGGAGCTGCTGTTTTTGGAGTGGGAGCTCATCGGTTAACTGTGAACTATACATGGTGTGCAAACTGTGTTGTTCTGAAAATAAATATCAAAACAACTCTTTGAAAACAAACTTGTGTGTTTTATTCTTCTGTATTAAATAATTAACACATTTAAGCACGCACATGACTGATGATGTAGCACTCGGCTTCTGATATTGCTACTCATGCACTCGGCGACCTCCAGCCCCAATCTCCCTCCATGAGTTCGTACTCATTTGGTAGTCTTTGTAATCTTTCATAGAGGAGTTTTATAGATGGTCATATTTTCTGACCTCCTCGATTAATCGCTCGTCTTCTTGGTCCATCGATTTTACCGGTCCAGAAGAACTTTAAAAATGGCGCGGTAGAACGAAAGACCAAAACAGAAAAAGCAGCTGCCGGAAATGACGTTCTGAGCGGACCAATCACAGCGCTTGTGCCGCCGACAACGCAACGCGGAGTCAGGATTTTTTGGAGGTGCGCGGAGGGGCAGTGCGGGAGGAGCGGCGCATGCGGCGCATGCGGCGGGCGACGCATCGCGGAAGCATAAACTAGGCTTTACAAGAGAGAACATTACAAAAGAGCATTGGTCACTGATCATAGCAGGGTTACACTTACAGTCCCCAAGCATAGTGGGTTTACAGATTATGAAACTAATATTGTGAGAAACCAATAAGAGAAAGAAAAAGTGACAGTGGTTTTGTGTTCAGTGGTTTCAGTACACAGAAGGAAGGAAAATAAAGCAACTTGGCTTTAGTGCACAGGAGGAAGATGATGGAAATCCACTGTATGTTCTCTTCAGGTTAGAATGAGGACTAATGGAACTGCGCTAATGCGAATAAGAAAATTCCTCATGTTCACTCTATACACCCAACTCCCCTCTCCCTCTCACTCTGATGGACTGATGGACCTACACACAGGTATAAAGCCTCAACACAGAAGGTCCCTATGTTATTTAGTCACTGAGCAATCACCCCCTTCTGTACCGCTGTTCCCTAGGGGCGCTAATAAACAGCAATGCCCAGTGAGAGAGCAGGCCATTAGACTTATTGGCATTGTCCTCCAGTGTTCTACATGATTACAGTTTGAAAAAAGAACCACCTCTAGTCCTAACCCTTAGTAAGAATAGCCTATTTATTCTGGGCTCTCCAAATTTAGTCTGTGTGGTCCTGTGTGGTATTTTCCAACTTTATGAGGTCTGCTATAATTTCACAGGTCTTGTTGCGAAGAGCCCCTCCAATCTTCCAGATTTCATGTCTTTGTTCATCTGCTTGTGTGAAAGTTTTCCACCCAGGTAATCTGAGAATGACCCGGAAGCTTTTTACCCTCAGATTTGGTGTACAGCTTTCTAGCTTTACTGTAGATCTGTATCAACTCCCACAGACTCCCGCACACTCACACACAAATGCGTCTGAATGCATGCGCGTGTGATTGCTATGCACAGACACACACACACATATACACATATACTAACAACACGAGACAAAGCTTTGGCTAATCAACATGCTAAAACTCAGTTTGAGTGAGGGGGTTAACACAATATTACCATCATCATAAATGATTCTAATAGTTTCCAAACACAGCAACTGTATGTAAATCCGAGCGCTTTTGTTTAGATTGTTTGGGGTGGAAATTCCACATCTTTTGGGAACAAACGACATTTAAATTGGAGAAGCTCTTTTGGGCTGCATTCAACAAGAGCTGCCATTGTGCACGAGGCCTCTGCACTCGTGTACATTGAACACAAGCTGTTAATGAGCCAGGGAAAAGTATAAACCACACTCCCCCCCCCCAAGCCCACCTTGCCCTAGCTCCCTCTTCCTACCGTTGATGGACGTCCCCGTCTCTTTTGATGATTCAACCTGCCTGGCTGTTTCTGAAGGGGACCCTGCGTTTGGTCTCCTAATGAACAGACTGAATATGAGATTGAGGGGACGCTGGGTGTTCTAATAACATAAGGCTTTTCGATGCAGGGGTTCCACTGGACTGTGTTTCTCTACTAACGTTGTGGTGGAGAAGGTGTGCGTGTGTGCGTGTGTGCGTGTGAGTGAGGGAGCCATATGTTTAAGAAATGGGGAGTCATGTGGCGCAGTCAGTAAGGGTGTGTTTGCGTTAGTAATCAGAAGGTCCCTGGTTCATACCCCAGGCAAGTTATTTCACCCTACTTTGCCTCAGCGGGAATACACCTGTACTTGCTGTAAGTCGCTCTCAGTGACAACAGTGTTTAATGCTGCAAGTCGCTCTGGATACGAGTGTCTGCTAAATGTAAATGTTTCATTTCTGTGTTGAAATTGAGAAGTTGACCTTCTCTGATGCACACACATAAACTACCGTGTTCATTCATTATCTACCGCTTATTAGCTGTGCCGCCTATTCCTGTTAGGGTTCACGGGTGACTGGAGTCTGTATCAGTTACTTTCACCATAAGCAGGGTACACCCTGGACCGGGGCCAGCTAATCGCAGGGCTAATCCCACAGATGGTTGCCATTCACTCAACCATTCACTCACACTTTCCAGAGTGTTCAATTAACCTACCAAATACATGTCTTTGGACAGTGGGTGGAAACCGGAGCACCCGGAGAGAATCCACGGTAACACAGCAGGATCATGGTCTGGCCCGAGATTCGAACCCATGATCTCTTTGTGGGGAGGCGACAGCACCAACCACAATGCCACCATAAACTACTTTTTAACGTTACCTTTTATCTTTTTATGTCTGCTTTTATGTTATCTGTAATGCTCTAGGCTTCAGGTGTGTTCTTCACAGTCCAGGTGTGTGTGTGTGTGTTCATTCTTCCCTGTGTGCTATGTGTTCCAGAGGTTCCCATGGTGATCTACCTGTTCCTGTTGGTGTCGCTGGTCTGGCTGTGGGCGGGCCTACACATGGGCTTCAGATACCTGTGGATGCTCATCCTCTACGTTATTTTCAACTGCCTGCTGGTGAGAGCTGCCCTCCTCTTCTTCCTCCTCTTCCTCATTTTCCCCCCTCCTCCTCCCACCCGTTTCTCCTTGTGGTCAGCCATGATGCCTTGCTGAGTCATCTGTTGCACCGTTGTCATAGCAGCTGCAGTAGCATCGTTGTTAGGGGAGCAAGAGTCAGTTCCCTTAGTGGTTTGGGAATTGGGCTGGTAATCAGGTTCCCGGTCGATTCCCGGCTGTGCCAGATGAAGTTGTGTCCTTGGGCAAGGCACTTCACCCTACTTGCCTTGGGGGGAATGTCCCTAAACATGCTGTAAGTTGCTCTGGATAAAAAAAAAAAATCCAAGGCTTTCTTCTGTCAAATGACAGCTGCTCATCTTACAGCCAGATATCGATTACCTCCCACCTGTGGCTATAGTGCGTGTGACAATGTTGTGATGCTTGTGTTAGTGTGTGTCTCACTCAATCCATTTCACGGTTCGTGGCTTTCCTGAAGCATTGGCAGTTAGTGCAGTATCGATTTGTTAAGCTACTGCAGTTGTCTGTCCCTTGAGACTGTCTGAGTGCGTGTGTGTGTGTGTGTGTGTGCAAGTGTGTGTGCAAGTGTGAGTGAGTGTGCACGCTTGCTAAAGAGTGTGCGATAAAGGCTGTCTCCGCCATGACTTTAAAGCCACTACACTTTGATGTCTGACTGTAGTCGGGGAGAAATACTGAAAGCTCTCCAGCAGAGGAGATAGCAAAAGAGGTTATCACTCTTATCGCCACATGCTGACCCCGCCACACCAAGGCGCTTACGCTTTTTCTCTCTATCTTCCCTCCCTCTTTCTTTTCCCCCTCCATTTTTATTCTGTTCCTGTGTTCGTGTGAAGATATTCCAGAGCCGGCGCTGATAAGAAAAGGCCATTAATGCGATGGCAGATAGCTCTATCTGTGTTGTTAGATACTTCAGCACGGCTGGAATGTCCCAAGTCACTTCCGTGGAAATCAAACCTTAGGGCGTTTGCATGGCAAGCCGGTAGTTGAGAGGAACACAGTTGAGAGGAGTTTGTCAGCCTTGTACATTGGTGTCAAACTCGTGCCATGGAGGGCCAAGAGGGTGCAGGTTTTCATGTCAACCAAGCCACTACACCGAGCTGGTTTTCAACTTAGTGAAACCAGCTGGAGTAGTGCTTGGTTGAACTGAAAACCTCACATCAGTGGCCTAGTACTTCAGTTGATAGCTATTAAAGTCTTAACTCACGTCGGACAATCCTGTCGGCTTCTGGTACATGTAGCATCAAATCCAGTTTTTTTTTAATTCAGCTACTTTGATATGCAGTCGCACAGGCAATACTGGGTCTGCTGGTGATGGCTGGACTGGGGGGGGGGGGGGGGGGGGGGGGGGGGGGCTTGTGAACAGCCCATTAAGTGAGCTTGTGCAGGGGTCAGAGTGATAAGTCGCATGCACGCGGCAAAGACGACAGCAGCACCCGAAAGTCGATGCGCCCCCCCCCCCCCCGCGCTCCCAATCACTAATGAGATGATGTCGGCCGTGGCCGATGTCACCGGTCACGCTTGCCTGTTAGCTCAATCAGGGCGATGGTGACGTCCTCTTGTGGAATGGGGATTGACTAGCAGTGGTCATTCACTGCCAGGTGTCACGCTATATCCACAGCGATTTTACGTAAGCGTTTTAAAAGGAACCCCAAAGGTATCACATGGTTGGTCTAAGTGTAATTTATCCTTGTGATCGTCTCAATCCCTACTGCCTCAAAATCCAGATCTCTTCCAACACAAATCATCTCTCTCTTCATCCCCCATATTTGTCCCTCTCTAACCAGTAGCATGCTCATTGGTTCTCTGCTGCCAGCAGCAAAGGGGAGAAGAAGCATCACAGCAGAATAAGTTGTTTCGTTTAACATCCGTTTAACATCGTCTTTTTTTACGAGTGGCTACCCGCTGCGGGGGGAGTGACGTCCGGGAGAAAGCAGGAATGATACAGCGGGCTGGAACAGTCAGTCCTCTCGTGTAGACGGGTTCCAAGGCAAGCCCAGTCCAAGAACATCGATGAGCCGTAAAAAAACACAGCTGACCTAGATTTGTGGAGCTCGTCTACCTTGCCCAGGGTCTCTACCTTGCCTAGTTTGCGTCCTCTGTCACTGTTTTCACTGCCTGCGCAGAGGAAGTTACAGACCTCTCACTTGTGAGAATCTATTATGAGAATCAGCAGAATCTTGGTTTGTCAATGAATCTGAATCCATGAACCAAGCTGTTTCTGAGAAAAACTCTCAGCGCTATCCATAGGTACATTGACTAGCTGAGTGGAGAGATGTTCAAATGAATACATTTTTGATGGCGTGCATTTGGAGGAATCTTGTCCAATTGTAAAAGGAAGTATTCAGTGTGTTGCGTTGAACGTAGACAGTATCCTTTACAGATGAGGAGTCTGGTGCATTCCCTCATGCCGTACTTTTTCCTTTGTGACTTGTTTTTTCATGGACCCTGTTGTTGTTGTTGTTGCTCTTCCTGCTGTTCACAGCCTCGCTGTGCGATGCTTAGGGCAGCACATCACACACAGTAATAAAGTGCAAATGTTGGAGGCAGATTCAGCCCCAGATAATCACAGAACATTACAGTACATTTGACCTCTTAGACCCGATCCGATTGTGAATCGTTTCCGGTCCTTTTCATCCCTGTCCCCTACGTAACAATTGCATAACCTTCCATAGCGTGTAGCTACAACCAGGCATTGATTTCTCTGTGTTTACAGGGGCAGTGTTTGTGTCCGTATCAGGCTGATCAATGTAACCAGCAAGTCATTCCTGATCTGGAACCAGCAGAGGTGAAGGAGATGCTGTGGTCAGGCTTGATGGTTGGATGTTAGTCTACTCCCCCCACCCTCAGTCTCTCTCTCTCTTTCTGCCTCTAAAGGGGCATGTTGTTGAACCTTGTGACATCTCTTGAAGGAATAGCGCTAAGCAAGTTATGCAATACCGAGATGGTAAGCAACAATTAAAGCGACAATGAAACAGGAATTATTATTCCTCAACCAAATATTAATGTACAGAATCATTGTTTACTTAAGGGGGGGTGGGCAGGACAAGGATGAATGTAATACAGGACTGAATTTCTCTCTGGGGTTGCTGCCTGTTGTCATGGTCTACTGCAGGAGAGTTGTGAGATGTCTAGTCAGCCTGTAGTATTCGACACCCTGGTGTTGTGGAGTAATTCATGCCAGGGGGGGGGGGGGGTGCAATGATGAGGAGATGCCGAGAGGTGATGTCATTTCCAGGGAATGAAGTCATGAAATTGTAGAATTCCCTACGTATGTTTCTCATCAGTGGCCAGAAGGAAATTCATCAAATACTTAAACCAGGTTTCTCCTCACTGGTTGAGAACCCCATGACCTAGATACAGCGGCGTTAGTAGTGGTCTTATAATGACGATGACTGTGTGGACGTTTGCTGTGTTCATCATACAAGTCTGTATCCTACTCCTGTTATTCTAATCACCAACCCATCAAACCCCTTATTAAATGCAAGAATGTTCTAGTGAATGGCTCTAATGTCTCGTGGCTGAGCGGTTAGGGTGTCAGGTTGGTAATCAGAAGGTCCCTGTTTTGAACCCTGGCTATGCCAACATGACATTGCGTCCTTGGGCAAGGCACTTCACCCTACTTGCCTCAGGCGGGAATGTCCCTGTACTTGCTGTAAGTTGATCTGGCTAGGATTGTACGCTAAATGAGTAAATGTAAATGTAACTCTTTGGGAAAATGCCAGAACCTGACTTGAACCTCTCTCCTCACCCATTCAGGGTCTCTATGTGTTTGTGGTCTACTTTCTGATGCACAACCAGCTGTGCTGGCCATCCAAGGCCAGCTACACAGTGGAGATGAACGATCACGGCGGCCCGGAAGCCACCTACCAGGGTGGGGCTGCCACGGTGGGCGGTGAGATCAGCAAGTCCACCCAGAACCTCATCAGCGCCATGGAGGAGGTACCACACACACACTAACACACTTATGAACACACATATGCACACACAGGCTCCCTTCTACACACAAACACACTACAGTATGCTTTATTGCCATTTATGTAAACACATATAGGAACTTGTTGCAGCATTACAGTGAAGTGTTTTTAAAACATATAGTACGGTTAGACAAAGACAGTGATGACACAACGAGAAAATGTCATGAGGAGAAAATGTCACACTTGTGCACACACGTGTGTGCACCCACAGGCACACTTACAGGCACACACACAAGTACAGTTACATAAATGCACACGAGAATGTTCTTCAGTAAGGGCCAGCTGTAATTTTCTGTAGAGAGGTTCTTCTCCACCCAGCTCTAATCTTCACTACTGCAGTGTAACCTTATGTTCCCCTTGCTCCATGCTCCCCTGTCTCCATCCCCCTCTCTGTCCCTCCTTCCCTCTCTGGGCCACGTTCTCAGGCCTGTGTTTGTCTAGCCACCCCCACACCTCCCGCCCCTCTTTCCCCCTCCGCCCCCAGTCACACGTATCTTTCCTCGACTCAGTCTCGGTTCTTCGCAGGACACAGAGCTCCCCTCAAAGTCTTGCACGCGCTCTGTTTGCCCTCGCAGCGTGAGCGAGCGATCTTTACGTAACCTGGGTGTGTGAGGGAGAGAGGGAGGGCTGGCTTTTCACATAAGCTGTAGGAAGAAGGGTTTCTGGCCCTCTGGAAAGTTTGTGCTCTCTTTCTCCATCTCTCTCCATGTCTGACTTGCTTTCTGGTTCTGTCCATCTTTCTCTCTCTCCATCTCTTTTCTAGACCTTCATCTTTCTCCATCTCTCATCTCTCTCCTCCATCTTTCTCTGCATCTCTCTCTCCATTGCTCTCTCTCCATCTCTCTTCATCGTTCTCTCCATTGCTCTTCTTCATCACTCTATCTATCTCCATCTGTCTCTCCATCTCTTTTCCATCTCTCCATCTTTCTCTCTCTCCATCTCTCTTCTCCAATTATATCTCTCTCGCACACACAGAGACCCCCGCGCATTCTGTACCTCTGCATGGATCCCGTGATAGACTTCCATTTTCATATCCAGATACGGGCACACACACGCACCACCTAAACACTGGCACCCAATAAGGAGAAGACCAACAGGGGAAGCCATGTGAGGTGGCGTGGGGTGGGTGGAAGGTTGCCAGTGTGGGTCTGAACTGGGGTGTGTGTGTGTGTGTGTGTGTGTGTGTGTGTGTGTGTGTGTGTGTGTGTGTGTGTGTGTGTGTGTGTGTGTGTGTGTGTGTGTGTGTGTGTGTGTGTGTGTGTGTGTGTGTGTGTGTGTGTGTGTGTGTGTGTGTGTGTGAGAGAGAGGGACAGGGGGTACATTTGATTCCGTTTCTCCAGGGAACAGACCTTGTGAGTTTTTTTCAGTGCGACTGGGTCCTCTAATCCTGTCTTATTCATGAGAGCACTGACGTTCCGTGATGGTCCGTAGCTGGTACCGACCGGAACGAAAATCAATCAGACTGGGAGAATCTGAGGGGGTGGGGTGTTGGATATGCCTGTGGTGGGTGCTGACAGGAGTTATATGATCACTTCTCTGAGCAGGGGGTATGACAAGGCCTAACAAGTGCTTTCTGAGGGCTAATTCACCTAACTGGGACATTCTGTACCTCTTACAGGGCAGGCTGTGATAGGCTGGGAGAGAGTGCAGTCACAGGGAGGGAGAGAGGGAGAGAGAGAAAAAGAGAGAGGAGAGGATGGAGTTCTGATACTCACAGACCCACACTCACACAGTGTCTCTCTCCCCTTATCTCTCTGTCTCTCTCTCTCTCCCTGTCTGTCTGTCTCTTTCTGTCTCTCTGTGTTTCTCTCTCTCTGTCTCAGAATCTGTTTTAATCACCATGCAAGATATACAAACACGGAATTTACTGTGTCAGGAAGGAGCAAGCATAGAACATATATAAGAGTATGACAAGTGAAATAAAAAATTACGATAAAATACAATAGAAAGAGGGCACTATCTGTACAGATGGGGGGCATATAACTATAGTGAGTACGGGTATAGGGGAGAATGGATTTATTTATTTATTTTCTCTCACTCTCTCTGTCTCTTATTGTCTCTTTCTTCTACCATACTCCACTGGTTGATCTGAATACTTCAGCACCATCTAACATCTTAGGCTGACTGGAGATTAAACTAAATTGTCTGGAGGGAGGGTTACATTTACACATTGGAGACGTGTTTTAACCTTTGCAACCCTATGTACGTGGTTGCCCCAAGCTGCCGACCTCCCTGTCACCCCTTAACTCTGCACTGCGCATGACCCCTCGATTTGCATTCACCCCTTTAGGGGCTCTCTTTAACAACATGAACTCTACATGACCCCTGACCCCACTTGTGTGTGTCTGCGTGTGTGCCAGGTGTCGGCTGACTGGGAGCAGGCATCGCTGCACGCGGGCAGCCAGCCCAGCAGCGTGTACAAGGCCAGCCCCCTGAGCCAGGCCTTCACCACAGACCCTGGCTTCATCAACACCACCCTGGCGGCTGACGAAGAGTCTCAGGAGTTTGATGACCTTATATTTGCCTTAAAAACTGGTAAGAATCTAGAAGAATCTATAACTATCTAGGAACACTTGGGCCTCAGACTCTATAGGACGGGCTGTGTTAAGGACTCTTTATCCAGGACTTGCAGTTCGCAGTTTCTTTAATGATTCACCAAAGAACTGAATCACAGGTTTCCACAGAGCTGTCCTTACAAGAACTGATTGTGTATGTGACTGTGTGTCTGTGTGGGTGTTTGCGTGTATGTTTATGTGTGGCGGCCATTAGCGCCACTAACCCTTCTCAGTCACTTGACTGCAGGTGTACAATCTCACAGCCAGTTCTTGTAGGGACCCATGTAGGGCTGTCAACGAATATTCTATATTCGAATATATATTCAAATAGTGTTTAAAAAACTAATTTCGAATATGAAAATGTAAATTGGAATGTAAAAAAAAAAAAACACAAAAAACAGCGGCAGCAGGCAAGACTGTTAATATTTGGGACAAGAATCGCGACCTTAAATTTCTTGCACAAAACCTTTAATCAACAATCAGCATTTGTTTATTGTAAAAAATGCGTGTGTGCGAGCGAGAGGCCAAGGTCTGCGGTCTTGGCCATTAGTTCATCTAATTATTTTTGTGTAGGTAATATGTTGTTAAATTAACTTAAATATACTACCCATACAAGTAGTTATGTCTCGTTGTATTAATTTATCCTGTTATTGACTTGCCTAATGCGCAACCGGGAAACTCAAATATATTCGAATATATGTGTGGGGAATATTCGAATATTCGAACGTCATTTTTGAGCAGTTTCGACAGCCCTAAACCCATGTTATACATAGGTTAGCCTGGTGCCTTAGCGATAACTAGTCCCCCGGGACGGGGCAGAACACAGCCAATCACCTTGGCAACAGCGCGTTCAGTGTCCCTCCGGAGCTTGTGGGGTTGAGAGACATGGAGGTGTTAATGAGGGGAGAGGATGCAGGGATGGATACAGTTACTCCAAATTGACTCCAAATCCTTTGAAGCGTGTTTGTGCCTTTCTTTCTCTCTGTCTCTATCTCTCACTCTGTCTCTCACTCTGACTCTGTCTCTCACTCTGACTCTGTCTCTCACTCTGACTCTGTCTCTCACTCTGACTCTATCTCTCACTCTGACTCTGTCTCTCACTCTGTCTCTGTCTCTCACTCTGACTCTGTCTCTCACTCTGACTCTGTCTCTCACTCTGACTCTGTCTCTCACTCTGTCTCTGTCTCTCACTCTGTCTCTGTCTCTCACTCTGACTCTGTCTCTCACTCTGACTCTGTCTCTCACTCTGACTCTGTCTCTCACTCTGACTCTGTCTCTCACTCTGTCTCTGTCTCTCACTCTGACTCTGTCTCTCACTCTGACTCTGTCTCTCACTCTGACTCTGTCTCTCACTCTGTCTCTGTCTCTCACTCTGACTCTGTCTTTCACTCTGACTGTCTCTCACTCTGACTCTGTCTCTCACTCTGTCTCTGTCTCTCACTCTGACTCTGTCTCTCACTCTGTCTCTGTCTCTCACTCTGACTCTGTCTCTCACTCTGACTCTGTCTCTCACTCTGACTCTGTCTCTCACTCTGTCTCTGTCTCTCACTCTGACTCTGTCTCTCACTCTGACTGTCTCTCACTCTGACTCTGTCTCTCACTCTGTCTCTGTCTCTCACTCTGACTCTGTCTCTCACTCTGACTCTGTCTCTCACTCTGTCTCTGTCTCTCACTCTGACTCTGTCTCTCACTCTGACTCTGTCTCTCGCTCTGACTCTGTCTCTCGCTCTGACTCTGTCTCTCACTCTGACTCTGTCTCTCACTCTGTCTCTGTCTCTCGCTCTGACTCTGTCTCTCACTCTGACTCTGTCTCTATCTCTCACTCTGACTCTGTCTCTATCTCTCACTCTGACTCTGTCTCTCACTCTGACTCTGTCTCTCACTCTGACTCTGTCTCTCACTCTGACTCTGTCTCTATCTCTCACTCTGACTTTGTCTCTCACTCTGACTCTGTCTCTCACTCTGTCTCTGTCTCTCACTCTGACTCTGTCTCTCACTCTGACTCTGTCTCTCACTCTGACTCTGTCTCTATCTCTCACTCTGACTCTGTCTCTATCTCTCACTCTGACTCTGTCTCTCACTCTGACTCTGTCTCTCACTCTGACTCTGTCTCTATCTCTCACTCTGACTCTGTCTCTCACTCTGACTCTGTCTCTCACTCTGACTCTGTCTCTCACTCTGTCTCTGTCTCTCACTCTGACTCTGTCTCTCACTCTGTCTCTGTCTCTCACTCTGACTCTGTCTCTCACTCTGTCTCTGTCTCTCACTCTGACTCTGTCTCTCACTCTGACTCTGTCTCTCACTCTGACTTTGTCTCTCAGTCTGACTCTGTGTCTCACTCTGACTCTGTCTCTCACTCTGACTCTGTCTCTCACTCTGACTCTGTCTCTCGCTCACTCTACATTAGTCATAAGTAAAGTGGTGGCCAAAATTATTAAGAACACTTGGCATATTTAAGTACTTAACAACCTACAGATTGGGAGAGAAATGACCAGACCTCTGGCAACAAAATGAAGACAGTACAAGGCTTAGGTCTCAATCATGTCTCTCTCCCTCTGAAGGCGAGAGGACCTTCATTTAAAGGGCACAAGAATGTAAACATATGGCGCTTTTCCACCGCAAATGTAGCTCGGCTCGACTCAACTCAACTCGGTTTGGTAGTAACACGGGTGGTTTTCCACCGCAAATAGTACCGCAAATAGTACCTACTGGTTGTCGGCGATTAGCGTTAGCTCGACTCAGCTCGCTTGGTCCCTAGAGCGAGGTGATACTAAAAAAAGTACCCGCTACCAGGTACCATGAAGT
Source organism: Neosalanx taihuensis (assembly GCA_030340665.1). Taxonomy (NCBI): domain Eukaryota; kingdom Metazoa; phylum Chordata; class Actinopteri; order Osmeriformes; family Salangidae; genus Neosalanx; species Neosalanx taihuensis. The sequence continues at coordinate 4,960,585 of CM059316.1, read as the reverse complement.
TGCGGTGGAAACGCCAAAAATGCGAGTCGAGTCGAGCTGATACCATGCGGTGGAAAAGCGCCAATAGATAGTGACAGTCAGGCGGTAATGACATTAGTGGGCTTCAGAGAAAGGGTGTTCAGTAGTGATTAATATAAGTACACAGGAAATCAAATTTCTTCCACAGTTCCCACCTTTTTACATTTAACGTCAAAAAAACATGTATTTATCACTCATTATCTGGGGCCTGCTCTAGTGCCTTACATTTCACCAGTTACATAAGCGTAAAACTCAACAATCTAACAATACATGATCTGTTACTACTCAGCACAGCATACCTGATTATAGGATTGTGAGTCACATTAGATAGAACCCAATTTATTTGAAAGTATTAGGTCAATTAAGTGAATAGCTCTTGTTTAGCTCACTCAATTTTCCTTGTTCAAAAATGCATGGCATTATGAGATTCCAGTTGTTTTTGTTGAACAGGCCATTTAAATACCCATTAAATGAGTGAAATATCTATATAGTCATCATAATGCTGTATAAACCATATAATACAGCCATCATATGGAAATTTAGGTCATTTTACAAAAAACTAGCTAGGCTTATTTCACTGTCAATGTCACACAATCATGTTCCTTCACAGAAGAAGCCAAATTACTTATGCAACATGGTCCACTTGCTTTGCGCCTAGCGGGTCTTGAACCCAGGGTATTCGGCATGGGAGCCAGATGCTCTAACAAGGAGGCTAAAGGCAGAAAGTTGCTAGAGCATCTTTTGACGTCACAGGCCAGAAAATGTAATTTCAAATTACTCAGAACCCTTAACAGCACAAACGATCATTTTTACGGCACAAACCAGCCCAAACCTAGCACAAACAACTGTTGTTGTTCTCAGAGCAACCATGTGCATATTTCATGAACATTATGAAATTAAATACTTTTTTGGAGGCAAAAGGATCTGGTGCTAATTTTGGCCACCACTGTACGTTAACCGTGACCTGAACTAGCCTCAAGACTTGCAGCTAAAGTTCACGCAAACATAGAACCTTACTGGCCAGAAAAACTCCCAAGCCAAGATCATCAGAGCTATGGTTAATGGGTCTGGATGCTCAGAAGAGCTCACCAAATCCAGCGAAATCTGGTGAAAGTCGATCATGATTGCCATTCAAAGTTCTGCACATGGATGTTTAACCAAGCTTGTTAATAACTGGCTGCCTAACTGACTGTGACTGCCTCAATTACTCTGCTGCTGTTGACCCGAGGCCAGATGATGTAACCCAGATCAGGAGGGTAAAGATATGGTTGAGTGTGCCCCCCCTCCTTCCCCCCACCCCCTCAACACTAAATTGCTGGCCTAGTCTGAAAGGACATGTTAAACTGCAGGGAATTTACTGTCAATTATCTGCCATCTTTTCATAGGAAAATTAGGACTTTGCAATGCCTGTTCAGGTAAATGTGCTGTGGGTCCATTAAGCTTTGAACAATCTGTTAAGCAGCCCTAATCATTATGGGTCTGGTTAAATGTGGATGTTCGGTACATGATTTCTCATCATTACTGTTCTTGAGTTACTGTAAATCGTCAACTATGTCTCTCCAACCACAACCATAAACTTGGCAACCTTTGTGATACAAGTGGTGGTGTTCAACCGAGGGTCATTTCTGGACGGATTTCGACCCTGGTGTCTTGACCTTCAACCTTGAATCTCTTACTATTGACACTTCAATTTCCACACATGCAGTTGGATATTAGGTGGGTATTGCTGACTGCTCAAGTATGTAACCAAGACGAGTTACTGATTGTTCAGGAGCGAACTACCTCTAATGTTGACTCAGAAACCTAATTTAACCCTTTGTTTCCTGCCCAGGTTCCTTGTTGCCATGAAAATGATTTTAGTAAAACCATATATAAGTTAGATTTTAGTAAACCACATATAATGGTTCGAACCACCTTACATGCCTCAGGGGGGAATGTCCCTGTACTTGCTGTAAGTCTGCTGAGTGACATAGCTGATAGTTTGTCCTTGCTAGCTGAGATTGTCATGCACGTTCCCTTTGTGTCCACTTCAGGTTCAGGCCTTAACATGAGCGACAACGAGTCCCTCCACGGGAGTCCGGACGGCAGCAGTATGGCTAACTCCCAGATAGTGGAGCTTCGCCGAATCCCCATCGCGGACACACACCTTTAAACCACCACCTGGCTTCTTTTTTCAGAGACAAAAGAAACAGTATTTTTATACTTCCACTTTGCACTCAAACATTGTTGCTGTTTTTTATAGTTCTGTTTTAGTTGGTTGATGTCTTGAAAGACTGGCTATTTTTTAATATATATATATAAATGTTTTACTAAATTCATTTCTTAAAAGGCATGGATGGAGTTTTTGAAGCAGATGTCTGGATGTAAATGTTTTTGTAGAGTTTTTAGTAAACCATTGCCCTTAAATCCCTTGGCAACGGTTTGTGTAACATTGTTAATAAATAATTAAACAGCTATTTTATCTGGTTATCATGTATTAGTTAAACTTGTGAAATAGTGGAGGGCAATAATACAGAGAGAGAGAGGGGACCGCTTGTCTGAGACTTGTGTAACTGAGGTATAGAAATGCTGAGTTGCCTTTAGGGGGTGTGAGTGAGCGGGGAGATCGGTGGGGGTTAACTACATGTGAATGGAGTCTCCTCAGAGAATTTCACAAACTTGTTCTATGCCGTCTGAGAATTCTGGCACAGGGAGGTATGGAGATGTCAACATACATCTGGTGTCTGCAAAAATAAGTTCCATTAGCAAGAACCTAGATAGAGAATGTTCAGCCCTAACCGAAGCAGTCATTAGGGTCTAGCAGTGGTTGAGGAGAAGGCATGCAGACAGCCAGTTAGATGGATAGGCTGGAAAAAAAGTAAATGGTGTGATGGAGGAGCAACTATCAATTGCAGTCAAGCCAAATGAAAGAAATTCTTATAGGGTCAGGGCCTGTGTGGTTTGGGGTTTGATCACCTAATCTTTACAGTTTTTCCTCTCATAGAGAATGCCCCGAAATCTTGAAATTGACCTTTGACCTCAGGGCTTGGCTGTTGGACAAAACATATCCTGTGCCTGCTTGTCAGAGGAGAGACACTCAGGTATGATTTCACAGTAACAGCAGAGAAAGATATTACATAATCACTGGAAGCAGATTAACAGATACTCTGCTTTTCTGGTTAGAAAGAGAACAAGCAGTGAGTACAATAATTTCAAATTGGTTGGAACTGGGCAACAAGAGCAACAAGAGCTTTGGATAAAAGTGTCTGTTAAATGAATACATGTAAATGTAAGAGCAGCAAGGCCATAAATTCTGAACAGAGGGAGTGTACACATGTAGGTCAATGGGTGTCCATATTGAAAGGTAGGCCCCTTCCCTGTACTGTTTCCTCAACTGTCGGTTTCGTTCGCTTCCTCTGCAAGGAAAATGTTTTTTTGTTTCTCTTTCTCCTCCCGGAGTTCCTCTCCTGGCCTGGCTCCAATGTCTCCTTTACACCCCAGAGGGAATACTGATATCCAGCACATGAAAACAACTCTGGGTGTCTTAACAACGGAGGGTGGAGCATGATGGAAGACTGCCTATTTTTATTTTTTTTCTGTTCATTTGAACGCTTGGCTGAAACTCAGGGTGCTTTCACACACACTGTTTAGGTCGGCCCAAATGACGTGTCGCTCCGAGTACGGTTCGTTTGGGTCAGTGTGAACACAACAGCCGCACTCTGGTGCGCATTAAAGGCTGCTCCGAGACCGCTCTAAACGGGTGGTCTCGAAGCGGTCTCGGAGCGACCCATCTGTGGCGTGAACGCTGCTCGACCTCGGGCCGAACCAAAAACAGGAAGTTCTTCACATGTCACTGAGATTCGCTGTCTACTGCATATTTGGAGCGATTATTTTATTAATGCACAGCTGTCTTCCACCCACAAAAACAGTGATGTTTACGGGGTGTTTAGTAAACGGCTCCGTGAGAATCGTAAAAAAGAGAGAGTTCGTGAGAGTCGTTCGAGAGTCGACTCCGTGAGAGTCGTTCTCCTGAGTCGTAAAATTTGGCATTGCGTCCTGTAATGCATCAGCACTCTCTTGACGCAGACGGGTCTCATTTTCAAACTGAACAATTTGCCATAAGTTTAATAAACAAATTATATAAAAACTAATAACCAGCGCCAGGGTAAACAGACGTGCTTTGTTTAGCTCCATCTCGCTAGCTTCCGCGTGTTAGGCTGGTTGTCATGGAAACGTGGGGGATGGTCATGGGGGTCAGAGCTGTCAGAGACCAATGACAGCGCTGACAGTGCGACAACGCTGCGGCGTTTCGAGTACAGTAAAAAAAACATGTGAACACAGACCGCATTAACTGAAAAATGATACAATGTATTTTGGTGTGCTCCAAAGCCGCACCACGGTGCGCACCAACATATGTGAAAACAGCCTCAGAGGTTTTAGTCACACGTTCCAGAAATCCTCCACCACCCTGGTGGAGGCCTACCCCTCTGTCTTGATTGGTTTGGCTTTCTGGAGTATTTTAGAACACAATATGTGCCCTACTTCATCTCCTCGTATGCAGTATTGAATAGCCCTTCTCAATACCATATCCTTACGGAAGATCTTCACCAGGTAATTACTGGGTTCCCGTATTTCGTATCGGTTCACGCTCCAGTGTGTCAATGCACATACCTTCTCACGCACCACAAAGGCATGACCTGGTTTGAAATCTTCTGTGGTTTAAACCCAGTTTTTGTTTACCAGATTTACGGGCTAGATTCGTGTAAAGGTCAGGGCTGGTTCTGAAATTACTGAACAGATATTATGTCGTATTGTATGCTTTCCATTCTCCACCCAGTAGTGTTGTTAAATCACAGTTTAGAGACAAGTTTAGAGACTTAGCATCTGCTGCTACGCTAATTGACCTAGCTGATCTAATAGTAATAATTTTAGACATGACATAATCTCGGTGTTATCTCCTAAAAATAGCATCAATGCATCTTCCAGATGACGTGTGTCTGCTAGCTGGTAATCTGGAACATGTGGATGCTTGTTTAACTTTGAGAGGCAGAAGAAATATGCATGCATAGGGAATGAAGGATGCATATGGGAGTGCACATGTGTGCATGTGTATTTATGGGTTTCGCAGGGTTTTGGCATGGTGCACATTTCTTAAAGTTCAGTCAGATAGTTGGCTAACAGTACCATTCCATATGAGCTAAACTAGGGGTTACGAAGGTGTTTGATAGCAATGATACTGCATTAAAGTGCACAGTCTGTGATTTGATGATGATAAAATGAAACATTTTATTTTGTATTCACTACTGTGAATGTTTTTAAATAACTGATGGAAGCTTTTTAGATAGATCCCTTGCCCTGTACATATTTTTTTAATAGTGTTTTTAGGTTTTAGATTTACACTTGTAACTATGTTAATGTTGTTTTTGTTATTCTGAAATGACTTCTTGGCCTACTACAAAGCACAATTTGGCGGTAACGAGGTAACTTCAGGTTTAACTCTGAGGTTTCTGATTCGTAGTACAGGCCCAGTTGGCTAGGACACACTTGAAAAAATGATTTTGCCCCAGGTGTGTGGTTGGATTAGAAGATGAGAATCACCTGGAGGATTGGTGGGATTGTCAGAGGGTGTTTGTCTTTTGGGTTCAGCACACCACCAAAGATAACTGCCTAAAAACAAGTCCCACTGCAGAACATCAGAACACAGCCTTTTACAAGTGAGTTAACCTTGATTATATGATGTATCGGAATGAGGTTGTTTGCAGCCCTGGACCTTTAAATACAATAATAAATTAGTTACATTTATTGAAGTTCTCTTATCGTGCTCTTTAACGAGAGTGGGTGCCGTATAAGGCATGGACACTGGTTGTGTAAACACACAGCACTTGGGTGGGTGTATGACTGGCGTTCCGAGGGGACGGAGGTTGCATTGTATTTCAAATGTAGCGGCTGATGTATCTGTCAGATGATGTGGCTGTCTGGCACTTTCTGATCCCCCCCCCCCCCACACACACACACACACACCACCAACACCCCAGAAAGGTCAAAGAGCTTAACGTTGGACGCTGAAGAGAGAGAGAGGGCTGGCCAAGACCAGCAGAAGTCTGGGACGCCCCAAGAAACTTTAGACTGTCTGAAAGTTTCAGTCGATGGGGGTGTTGTGTGTGTGTGTGTGTGTGTGTGTGTGTGTGTGTGTGTGTGTGTTAGGGATGAGGAGGGCTCTGTTGAGTGTGTGTGTGTTTGCACATGGAAAAGGCCCTCCTTAACCGCAGGGCCTAACTGTTTAGCAACAGAAGGTGACCTTAACTGGCCTCCTCTGTGGGGAAAAGTCCTTAAACCACCCTCCACACCTCTTCTCACACCACTCAGACTACTGAGAGCAGGTGAAGTGTGTAAGCATCATGGATAACCTCATGAAAACTTTGAAGCCTGTGAAGGCATGGGTTGCAGCTAGATCCAGTTTTGCAGAGTTGGCTGGCCCGATTCCAGGCAGATCGGACGGATCACAACTGGCCCATCTGACCACATACTCTTGCATAAGTGCTCCTTCCCATGTGACAAGTTGCCTAAGGATGTGTGTGGATGTGTCTATAACGTATTTGCCCATGGCAGCAAAGTAGCATATGACACAAGGCTGATAGCCCACAGGTGATGTGTACCAAGGATGTCAGTGAATGACATAGTGGCCTTTATAGTTCTCTCCCCAGTGTTCTTCTCTGTGTCTTCCTCTTTTTTCTCTCTCTCCACCTCACTCCTCTCTCTCTGCCCCCCTCTGCCTCCCCTTCTATCCGACCACCCCACCCGCTGGTGGTGGCTGTCAGGCTGGTTGAGACCAGTTTTGTTTATCATGGGTTTTCAGGGCTGTTCTCTCACAGACACGCCTTCTGGACTAGTGCTATTAATAACCAAGAGGAGAGCAGAGGCCCCTGTAGCTACACCCTCACCCCGTTCAGTCAGGCCTTGGAGCTGGGGCCTAGCTGGGGCCCGGGTGGTGGAGGACTGGGGGTGGGGGTCTACATCTGGGAAGGGAACAGAGCAGAGAGTTGTGGATAGTGTGGCTGTGATTGGGAGGGTAGAAGTTAGTTATGGAACCGAAGCTTGTGCAAAGGCTTGGTAAGCTGCCGACCTCAGAGAGGCAGTCCTATCCGACAGGAAGTGACACACCAGATGAGTGGCCCCTCCCGATGAGCCTTCTAGAAGGTTCCCTATCTGAAGAGGAGGCCTTGATGCAGGTTGGTCGGCTCCAGCAGTAGTAAGGGGGCCACGTGGGAGCACAACGTCTTATTGTCTTGGACAACTCAGAATGTGAAGATACCGTGTCTGAAGGCGTCGCGTACGGAGGACACAGAAGAAGCTGTGTTGGGTGACTACCCAGGGAGGCCAGACAGATCGTTTGCTGCCTTTGAATGTCTTCACAGCACAATACTCTGTTGTACAGCCTCACTGTAAAACTGTTTATTGTTTTTGGTTCATATTTTTATATTCTACACATATGTTCAGGGTCAAGCTAAACGTCACTGCTAGGGTCACAGGGTTACGGCTAGTGTAACGTCACTACGTCACCAGACCTTAGAAACAACTCATATTGGACGTTCTAGTCACGTTCATACAGCGAGGTCAGCGATCTTAGATGCATTGCAATCTTAGCTACTTTTCACCACGTACCTGAAAATGTATCCATCTTCTGCCGCTTATCCCGGGCCAGGTTGCGAGGGCAGCAGTCTGAGCATGGAGGCCCAGGCCCTTCCCTCTCCGCACACACCTCCTCCAACTTCTCCGGGGTGATCCCGAGGCGTTCCCAGGCCAGCCGAGAGACATAGTCCCTCCAGCGTGTCCTGGGTCTTCCCCAGGGCAGCCTCTCGGTGGAACATGCCTGGAACACCTCCCGAGGAAGGCATCCAGGAGGCATACGAAACAGATGCCCGAGCCACCGCAGCTGGCTCCTCTCAACGTGGAGGAGCAGCGGTTCTACTGAGCTACTCCCGTGTGACCGAGCTCCTCACCTTAGGAGTCACTGCAGACGCAGCACCGATCCGCCTGTCAATCTCACGTTCTGTCCTTCCTGCAGTCTTGAACAAGACCCTGAGATACTTGAACTCCTCGGCTTGAGTCAAGGACTCCCCACCCAGAGGGAGCAAGCCACCTTCTTCTCCTCGAGGACCATGGCCTCGGTTTTGGAGGTGCTGATTCATCCCAGCCGCTTCACACTCGACTGCAAATCGTTCCAGAGCATGCCCTGGTCTACACCTTCCCACACTTACAAAAATGTATAAAAAACAAAAATCTGTAAGTATGTCTTCTGGGCCGCAGACTGAACAGAAGTACTAGCCTACTTCAGTAAACTAGCTGGCTCTAGTAGATAACAGTAAATTACAGTAAATTCCGAAAAGTTACATTTTCCAAGGAAGGTGAAGTTTGACATTCGTCTCACATTCTGAAAATGCTAGTTCGAGGTGTCAGGTTAGGGACCAGGTGAAAACTATGCATACCATTTAGAAAAATGATAACTCTTAATCTTTCTCTGATAAAATCATCTCAAACATTCACCAGATTTTTCTAAAAATGTCTGGTATACTTCCACAGCATTTACTTTTCAATTAAATGTGAAATAAAATGATAGAAAATGGCGAATCTCTGAAAATGGCATAAAACACACTCTATAACTTTTTCAAATGTTTTTAAAAAAAATCTCAAATATGCACCAGGTTATTCAAATGATGTCTGGCCTACTTCCACACTACCGAACTAGTCCCAAAAAGTGGGACTAGTTCAACAACCTGCATAATTGTTTTCTTCTTTGATGTCTAAAACCAATGTAAAGACACTGAATGGTTAAAGTCGTTAAACACCAGTACTCTATAGGCAGCCCCAAGCACGCCATCACCATCACACCACCTCACTCTGAAATGGTTTGGGTTCCAGCTGGGCTGCTCTGCTGTTCGACTGCAGTGGAACAAATAGCCTTGAAATCAGTTTCCAAATCACCTCTGTGCCTCTTCTGCCTGGTTCAAATGAAAACCGTTGTGTAAAGTTAGACTTGGTCTGACCATGCACAGGCTGAAGGGAATTCACTTCAATAAATGTGTTTGCTAATCATGATGATTATTGATGATGATGATCTCTTATTATTATGTATAAGGTCAGGACGATAAGCCAACACAACCAAAAGCTCCATACCCGAATAGTCTGTTTATAGCTGGCCAGTTGTAATATACTCGCGAGGTATATTATTATTACGTACTTGCTTTCCTGCAGGCACAATATTACACATTTTAGGTTCTCTATAACTTATTTAATTGTAACTTGTTTAACTGAAAGTTATAGAACTTGTGGTTCTTCCCTTTGGCACTTGTTTGGTTTATTCAGAATCAGAATTGGTTTTATTCGTCATGCAATTTACACAAACATGGAATTTACTGTGGCAGGATGGAGCAAACAAAGAACATATATTGGACTTAAATAAGATAAAGTAAAATAAAAGTTTGCAATAGCTGTACTGAGGGGGCATACTGTATAAACTATGATATGGGTATAAAATAAAAAGTACAGTTATGGAGGAGAATGTGTGGGGGGGGGGGTGCAAAATCATAGTGATAAGTATAAAAGTGACTTAAGTGAAAGTGACTTGTGCAGTGGGATTACTGGATGGGGTTGTGGGGTGTTTATTGTTAATGACAATGTCATTGTGAGACTTTGGCCCTGTTGAAGAGGGCAATAGCAGATGGGTAGAAGCTGTTCTTGTGATGAGAGTTTATGGTCCTGGTGGACTGCAGCCTCCTGCCAGAGGGAAGCAGCTGGAACAGAGAGTGTCCAGGGTGAGAGGAGTCGGCCACAATCTTCCTCACTCGCCTCAAGGACCTTGAGGTGTACAGGACCTTCTTACAATGTATGTATGCTTCATGTTCTGACTACCCGCAATGTTTGGGGCTATCTAGTCGTTATGATCAGTGACCGATGCTCTTTTGTAAAGCTCTCTCTTGGAAGTCACTTTGGTTAAAAGCTTCTGCTACATGAATAATTGTAATGTACATTTTAATGAATCACTTTGTCAAATAGATTTGCGCAATTACATTGTTTCTGACATTGCTTAGCGCAGGAATGGCTTAGCAGACCAGTGCACAGTCAGTCTGGAGAGGATTGTGAGAGGATTGCGAGAGGATGTGTGACACATTCCTAACCCCTAGTCCCTCAGCACGCTGTTAATGCTCAGCGCACTCTCTGTAGAGCCAGATCCACTGCGGCTAGACGTTACCTTGCCAAACATTGAGTCAGACAAAGGCTTTATGTCGTCACCTTCTCCTCTGACCACCCTCTGTGAGTCACAGAACTGGAATGGACCGGCCTGCGCTCGTCCTGAATGCGTTTCTCACCATCACACCTCCCGTTATGGATGAGGAAGAGGCAGGGTGATGGGCAGATGGCCGGCCCATATCTCGGTGTGATGCAGCGTGCAGGGAGCCTAAATGTATGCTTTATTATACAAAACATAGTTTCAGGGATTGAAAACAACCAACTACAGAGACAAATTGATAGTGAATGTGTGTGTCTGTGTGTGCGTGTGTGTGTGATGTTCATATTGAGAGCCAAGGGAAAGCTGACATAAGAAGTCGATCAGATGAGCTTGGTTGGTAGAGTGGAATTACCCAGCGAGTGGGTAAGAAGATATGTGTGCACTAAGCTGCTGAATGTGTGCCTGAGAGCTTTTGGGGGGGTGGGGGGGCATGATGGGCATACGCACATACAAGAATGTACAGGGGTGATTCTTAGGGAATAACTAAGTCTGCCGCTGGAGATTTGGCTGGTTTTTGGCTTCGATTTGGTTTCACTGTGTGAACATTTAGAAACTTCCAGGGGTTCATGAGTCGGTGTTGAATCATTGCTCAATGGAACAGGATGGATAGAAAAAGCAAGTGTAGCTAATGTATTAGTTAATACTAAATAAAAAAGGGATGTATGTAATCTCTGGGAGGTCAGGACACTGAAGGTGAGGAGGGTATGAAAAGACAACAAAATAGAGGAAGAAAGTGAACTGGAAACTCCTAGAACAGAGTTTGGCCCTTCAGCATTCTACCCAAACATGTACTGGCTCACTTGCAGGCAAATGTTCCTCCCAGACTGCTGAAATCCTCTTCAGGCCATGTCCATCAGGGACAGAGAAAGCTTTCCATCACCACTTGACAAATATCAGCTACAGTCAACAATCAAAAGTCAGACCAGACTAGATAGTGTACTTTTAGCTTGTTGTGCAGACCTCTCAGATCCAACCAACATTTCATCCTCTCCTACTTTGTTATGGTTGCATTCCTCTTGTGGCTTTCATCAAATTGTCTTCTGCCCACAAATACGACTTGTTGCTAAGAGACAGCGGGAAACACAGTCTGGCAATTGATGGGAATATGAGGTGCTAGCTGTTTGGCTAGCAGCCTGGCAAGCTTGCTGGCTGATTTAGTTTTTCGTCTGCCTGGGTGGCAGGCTGCTGGATGCCTGGGGCTGTTTACCGGACCGTTTAGCCTGTGGAATCCCTTTTGAACTGTTCAGAAAGGTCAAGAACGTTCTGGAACATTGGAATTGAGAGCCAGAATAGTTGGCCTCATAACTGAAGACAGACGTGGCCAGTCAGTTGCATATACGTACTGGGGATTAGGAAATGTGGGTGGGTGTTTAAGTATCTTTAGATGACCCCCAGTTTGTTGTTCTGTCTTGTTTCTTTACTGTACGGTGCACATATGTTCATCACAACACACTCAAACAAACCAGCACACTTGCAGTTTATATAAATGTTTTTCATTTAGCAGATGAATTTATCCAGAACAGTTTAGTGATGTTTTGATGTGATTTGTATGGTCCTCTCATGCTGCTCTGATAGCAGAACTGTTAGATTATTTCAAAGGTCACACTAGACACACACAGATAAACTGAGGTAAACCACGTGTTGTAGTTGTGTACAGTGCATTCCTTCATTTGTGAGTACCAAAAAAAACTGTAACATTACCGTATACTTCACAGAAAGTTCCAGAGACTCTTTAGAAGTGCTCCAGAATCACAATATCAATGAAAGACCAGAACTCGGACATGAGCTACAGCCTAAAGGCAGTGACTCTTCCAGGCAGCCCTGTCCAGATCACCTTTCCTGTCCTCCTATATTCTGAGTATCAACAGCCTGTGTCCTATTCTGAGCTAGCAGCCTTTTATGACTTTGCCTCTACATAAAGGAAGTTAAAGGCCTGCCAGTGCAAAAGCAGGTTCACTGGCAGGTGTGTACCAACTGAGGGCAACAATCTGGATGAAATAACCAAGTGGACTCTACCTGCGCTACGTGGCTTATTTACCTGCAGTATTTTCCATATAGTTTGGTTTTATGGAATGAGTGGGTTGGTATGGTGAAGAGGCATGCTTTTATCCAAAGCGACTTACAAGAGAGCTTCGGTCACTGAGCATAGCAACGTGATAGACCACAAACATAGCGGGCTTATAGTTTACAAAACATCATGAGATAAGTGCCAGGGGAAGAACTATAAGAGCATTCAGCTGAACATTTTATTCATGCTTTATGACAGGAGATTGAGGTCTCTTTAACCAGAACCTCGGCTTATCTTCTGGATGAATTCTGGATTTATTCTGTGTGCGTGCGTGTGTGTGTGTGTGTGTGTGCGTGCGTAGCATGCAAAGCGTGCGTGTGGAGCTGCAGTCAGTCTTGGCATACTTAAGACCAAAACTCTTTAAAGTTGTTTATCATCCTGTTGTGAGGATAGAGGATAGAGATGGGGCATTTCTATTTTTGACCAGGTCACACTTGCCATACAAGAGGGTGTTGTACAAGGATCTGGGTTAGTGAAGAGGGGGTTATGGGCTACTGAAACACTGTGACTTACAGCACGTTGGAAAAATCCTTGTGGACACACCCCCTCCCCTGGTCAGGGTAGTCTCAGAAAGGACTAGATATAGGGGGATTGGAATTAATCGGTGCACTGCAAGTTTCGCAAGTTTCACCGCAAGTTTGCACTCGTGTTATGTGATGGCATTGGCTTGTTTTCTGCTCAGTGATTTTCAATGAACACTATATTGCCATGGCCTTGTGCCATACACTGCCTTGAGATGATGTAGTTCATTAATCGTGATGTATATTTGAGTGACATGGTACTGTACATGGTCGATGGAGTTGGACAGGCATACTTGCTGCTTCCTGAGCTGGAATTGTCATTCAACTTTTGACCAATAGGTGCGTGATATGACATGCTGGGCTGGAGGTTGAAATGATGACGGTGGGTCTTGGCATTGAGTGTGTGTAGTATGTCTGGGTCTTCATACCCAGAGAGGGGGAGGGTGGACTAATCCGGCCTCAGCCAGGGGGAAGGGGTTAAGTCGTCTGTGTGTGGAGGAAGGGGGGGGGGGGGGGGGGGGCTGTCAAGGCTCGCTGTGACTCAGGAGAATTGGATCGGACTCCAGGAGGAGAGAGGTCCAGCCAGGGAGTGGGGGGAGGGGGGGAGAGGGTATGAGTCAGCCAGGGCTAAAACAGGAAAGCGTTTCACCTAGTGAGCGTTGAATTGGCACAGCCAAGAGGGTAAAAATAAGACGCAGGTACAGAAGTAACAATTGGTGACATGATATTGACTTTGAGCAGCGCAGACATAACAGCCGTGGTGAGCATGAATGTCTCACACCAATCCTAGAATAGGAGCATTGTGCTGAGGGGGGGAATGTGCTGAGTGAAATCGAGTGAGGCTACGTGCCTGGTTAAAAAACTAAACCTGTTATGACAGTGATGCAACACAGGCTGTTGTTCTCAGCCAGCTTTGCATTGATGCATGATGCCTGGCATGGTCTTTTAGGAGCAATCAGTCTTTTTCTACTGGATCGTGATGGGTCCAACAGATTCATCTTCAAGACACTTGTCAAAAGGCTGGGGGGGATGCTGCTAGATTTTCGTTTTCGGACCATATCTGGGGGCGAAGTTTGTGTGTGTGGAGTCATGTGGCTAGTAATCAGAAGGTCCCTGGTTCGAACCCTGGCTGTGCCAACGTGATTTTCTGTCTTTGGGCAAGGCACTTCACACTACTTGCCTGTTCTTGCTGTAAGTCACTCTGGATAAGCGTGTCTGCTGGAGTGTGTGTGTCAGGTTGCACATCATGGCATGTGGCTCTGTTATAATGCAAATCTGCTTCTGTTAAAGCAAATGCTAACATCAAACCAACATTCATCTTGAGTGTGCATGCGTGTTTGCAATAATGACAGTGTGTGTACTCGCTATCGAGCTCGCTACTGAGCTGTTGAGCACAGCTGCGGAGATTTCGGAGAGAAACCGATGCCATCATTGGTCAACGCCTATGCATACAGTACATGAATATCCAATTCTGAACGTTCCCCCTCTCTCACTCACAAACTCACAAAACTCTTGGTCACAATAACTCTCAATTCTCATTTTACCCAGCAGTCCCTTTGGGTGTCTGGTAATTTTCTGAGGCGCACACATTGGCCTACATCAGGGGTGGGCAATTCCGGGCCTCGAGGGCCGCTGTCCTCAAGGTTTTAGATATTTCCCTGCTCCAGCACACCTGATTCACATGAAGGGTCATTATGAGCCTTCCACAGCGCTTGATCACAACCTGTTCATTTGAATCAGGTGTGCTGGAGGCGCACAATATGTTATTACTAGCTTTACTTATTATTGTGTGCGTGCTGCAAGGCGCACACTATGTTATTAATAGTGTTTATTGTGTGCGTGCTGCAAGGCGCATAATATGTTATTACTAGCTTTACTTATTACGCCGTTTTTTGGCTCAAAAAACTTACCAGAGTTTTTGACGCATATACACAAAAGTTATATCTCAACGTGCGGGTCGGCCCCGACATGTGTACTATGATTTTTCTAAGACTTTTGGCGAACAATTTTGCCAAAAATTGCCAAACACCACACAAAAAAATGAATGGGTGTTAATGGAGAGAATTTTTAAGAGCTAGAGTGGTGATGTCATCGCTAGAGTGGAGAGAAGAGAGAAAAATCTGTGAAAAAATAAAACGTATTCGACTACCGTGGCCTCAAATGAACCACTACAGACACAATGTATACATAGAAACGTAGGAAAATTTGTCCTCTAGCTCACACTTGCTTTACTTTATCTGTCAGATTTATTGTTTTAGCTTGACATTCGAAGATTCGGCCGCAGCACCCATGAAGAGCCTGATAGACTCCCATGTTAAAAGTGGCGGGAAAGTAACTAAAATGAAAGAAAACTAACACTTTTTTGAATTGCTCCCAAGAGCACATGTCTTCACTTGTCAAAACAAAATGCCTATGTAGACATTCAGGAAGGGCTCAGCCTGCTTCACGTTAACCTGGTTTTATGATTGAAAACTCGGTTTGGCCAGAAATCCTTCCTGCTCGAGGGGTGCTGTAAGCCTTTTCTCTCTGTCTTTTCAACTGCCATGACAGTTCCAGATGCAACTTATTAGTTTGTTGCTTAGGAGCAACCTCATGAGGAGAGGGGAAGACGGTGGCCATTTTATGAGAAGTAATTCATTTGACATTTAATAACTTTAATTGGAGGATATTTACTGGAGGAATCGAATTGGCTCTTTTTGTTTCGGGTGGATTTATAAACTGTACTCCAACTCAACTCTTCCTCTCTGGCTCTAAGCCTCTAAGGTAAGCGAACATCTTTTTCAAGTCTTTCGCTAGCATGCTATCAAAAATGTAGGTTTTTGACTTCTTTAACATTTGGGCTCATAGGTATTCATGTGCTTATCAGTCAGGATTTACAACTGACATTCCAACTAGCTGATATGCTGTTTGCTAACATTAGCGACCAATGCTGAAATTAGAGCTTAAGGTAATTGCTAGTGCATCAGCATATGTTTCGCTAGCATGCTATCAAAGATGTGGGTTTTTGACTTCTTTAACATTTGGGCTTATATGTTATCATGTTCTTATCAGTCAGGACGGTGGTGGAGGGTTGTGGGGAGGGTAGTGTGGGGGGTTATTTGTGTGAATTTTGACCGTGTAGGGTCGTTTTCGGAGGGGGTGGGGGCAATCGACGTTTGTGGGGGGCGGGGGGGCTCGTGCGGGGGGGTTTGAGGGCAGGGTTCATGTGGTGGGGTCCATAGGAATCTAACAACATATTGGGGAGGTGTGTGGGAGGTCGGGTTGATGAGATATGAGCCTATTTGTGGGAGAGGTTTGAGAATCGCAAATTATTTACTTTCACTTTCAGGCGAAGATTGTGACGTTGCGGGGGGCTCGGGGGCCGATTTCGGACGGGTTTGAGGCCAGAGTTAATGTTGTGGGGTCCGGACAGGTGTGTGGGTGGTCGGGATCGGCAGCTATGAACGGAAGTTGCCACTCCATAGAGAAACAGTGGGGATTAAATACAGGTATTTTTGAAATTGCTATTTTCATTGTTGGGGGGGGCTTGCTGTAAAACATTCATAATCGTCTGGATACTGGTTGACCTTGCAAACTATTGGCTAGTGTTGTATGGGGAGTCCTGTAGTTTATAGATGACAGAACCTGTGTGTCTGCTACTAAGTGATTCATTGTACTGGATGGGTTGTTGATTGACAGTTCATCATTAAGTCATTAATTCAGTTCAGTTCAGTTTAAGTTTATTGTCCCCCAAAGGAGGAAACTTGACTTGCAGCAGGTAAAAAAAATATAAACATACAGATAGCACAACAGCAATCCAATTGCATGTGGATTGATTTGACATATAACACTGAAACAGCTGTATAAGTTTATAATGTTATCTGATATTTATACTGCGGTATCATTTTGATAAAAGGTGTATTTCTAATACCAAAGTCATAGCCATTGATGGCCTAATTCTGGCATTGGATGTATTTGGGTCATTTTACACTCTAAGTTTTGAAAGCATTTATCACTATTATCAAATTATAACCAAACTATTACTATGCTACTGAGCTGTAATGTAAAGTGCTACCTGACACAGAGTGGCCGATTGTTTACTGCTTGCTTACTACTTAAACTTAAACTGTGGCAGTGTGCTCAAGTGGAGCTGTCTTTAATCCTGTTGAAAGGAGTTCTTAGGCTAATTGCTAGTGCATCAGCATATGAACACCTGTTGAAAGCTTGATCTGTCACATACCTAAGCAATGTTAGAAGTCATATTCTGAAAATTACTCAACAGTGTCAATGATGTATGGGGGAGAGTCCCGGGCCATACTCAAAATTTATTTAGGAATTTTTTTTTCTAGTTGAAAAATACTCTCCCCGCCTGCCTCCAGGATGTGTGTTTTAATAACAAGGGCCTTGGTGATTTTAACCAAGCGAAGTGACCCCTGTGAGCCAGTTTCAGACCTTGACAAGCCTGTGTGTCATGTAATTAAGACATAAGTGTCAAACTAGTGCCATCGAGGACCAAGAGGGTGCAGGTTTTTTGCGTCAACTATGCATTACACCAGATGATTTCAATAAGTTTCTTACTGAGTTTATCTACTTAGTGAAATCAGCTGGTGTAGTGCTTGGTTTTAGTGAAAACCTACACCTTGGCCCTTGATGGCACGAGTTTGACACCTATGCCTTACGGCTCTTGAAGTGGATGTACCTGCTCACTCCGAGCAGGAATGGAACATCATGGCCCAGCGGGGTGATGAGTAAAACAGGACAAACATCTGTGTTCATGACAGATATGTGGAACAGACTGCTGCTATCTTCCAGGGGAGTTGGACAGATGTGCTGAGAGCAGGATAGGTGGGAGTTGTTTCAGTAAACAGGAAGCATCTTCTCATCATGACATAGGCATATAGTTACAACAATAAATGTAAACTTAGAAGGTTTTAAGACACAATAGATCAACTTGAATATGCACAATGTGTATTTTGAGATGGCGCTGTTCCATTTTCCATCGCTGTCTCTAGCTGCAGAATTGAGGACATTTCTCAGAATTGTGATTCTAGGTTGATTCTGATGTATGAAAGCAGTAATTTCATATCTCTCATCAACCATTTTCTCAAAAACTCCCGTTTTCACTTTGATAGACAAACTATTATTTAGCCTGCACATAATTGTGAACATGAAAAGTAAACACATTTCAAGTTCAGGTTCAATCAGTATGTATTTAATTATTGTTGTGTGTTGTGCGTTTAATTAATTCTGTTGTGTACTTATGCCAACAAACCAAACTAAATTCCTTACCAACTGAACACTTATCACAGCATGCGGTCTGGAGAAATCAACTCACTGATTAACCCAAATGATGTTCAGGAAAGTACTGCTTTTTTAGGCTTTCCACGCTGACTCAAAAACGATTGCCCGTGAAGTTGCCAGGTCACGCCATCCCTCCCCCTCCAATAGCATAGCAGGATGACTTGTGGGGCCCATTGTTAGGAGGGAATGCCTAGCTCAGTGGACTCCAGGCCCTGGGGCCCACTTCAGTGCGGAGAGGCGTGTTGCGCTTCTATTATGTCACATTGATGACGAGGCATCTAGACCCTTCCATCTCCTCTCCTTGCTGAACATGCCTGGTCAGCACTCGTAGGGACTCCCCCCACCAATAATCTCACCCTCCTTTATCCTCGCCCGGCAGGGGTCAGCTTTGGTACAAAGGACCAGACCCACAAGCATGAAAAGGACCAGGGAGTGCGTTCGTGGGGGGGAGGGAAGGGGGGGTGGTCGGGGGTTACAAAGGGACAGTAAAGTGCTGGGTCAAAGATGGGCGGGACGCTGAGTCAGGACTAGAGATGCTTTGAAAAAGAAGGGGGCTGCGAAATTAGTTCCTGACAGTGGGCGGAAACACGTGCACTAGAGCACAGGAAGCAAGAACTACGTGTCTACTGTGGATGATGCAAGGTGTCGTTGTGGACATGACAAATCAGAGTCATTACTTTTCCAGAGTTGTGGCTACACACGGCTCTTTATTTGCCGCTTACAGTTGCAGAACCAGTTTTTATGCAGAACGGATTACATTTTCACTTCTGAACAATCAATGATTACAAAACATGGTTGATGTAACACAATGGATTTTTCTATAAATTAAATTGATCGTTTTGCTAGCACATGCTCATGAATGCTCATTGGAAATAGGCCCTGTCGTCTGTGGTGGTTGGGACATTTAAAGCATATCTTGGATAAGGATGAATTAGTGTAAGCAATAAGCTCAAATAAGCAAGCTTGAGTAAACAAACATTATCTTCCATTGTGTTGAAGCACGTGAGAGTTTTCTAGAAACCTGTGGTTGGAGCGCTTGACCTTGATGTCACAGGTTCAAATCCGTCATGACACAACAATGTATTCAAACTGAATCTCTCTTTACTAGTGATAGGAGTCAGTGGCTCCGCCCAGTCATGCATGATTTAGACTGAATCAGTAAATCATACATGAATCTACCATGTGCACAGATCCACACTCGGTGTCTATTGCAGGACCTCCAGCAGGCATGCAACCAATCTCTCCAACCAATCTTTCCAGGGGTCATGACCTAAGCTCCTGGGTGTGAGCTTGCTGGTTAACTCCAGTCTCCAGTCTCCTGTCTGGGCTGCCCTCTGGACTCAGTGCTGGAGGTGGGGGACAGACGAGTCCTGGCAAAGCTGACACCCATGCTGGACCACGGGTCACACCCCCTGCAGGACTCACTGTCCGCTCTGGAGAGCAGCTTCAGCAATAGGGTGATTCACCCTCGGTGTGTGAAGGAGAGATTCCGCAGGTCCTTCCTTCCTGCTGCTGTCAGACTGTTTAACAATAATCACTAAGTACTGCTGCCCATAGCCACTATCATGTGCTACACCATTACCATTATTATAACTATTACCATCACTACCTCACCACTTTGCAGTATTACTTTTTACTTTTTATTACTCTTTTATTGTATCTTTATTTTATTTTTATTGTATTTTTCTGCTTTTATCCTCACTCACGTGCAATACTCGTGTTATATTCATATTCTGTACTAAGTGCAATATTTCTACTTAACTTGCTTACTTTTTTGCAATACTGTAATGCCATAATTCTCCATAACTGTCTATATGTCTACCTAACTTATTTTTTATCATACTCTTTGCAAGATACTGTAATTCTGTAACTCCTCAAGTGCAATAACTGCCTACATGTCGACTTAACTTACTTATTTTTTATACTGGACTACTTAACCAGACTACTTATTTTTAATATCTGACTTTATCGTGCCCGCCTATTGCTATTGTAATGTTATTGCCATTATGTATATTACCCTGCAACTCTGTGTGCTATACTTTACCCTGCTGCTGTTGTGAACTGCAATTTCCACCACCTGGAGGACAAATAAAGGTTCATCTAATCTAATCTAATCTATGTTTTCTGAACCCCAAATGCAGTAGTACCTAATGCAGGCTCACCACATGGACAAATCTAGCAGAACACCCAAGTGATAGATCCAATGAAATACTCTTTAAAAGAATGTGTAGTATTTATGTGTGTTTGGAAGAGCACCGATAGCAAAGAGAGCCCAAAGGGCTACCATCATAAATTCATATTCCAGTCACATTCACACTCCAGGCATACTTGAGGAAATGCTTTGCTCTTGATAATGGAGACCCAGGAGAGTAATTTGGCGAGATAGGCACACATTTTGAATCATATTGGAAGCAATGGAGGACTTTTTGCTGTTCTATGCCGTCAAATTGCACAATTTCTTTTGGTCATACATTTTGCCTGAGTATTCCATGACATTGCCCAGCAGTTTTGCAGTATGGTGAGTGGTAGGTTCTACAAACAACCAGCAGGGGCGCTGTCGCACTAATCATGGCTGTTGCGGCTGTTTTTGAAGGTGCAGCAGCAGTTAGTTTTTCTTTTAAATTATCATTAGGACCGCTCAAATTAGATTTTTTTATGAACTCAGTAACTTTTCATTTTGAGCCTCTGTATGAATGAAGTGGTTAGCAGGATCTTTGTGTATGCTGCAGTTGGTACGTCTAATCTGGAAAGTGCATCTTATTGATCGTGTAAGACATTTCATCAAGGGACACTCAGTTTAAATTGCGAAGAGAAATTTATTCGACTCAAAGGAAGAACTAGACAAAAGGTTAAAATCATTCAGAAAGTGTATCATACATTATCCTGATCAATATCAACTAAATACAAGAGAAAAAAGAAACATACAATGGTGAATAAAACAAAATCAAATGAGTAATATTGCACTTTGTCTCCAAATGAACTAGTTCCAAACTTAATCAAGTCAAGAGTTTAGCTTTAACACTGGACTACACTGAAGCCCAAGGAATGGACCCTGGAATTGGCCTACCTGAAGCGTATTGTTAAGCTTATTCGTTTTGAGCTTGATACAGATTCCCGAAGGTATAATAAAATAAATTCAAAAAAGTATGTGATAGTGATTATAAAGCGGTCTAGCCCATAATATTAGTAATTCATTTTGTTATAAGTTGAAGCGGGGTGGGGCTGGTCAACAGCATACCCCTCTTCATCTGAGGGAACCACAACTGAATATGTTTATCAGACTAGGAACAAAAAAACACAACATCAATGCCCAAGTACATAAAATAGCCTAGTCATCACTATACCATATCAATGAGGCTTGTTTGAGGGATCGTTCATTTTCTAACAAATGTTTTTTCTTTTTCTTCCCTTTGTAGTCCATTTCAAAACCGTGACAAAACCCACACACTCAGACAAACAAGTAAAAGGAAAAGGGAGTGGGGGGGATATAGGAAGATAATTAGTATTTCTAAACACGTGCATTACTGACATTATGATTAGGTCTGTTCTGTGTCAAGGCCACTAAGATAAGATCACTTTCACAGTATGGTTAATTGGTTACTGTCAGAAGTCATCTCGAAGTTGCTACCTGGATCTTGACAAAGCACAAGCAGATAGACACCCACAGCCACATATAAACTTGTTATTTACTTATGCTTGTAAACATGTCAACACAAAAATTCTAATCTTAGGTTATTAAATAATGCGTTGTGTCCAACTTGCGACCGCTCAACTGCAATTTCTCATCTGTTGTCCATGTGAATACCAAACATCTTCCAGACCTTCACCATGAATGCTGTTTGCTTTTTTTCCTATTAAAAAAGTGTGCCATGTTTATCTATGCTACGCTCAAGCAGGTTCAGCTGCTGAAAGAGTTTGAAAACCAATGTATTACTCTTGTTAGCCTAGGACTACTGTTGCTGGCCAGTCTGAGCGGAGATGTTGCATATCTGTCCTCCTCAGCAAGGCTGGCATCGCTTCTCTGGAGCAGTTCAAATCATCTGGCATTCTGGCTTCACTGGTCTGGAAAATCTAATAGTCAGTGAATGAGTTTGGCAGGTGCAACAGGACCAAAAATCAACAACAAAATGGAATGTAGTTTGTCTTAGAAAGCTGCCTCACTTTCGCGTGTCTCTAGTCTCAACTTTTGATTTGGTAGGATACTTTTGGGAAGGGAAAAGTATTTTATTACTATTTCAAACAAGTGCAATTTCAAAATCAAACTTTTTTTCTTTTTCCAACCATTTGGCAAGTGAGACCACCAGAGACAGTGCTTTTCTTTAGGCAGTAACGTGTAAGTCTGCATTGCTCTGAGCTGGAGGGGGAGGATCGGCAGGTGTTTGGGGGGGTGACTGTCATACATAATCCTGCCCTTTATCTGCCTCTCACAAACACACACACACACATACACATGCACACACATCAAACATCCTAGAACCTTGCACATCTGGTGGGGCAAGTGTACACCTGTGTCTAACAGGGAGAATGCAAATACCAAGCAAACAATGATTGGCTGAAAGGCATGTGAATTTTAAGACTATGAAAGAAAAAACATTGACAATTGCAATGAGAAACAAAAGCCACACATGGATCCAAGCCAGAGGCAACGGTTAAAAGAGCATCAAGGGGGAGAGTGTGTTGTTGCAGTGTTCACATCCAATCTACGTCATTAAGGAACAGTCGAGGGATGAAAAGTTGAAGAAAAAACACACATCTTAATAGCTTAAACAAAGTCAGTGCATCACATTCAGTCCTTTTCAGTCAATCGTTCCTTCAAATATGTTCTCTTCATTGTTCAAAGTTGTGCGGATGGGGAGTCTAGGAAATAAGCCTGCGGTCTCTTTTTGGACAGCGTTATACATAAAGCTGGAGCCAAAATAGTGATTATTTTTCTCTTTCTCTCTCTATCGAGCTACACAACTCAAGCGGAGAATGTGCAAAAAAAAAGAAAATAAGTCTTGAGGCTGGAGGAGGGTGTGCTCCTTTGGTGACTGCTGCGAAGCGCGGGCAGACCAGCGGTTCTTTCGTTCGCCGCCTCTTCTTCCTGCTCTGTCCTCATTCTGCTCGGGTCTAAACATGATAGTCCTGCTCTGTGGGAGACAGCCATGTCCACTTGCGCCGTAAATACAGAACAAACAGGAGTCTAAGAGCTAGTTGGATAGACTAGTGTCCTGGTGGTCCTGCTGTTTAGACCCTAATCGCTACTTCTACCACCAGGGCTGTCTCCTCTACATGGGGCTGCTTCAGGGCGGGGATGAGGCCGTCCACCTGTCCCACAGGAGGGGGGGGAGACAGGAAGTGCTGCTCCTCCGTAGGGGGAATTCCTGTTCTTCTCACTGAGGGGAGGGGAGCAGTGTCCAACTCGCCGCAATGTTTGTCCATGTCCGTTGTTTTTAGTTGGTTTGTTTTCTCTTGACGCCGACGGCAGACTGCGAAAACACTATCGCCGGGAGAAATAAACAAGGAGCTGACTGTTGCTGGGTCGTCGCCCGAAGTCTCAGGGTGGAGGTCGGGGCTTCTCTCAGCGTGAGGGGCAGGTGTCGCTCCTGGGCTCCTCTGTCCGGCTGTGGTCAGGGTTGGGGTCAATCTAGAAGGGGGTGGGGGGTTGGAGTAACAACAACCTTTAAAATGACTGCGGTAGAGAAGCAGAATTTGGTTTATATCGATTCCTTTATCCAACCCTTTGTGTTAAGGTTGTTCTTGCTTTAGATGGGGGGGATATTACACACCTCTGAGTACAGAGGGGGAGGCTGGAAGCGGAACTCCTGGATGTATGCAAAGAGGGGCCCCTCATACTCCTCCCTGGATGAGGACACCTCCCGGCTGCTCTGCCTCTGCTCCTCAGTCACAATCTCTGCATAGCTGGGTGGAGCTGGAAGGAAAACATTGCACTAATTACTTATATGTGTGTTTGGGGTGGGGAGAATGTAAACCTATTCTTTGTGAGTGTTACTGTGTGTGTGTGTGTGTGTGTGTGTGTGTGTGTGTGTGTGTGTGTGTGTGTGTGTGTGTGTGTGTGTGTGTGTGTGTGTGTGTGTGTGTGTGTGTGTGTGTGTGTGTGTGTGAAGTGCGTTGCCCAAGTAAACAACATTGTGTCGGGATTCGAACCTTCGACCTTCTGATTACTAGCCCGATCCCCTACTCCCTACACCCTACTCCCCTCGGGATGAGAGCATCTGCTAAATGACTAAATGCAAATGTGTGTTTGTGCATACCTTCAGGTCTCTCAGGTAAGGCCATGCCCAGCCAGCTCACAGTCATGCTGCACTGGGAGCTGACGCTGGATGTGCGGCTGCCAAATGGATGCAGAGGGATGGTGCCAATGACCAGAGGCAGGTTGAGGGACAGGTTCATGGCCCCGGGTATGTCCACATACACCTGGATGGAGATGCAAGGTGAGGTGACACTCAGGCAAGACCTAAACGGGAAGCTCTCTTCCCAGAGCAGAGCGCCTGTCCTCAGCATTTTCTAATCTAGAACATACATGAGTCATGATTCGGCAGGTCTGTTAGATGTGGGTCTGTTAGATGTGGGTCAATCTTTGGAGGCGTTCCACTTATACAAGTGGGAAGGTCGTTCACTTCACCAGAGTAAAAAGGTCACTAGCAGAGGCAAGGTGTTCTGCAGATATACTGAGCTGATCCTCTTAGCAACATATGGTGAGAACACCTGGTCCAATCTCAGGGACTTTAGATGTGGTTATGTGAGTCTCACTCCCTTGTCAGTTCAAAGCTGTCTAGGAACCTGGTCCATGTTACACTGAAATCTTCCAACGCCTTGCTGCAACCGTTTAAGTGCTCCGAGCAATCCGTTTTGCAGCTGTTTATCCATTCATGCTTGTCGCTTAGTTGTGCTGATACGCATCTCAAACTTTTTGGAGACACGCGCGATATCCTACGGTCAGCGCGATCCCAGAGGCTGAAGCGTACCCAATCAATCAGGACAGGAAGTGAGAGGGAGAATAAAGAGGAAGTTGTAATGAGGGAGAAGGTTTTGGGGGGCTCACCATGAGAGAGTACTCCACTCGGATGATGCTGCAGTCCAGGATGGAAGGGGACACGGGCGGGATCTTCAGCATCTTCCCGCTCCAAGTCTCGGTCTTGCCCGAGGAAAGCGACTCGCCACGGAGGTTGGCCACCAGCTGCTTCACCTCCTTCATTTTCCCTTTGGCGTAGAAGGTTTGTGTTTGGTACACGGCCGCCTTCGGCACTACCATACGGGAGGAGCAGTTCTCGATCTCTGCGAAAATCTGGATCGACTCCCCTGCGGACCAGCAACGGATGGATGGATGAATAAATAGGCGATGACATGTCTCCACAGTTAATCACCAAGTTGTGCTTACAGACACAGAACAACTAATCAGTTCAAGTTCAGTTGAATATATTTTTTTTATTTTTCTTCTCACCTGGGGTGTATCCCTTCCGTTCAATTTTGGCACTTAAGGAGATTGGACCTGAGGTACAGAACCAACAGCATAGAGTCTTGTCTTTCGTCCCAGCCTGTGGTGACTGTGCAAGCGAGAAAAGAGAATGAGGAAATGTAAGCACTTGTACCCAAGTACAAACACCCAAGTATCCTGGGAACTGCCATTAAAGACATGTTTTTCCCCCAGATGACATCAACTCACCCGAGTAAAAATTTGCTGGCATAAACAATTTGCGCACAACATGACATCCATTCTCTTTTGGTGTTATCACTCGCAATTGGCGATAATAGCCATTTGCAGTTTCTGCAGCAATCAAGCGCTGCTGTCGCAGTATCGCAATGGCACTTGGGTGCAACCACTACGTTAAGGCATAGTAAAATCTCTCCAAATTCCCCTTCAATCCAGCACTTTCGCCCCCATGGCAACATGTTCCTAAGCCGTATTTGGTAGCAAAATAAACCTCGGAAAGACCCATCAAGTTGGTCTGGTAAAGGGAACGACCATGACAGAACTCAAGTTGAACGGAAAGTCCCTCACCAGAAGTAGGGGAGTGTTGATGTCAATGTGTTCGAAGACGGTGAATTCCTTCTTGGTCTTCATGGGAAGGAGCCATGGCCTGTGTAGCTCGGCCTTGACCCAATAACGTACGCTACCATGCTTCCCTTCAAAAGAGGTAGCTAAAGGTCTGAGGGAGAACAGAGACCTAGATCAGTTCACAGCGACACTAAGGCCCCAACCTTCTGTTTTGAGGCAGACTAAGTGACATTTAAGGAGAAACCTGGGGGTTCTTTAATCGTTCTGATTGTCTCGAGGGACAGTGGAAAGATACTCACGTTTGTGGAAGCTCAAGGCTGAATGCATACTCGTGTCTTCCTGAATGAATAGTGGTGAGTCCTTCTTCTGAGTTGTCATCGTCTGAAAAACACGAAGGACAATATTCCAAATACATGTATACTATACCTGATGAACAGTGTATTATGTGTGCTGTCCTCTGGAAATCGAGACACAGGGTGAACAGGCACTTTGGTCTTATGTTAAAAACGTTAGGATGGCCCTGAAAATGTATGATCACATTCCCCCAAAGACATTGATGAAAGACTGTTGCTGATCCAAACAGATTAAATGTTTTATTCAGTACAATGTGATAACACATTCTGACGCAGATGGACTCCCCTTTTGTCTATGTAAGTCAGAAATAAGGGGTTGCAGTTGTTAGAACAGGCTTTCATGCAAACAGAACAGGTATCCCAAAATCTAGGATACTTTTTTTTAGTGTTCTCTATCGTTATCCATCACTTATTCGTGATGCAGAGAGGGGATTTAGATGTTATAAAAATGTATTACGTGATCCGTAAGAAAATATTTGAATAGTTTCTTTAACCTGTGTAGTGTGTACTACGTGAAACACTATGGCAGAACTGGTGCTCTATTTCTGCCAGCTCAGCAGCCACCCCCACCCTAGCTTTTAGCAGCGGCAGAGCCGTGGTAAACAAGTGCAGAGCTGTCACTCAAAGGCAGACCCGAGCAGGAGAAGACCGGCCTAAACCGGTGCAAGCAGCTTCCTTTAGCCCGGTCTCCCTCATTACGCATTTACTGTGCGGCATTCAGAGTGGCTCAACTGCGCATGCTCGCTCCAGGGCCCGCCCTGTAAAGACCAGGCACGTGTAATGCAGCATGGACGCTTTGCTCATACATTGTTTCTAGTGATGATAAGATGTTTCAGTGTTTTTAGAAATAAAGAATAAACACCGTGAAGAAAGAGGACAGACAAGACGCAATTAATCCAATCGTACCTTTATTAAATGTAATGTCCCTGCGTACACTGCTACACATATTCGGTAAAAAGCACCAAAACCTAAAACATTTGCGGTTCAACAATATAAAATGTAACAGCATGCATACATAAGATATGTTCTATGTATATAGTATTCAGACATTTTCATATTGATTAATAAACTACCGTACACATTCAACAAACGAGCCCCCAAAACCCCGCCAAAGAAAAGCCTATATGCATTTTCAGAAACTATGGTAAATAACCTGTGAACACAGTCAAGTATATCTACTTTATTACTAACAAAACATGATGTGAGCTTCCCATCTTTCAGTGTATTACTTCGGCCTTTCCATCAGTATAAAGCAAGACTTTAGCAGCAGGCTAACAAACCAGATTCGTGGTTAACTAAATCTTCGTAATTTCCACATTTCAAGAGAAAATACTATAATAATAATAATAATAATAATAATAATAATAGTAATAATAATAATAATAAAAGGAAACAGCATGCATTCATTCATATCTAGGAAAGTCAATTCCAATAGCCATGTTGTTTGCCATTTAAAATGCTTCTGCTCTGATAAGAGACAGGCATGTACTTTTGCGTAATATTTATGGGATGCATCTTTTGGAACAAAAACTGAAAGGTCGGATTTTAATTTGCGGACTTTTTATGTCACTTTCTGCGACAGCATTAGGTCATTGGAACACACACGAGCACCTCAGCCAATCAGCGCAGAGAAAGACCAGTTCCTTCACCACCCTCACATCCAGTTTCTGAACAGGATTGAACCGCTTTGAACAATGGGTGGAAAGTTAACTAATGGCTATGATAAATCTTATTACGACTACTTGACCAAAATGTATGTCTGCGAATGAATTGAATAATCTTGATTATTATATGCTCTTTTAGAATATTGTGTCTCAGATTATATTTTGGGGTATTTCCTACCCTTTCAGGTGGTATCGTGGTTAGGGTTAGTGTTCTGTCATTCATTCTAACCCTGACAGCTCTAACTTATTGAAGCCTCTTGATGAATCAAAGCTTAATCACCAAAATACTTTTTTTCCACAAGGCAATATTGGCCTAATAGACTATACTAAATCAGTGCGATTAATGTTATAGTTTATTCTGATTAAGATTTCAGACCTATTGTATGGTAGACAGGACCCTCGAGTACAGCTCGTTTACAGATTAAGGTGAAGCATTTAACAACATTAAACATTTACGTATCTTACCTCTTTCGTGCCCAATTAGGATGTCTCTGTAATTAAGATATTCCACTTCATCTGTGTAATTTTGCGTATAGGCAGTATTGGATCCAGCATTTCGTGATTCAGTCCAACGAACTTTTGCGAATCCTTTTGCGTGGATTTTCAGAGATCTCACGCGGATTTCTCCGGTGACTTCGATTATAACTCTCCCTGAGACCGAGTCCCCGCTTGAGAAAACGGGGACATTGCTGTCATTCAGACAGTCATAGCTTACAATGAAGCTCTTCACCTTTCCAAGCACCATGGTGGAGGGTATCCTATACAGAGCCCTAAAAATGTAGGAAAATAATCTCATAAGAAAACGAATAATGTAGTATTTCAGACACTGATCAGTATCTTTGCCCTGCAAAAGCAGGAGGCACGATCAGTGTTTTCTCTGCAAACAGTTCATTGAGATGAGAAGGCTAAATAACAGCAGAGGATGCTGTTATCGTTTGCCCGTCCGCGCAGTGGTCTCTGGTCTAAGACAAGGAACTTTGTCGCTCCGCTCACTTTAAGCGAGGCTTTTGAGAAAAACAACCTACTGACCATGCGCATAACTTTATCTGCCCCCTCCTTCCGTCTTCTGGAACAAGGGAGAGGGCTATGGCATTTAGCCAGCTGACAAGTTTGGTTAAACAGCTGGTAGACAATTACAAAAGCATGCATTCAAATCGTATTTTTCTTACCTTATACAGTTTGTTCCAAATAAATTAATGGAATGTTTGGAAAGAAAGCTTTGTGGTCCTTATATGCATTTCAATTGCACAGTCCATAAAATGCGTTTTTACTGTATAAGAACACAAGTAGTAACACAATATAGTATGCATAGACAGACACCATAGCATAGCCTCTTCTTTTCAAGTGCAAAGAACAAGGCCGATCAGCGCATTTTGCATGTCATTCGACAGTAGATTGTGTGTACATAACTATAATAGTTGTTTCCCATTTCTAAAATTGGCCTCACTCTATGAAATATGAGAAATATGAGAGAAAAACAACCAGTAGCGTGAGTCACAATGGGTGAAAAAACACAAAGCTGATTAATATCGATTTCCAGACGTCCATCAAAGCAATACTGCTGTTTTTTGTTTGTTTTTTTGGCAGGAGATGCCACCTAGTGGCTGACCCAGATTTGAGGCCAGCCTATTTGTACGTTTACGTCTATTCATTTAGTTGACGCTTTTATCCAAAGCGACAAGAGAGATCATTCAAAAGAGCATCGGTCACTGAGCATAGCAACGTGATAGACCCCAAATATAGCAGGCATAGATATTTGTAGGAAATCACCTGTTGCACAAACCTCTGCAACAGGAATAAGGGCATGCGCTAGACTGACATTCAACTGCCAATACATTTACAGGAGCTCATATACCAAATAATCCATAAAAGATATTAAGAAAATGCTATATTAAATGTTGAAATGTATACAATAGCCTAAACCGAGTCAATGAGCACATAACTAAGCGGTGTAAACTCAGGGGTATCTAGTAATGGCAACCCGCTTGAACATTTATCCTCAACATCCTTATCCTTCATCCCTCATCCTTCATGTACATTCTAATATAATACTGTATATTATACAAGACCATTACTGTATAATTGTAAATGTATAGCTTCTGTACATAATCATTATGCTCCCTGGGAGGATTCACCTCACCCACCATTTTTTTTTTTTTTACTTATTGTTATTGACCCCACCCCCTACCCCTGTGTACACTTTCTAATCTTTTACCTCACACCCTTACCCTTAACTGTGCTTTGCGAGACTGTGTGCCGTTGATACAAAGGAGTTTCCCTCGGGATCAATAAAGTAATCTGAATCTGAATCTGAATCTGAAACATTTACTTGTAACATTTTTAAACCATATTTGTACATATTTCTAGTATTGTGAGGATTAAACACTTAAAATGGCTTGTCGTATATTCTGTGGAATACGAGCTCCCTCTACTGGTTGGAAATAAACATGATGAACACGTGTCTCTTATTTTGAAAGGAGCTGTCACGTGATTCTTCTAAAGATTAAAGTTACCACGCAAGTCTACCAAGTTTAAAACATTCGATTTAGTCGGACTGCGTTTTAGCAATGTATGCATCATGTTTAGCTTTAGTTTTTCTGGCTCAAAGAATTGAATGTTTCTACCTAAACACTTCTGGCTACCAGAAACCTCCTAACATTGTGATGGTGATGTCGGATGCTTTTGTAAGTAACAGTAAACATTGTGTTCATCTGCTTGTGTTGATACTTACTTACTTTATCAGTCGTAAATGGAAAGTTATGGAAAGTAAATGGAAAGTATTTTTGTACAATACTTGTACGTTTACGTTTTTTACGTTTAAATTGAGTATGAGAAATTGCGAGTTTCCTTTTGGAGCGTGATGTCCTTTTCTATGTAGGATGGCCGACTGACTGTGGACCCTGGGAATAGAGTGGTTCAGCTACCATACCTAAACTTCATGAGTGAGCTGGGTGCGAACTTCCTCAATGCCTACACCAACTCTCCAATCTGTTGCCCCTCCCGTTCAGGTACCTTTTCCAACACACAACACCTATCAGTAGTGAAAGAATGGCCTTACATGACTTTGTGGGCTTTCAGCTATGTGGAGTGGCCGTTTCGTCCACCTGACCAAGTCATGGAATAACTATAAGTGCCTGGATCCCAACGCCACCACGTGGATGGACGTTCTGCGGCAGAATGGCTTTCACACCCAGATGATGGGCAAACTGGACTTCACGTCAGGAGGTCACTCAGTCAGGTGGGATTAGCCAGTGGACTCTGTCCATCAGAAAACGAGTGAGTCAGACTCATTCGTGACAATGTTATGTGTCTGTATTCAAACCCCAGTAATCGTGTGGAGGCGTGGACGCGAGATGTTCCATTCCTTCTGCGACAGGAAGGAAGGCCGGTTACCGACCTGGTGGGAAACATCTCCACAGACAGGGTTATGATTAAGGACTGGGAGACCGTGGACAAGGCCGCCCAGTGGATCCGCTACAGCGCTGCCTCTCTCTCCCAGCCCTTCGCCCTTTACGTGGGACTCAACCTACCCCACCCTTACCAAACCCAGTCCCTGGGGCCCATGGCTGGAGGATCCACCTTCCGCACCTCCCCTTTTTGGCTTCAGAAGGTTGGAAGGTTAGCGTTTCATGTTTATGCCTCCCATGAAAATCCCACCAGATTGTCACGTTTGGTGGGGATTTCCTCCTTGTCTCTCCTTTCGCAGGTGATGTGGGACTTTATATCACCTCCAAAATGGCCGCCCTTGTCCTCCATGCATCCTGTCGACTACTACTCCACCTATACCAAGAACTGCACCGGAAACTTTACAACAGAGGAAGTCCGAAGTATAAGAGCCTTCTATTATGCCATGTGTGCTGAAGCAGATGCCATGCTAGGTTGGTTGTAAGCACCACCTTACATTTAGTCATTTAAGCAGACTCTCCTATCTAGCAGCTAGTACATGGACATTCCCCTGAGGTAAGTAGAGTGAAGTGCCTTGCCCAAAGGACACAACGTCATTTGGCATGGCCGGGTTATTGAACCGGCAACATTCTGATAAATAGCCAGATTCCCTAACCGCTCAGCCACCCATCTCGATCACCTACAGTTTTAATGGGGGATATTTACAGACGCTGACCTTTCCAGACACGAAATCTGTGCCCTCTGTTTCTGTTGGAGCCCAGGTCAGGTGATGGCAGCCCTTCGGGACTCAGGACTACAGGACAGCACTGTGCTGATGTTCACAGCCGACCATGGGGAGCTGGCCATGGAGCACCGGCAGTTCTACAAAATGTCCATGCTGGAGGGCAGTTCTCGCGTCCCCTTGCTGGTCATGGGTCCTGGAGTGAAGTCTGGCCAGCAGCTCAGCCTGCCTGTATCCTTGGTGGACTTGTACCCCACACTGCTAGGTGAGGACTGGGAAGCTGTCATGCATGGCCCTGAGTGTTGTTTGGGGAAAACGTGATGAGCAGACTGTAAGTAAATTTTTTATGGAAAGGTCTTGAGCTAGACTTCTGTGATAATCAACATCCACTTCCTTGAATGTGAACACATTTTCACGATGAGGAACAATATCAACATTATTAGCAAACATTAGAATTGAATGTTTGAGGGGGAAGGGGAGTTGGGACTTGGCTGAGCAGTGAGTGTCGGGCAACTAATCAGAAGGTCCCTGGTTCGAACCCCGGCTGTGCCAACATTACATTGTGTTCTTGGGCATGTCACTTCACCCTACTTGCCTCAGGGGAATGTCCCTGTACTTGCAGTAAGTTGCTCTGGATAAGAGCGTCTGCTAAATGACGAAACATAATGTTGGAATGCCATGCTGTATTTCTTTTGTCAGACATAGCTGGCATCCGGGCTCCAGGTGGCCTGAGTGGCCACTCCCTCGTTCCCATGGTGACTAGGTCAGGTGGCCCGACCAGACCTAGCCCTCCGGGTTGGGTACTGAGTGAGTACCACGGCTGCAATGCCAATGCTTCCACCTACATGCTGAGGTTGGGCCGTTGGAAATACTTGTCCTATGCTGACGGCCTGAGTGTCCCTCCACAGCTGTTTGGTGAGTTCCTACATGCTTATGAAAGAAGAGTCCTTTTTGCTTGCCAGATGTGAGGAGTGTTGATTCTAGTTAAAACAGTAAGGTTGATTCATAGTGTCCAACCATGTTCATTCCCTCCCAGACCTAACTGTGGACAAGGATGAGCTTCACAATGTGGCATCCAAGTTCCCAGATTTGTGTCATCAACTGGATACGTTTCTGATGACTGTAGTGGACTATCCCAAGGTGTCTGAATCAGTCCACCTCTACAACAAGCAACAGTTTGCTCTCTGGCGCAAGAGTCTTGGAGAAAATTACACCCAAGTCATTGCTAACCTGAGGTGGCATGTGGACTGGCAAAAGGATGTTGTAAACAACGAGAGAGCCATTAATGAGTGGCTTATGGGCTCGTAGAGTCCCAAATATCTAACACTTTGACCAGCACGTTAAATTGAACACGTTTCAAAAAACACTGAAGCTTGTCTCAGTGAGGGTAAGTGGCTGAGTGGTTAGGGAATCGGGCTAGTAATCAGAATGTTACCGGTTTGATTCCCGGCCGTGCCAAATAACATTGTGTCTTCACCTCATTGTGTACTTCACCTCACTTGCCTCAGGGGGAATGTTCCTGTACTTGTTGTTAGTCACACTGGATGCTAAATGATTAAATGTAAATGTAAAAGGAATCCATATTTTTACGCTAAAAATGAACAATGTATTTTAAAAGCACTTCACCAGTCACACTCACACTCCACAGCTGCTTGGTGCTAGCAACCAGGAGATTCAGCAAATTGTCAGGCTAGTTGCTAAAAACTAGAGAAATGCACACAGATCATCTCACAAGTGAGACACACAACAAATACAGATTGTGACTGTCGATAACTTCACAATAAAGACTGCCGTGTGTCATCAAATTAATGGACCAAGGGACATAAAATCACTCATTTGAAGTCAGTATTTGGACTGTTAAATTCCCTGAAATAAACAGCCTAGCTGAGCACATCATGTTTGATTTATTCTGTGTGGTGGAACAAAAAGAGGTGAAGTGCTGGATCACTTGCAGCTTAGGGTGGAGTAGAACTCCCTCCAGAGTGGACAAGTCTAGGGGATGCTTTGCCAAAAGAATCCTCTCTAGGATCCTATCTACAGAAGATAAAAAAGGAAAAGGAGGTATCAGAGAATAGGAGAGATGTGGAGGGGATTGTGGACAGCTAGATACAGACAATGTGTGTCTCGTATGAGTGCGCATGGTATTTAAATTATTCTGCCTGTGGATGTGTGTTACGGCTAAATCCATGGGTGATAATAGGGGGGTATTCTGGAGGCCAGAGTGTAAAGCAGAGGCAGACCTGGAGACCATCTAGATTTATTTTTAATTTTTAGATGTGCTCTGTGAAGAAGGATGTTGGAATTGACCAGGACTCTGCTGAGGCCTCAGAAGGAGCAGAAGGCCTGGTGCTGGAACAGCAGGGGACCTGGAACACAGAATTAAACCCAAAAGCAGGTATATCCCAACCTCTAGTCTAGATCATGGAGGGACAATACTAAAACAACGATATGACAAGGACGACAAAGGGAGCATAAACACAGAGGTCAGGGGCATCACAGTTAGAGACAGACCAAATGAAAATCAGATTCCCCCCCCCACACACACACACACACACACACACACACACACACCAGGGGCAAGGAAGCCCATGACCATCTCTGCGTCTCCGTCTGTACCATGAGAGGTCATGGCTGTGGTGCTATCAGCGGACATCTCAGGCACTCTCTTCCCCTTTCTCTGGCCTCTGCTGCTCTCTGCTTCTCTTCTCTCTGGTCTTTTTTGCTCTCCCTGGCTCTTTGCTCTCCCCTCCTGGTTGCAGCCAAGGTTGGAGAAGCACTTTCTCCATAGGGTCCTTGGGGCATTTCGCTAAGCATTGCTTCAGCAAGTCCTCACATTCCTGAGAGAGAAGTGGAGAGAAAAAGATAGCAATGTGTCAGTTAAATATCGTCAGAAAGAATGTTTGTGCCTCTTTGTGAGTGTACGCTTATTTTCCTAGTCTGCGTGAGGATGCATGTCTTATGGCTGGAAATCTCATCCACATCTGGCTCGCTTCCAGTGATCTTGTCGGGTGAGTCAGTGGATGGACCTGCCTTGTAGGAACCATAGATGTACCATTCCGGAGGGATGTACAGTCTGGTTCCGGTCACCGTAAACAACAGTAAACAATTGCGACCGAGGTGGAGCGGCTGTATTTGGAGTTGGAGCTCATCAATATTGAAGAGCAAATGCTTATATTGCAAATGTTGAAGCGCAGGCGACACAGAAGACGTTTGCGGTGGTTCTGTACGACCACTAAACCGGTCGAGGCTGGGTACGCAATTTGGAGGTGTTGACTCTCATTCCAGCCGCTTCACACTCGGTAGCAAACCGTTCCAGAGCATACTGGAGGCCCCGGCTCGAAGAAGCAAGTAGGACAACATCATCTGCAAACAGCAGATGTAGTGCACAGGGACAGTGGCAGATTAGTAATTTTAACCCTTTGTCAAGACTGGGCATACCTTAGCATGGCACCAAGACTGGATGAGACAGAAACAGAACAACTTGAGTCCATGGAACATGACAATTTATTATACAGTCTGACCCCATGCAGCTTCTTTTTGATTTGCCTAGTCGGTTTTATTTCGTTCATGGAGTTATAGATTGGCAGTAGGCATACAATTCCAAACAAGGCTCTCGTTATTGCAGTAGATACTGTTTTCACCAAAACACTTCCGACTCCAGTGTCAATTTATGAATACATGGTTATTCTTTAAGATCATGTCGGACATCCAGTAGGACATCCAGTGCCCTAGATGTCAGTGGAGAGTTTCAACAGAGTGAGACAAGCTTCACGTTGAAGCTGCCTTGATTCAGAAAGACGAAGATACACGTGCCTCTGTCTTCGTTTGGGTAAGAGATTGCTCTTCTTGTTTTTGAACATTATTCTATAGATGTAACATCCATGTTGCAATCAATTATAATAGCTGTCATTTCATAATACCAGTCATACTACTTTAACTAGTTAATCGCTAGACGTTACTTAAAGATAGAACTAAGCACAGCAGTTGCTATAGCACAACTCGCGACAAAATCTATAGAAAAGCAGATAAAGGAATGTAAAGTCGTAGCTGATATATTACCATAGGTTAGAACTGATTAATAATGTTTCTTCTCGGCCGAGTTATTTTATTTAGCAGCCTAAGCGATCATTATTTAGAATAGCGTATGGCAGTGGTCTTCAACCCTGGTCCTCAGGACCCACTGTCCTGCATGTTTTGGATGTTTCCCCCTTCCCACACACCTGATTCTAATGCATGATCGTTTACCAGGATTCTTCAGAGCTAGATAACGACCCATGCATTAGAATCAGGTGTGTTGGAGCAGGGAAACATCTAAAACATGCAGGACAGTGGGTCCTGAGGACCAGGGTTGAAGACCACTGGCGTATGGCATATTGGAGAAGGTTTATTAATGACAACTTTCCCGTTGTGCAGTGTGAACATGGTAGGCGACACCAGTCCACGAGTAAAGAAGTCCAAGGATAGTTGCTTACTGATTGAGGTGTCTCAAACATCACCCATAACATTTGAAGTCATGGAACCCCCACCCACAGAACAATTGGAGACACATTTAGCTGTGAGGAGGAAGAAGAAGAAGAAGAAAAAGAGTAATGTGCATGAGGAATGGAGACCCACCACAAGCCATGGTCCTGTTAATTGCGTTGTGACGGTAGACAACCCAGACCTCTTTATCACCAAGGTAACCCAGGAGGACGGAGAACGTATCCATAGACAAAAGAAAAAGAAACGGGACAAAAATCAACCTGAAAAGGAAGTGGACTTGACCGCTCCTGAACCAGACATGTTGGAGAGTGTGACCATGGTGAACCAAGACTGTTCAGAGGGCATCCCAGAACAGACCAAGAGGAAGAAACGACAGAGGAAGAAACGATCTACAGAGCCCAATGTGAGAGGGGAGGACTATGTAATGGCACAACCAACAGAACACAACAAAGACAGTAGTCTAGAGACTGCAACAGTTACAATACCTAAACACTGTACTGAGTCCAATTGTCCAAATCTTGAGTCAAAACGGAAGGTGAAGAAGCGAAGAAAAGAGCAACAATCTGGCACCGTGGAGTTAACCGATGTTGGAGAGACGTGGGAATCCCACCCGAATGAAGAGAATGTGGCATGGGAAAGTAAAAGAGAGGCCAAAAGGAAGAGAAAAGAAGCCAAGGGGGGGAATATGAAGTTGGATAGGGGTGCAGAGTTTGCAGAAAAAAGTTTGCTAGAAGTTGGAGTGCCAGACACAGTCAAAGACACCAGTAATGATATGTTGGAGTAAGTCATTTAGAAATGTGTTTTGGACATTTTAACATTCCATTAAGCAGGCGTTCATTTTCTCTTGCTCACTTTCAAAAGTATGGTTCATTCCCTTAGTGAAATGCAGCATCAAATGAAGGAGTTGAAGGAGTTTATACCAGACATTGAGTCCAGACCTCCAGATGTGATTCGACGTCTTATTAAGAGCGACCTGCGTAGGTTTAAGGAGTTCAAAAGCCAAGGTAAGTTTTCTCTCGGAGAAGGACATTTGGATTGTATTTTGTACATTTAATGTTGTGGTTCCTGAGATAAAAATAAAATCATAATAAAAGAGACCATTATGTTTAATGAACCTTTGTTTGCCAGCTCTACGCCAGGGGTGCCCAATTCTGCTCCTTGAGGACTACAGCCCTGACAGTTTTAGATGTTTCCTTGTTTCAGCCCACCTAATTCTAATGAATGGTCATTATCAGGCTTCCACAGAGCTTGATGACAACCTATTCATTAGAATCAGGTGTGTTAGAGCAGGGAAACATCTAAAACCTTAAGCCAGAGGACCAGGATTGGACACCCCTGCTCTAAGCCTTCATCTGTGCATTTGACTAAAAGGTTCCCTGTTACTCCCAAGGTATTTCTCTGCGATCCGGTCGGTTCACGGACACTGAGAACAGAAGGTTAAAGAAGAACGTGCTTGATTTTCTGGCACTGACAAGGATTAAGAGCCTTGCCCACCTCTTCTTCCCTAAATGCTTCCCGGATCAGAAAACCATGATAAGCAAACTGAAAAGATATCACAATTTCCGCGAAAGAATAGGTAAAACATTTGAATGAAGCCAAAACAAGAATGAAGCCAAGACAAGAAAAACTGTTTTGAAATCACTTTGTAGTGTGCCAGGTTAAGGTAGCACCTTCACTTTTATACTTAGTATAGTATAAAAATATAAAAATTGTTTTTGTACAGGTGTTTTTACAAGCAATGTCACAGAGGGCCCTCAAAAATAGCTTTTGTAATTTATTTAGTCTTAGAATCATATCTTTTGTCTTGCACTGCATAAAACTCAGTATATCATATATATAAAATGTGCAGTCCTGTAGTTTTAATTATTCAAGTAAATCCCAACCAGCTTGGGGTGCATGCCAGTAATTTTCCCTTTCTTCTATGGTTTTCACCTATTGTTCGTAAATTGTAGCTGAAGGAATACCCCGTCCCTGGCATTATGTCTATCTCCGAGGGAGGAAGATGTTCCATGAATACAGAAACAAAGGAGAGTGAGTAGTTTGATTCATTAATTTATTTGGATGGGTTTCCACATCCGTGCAGGACACGTACACACTGAATTGCTTGAGCGACACCGCTTCAACCCCCTTCAACCCCCCCCCCCCCCCCCCCCCCCCCCCCCTCACACACACTTTGTGAAGATTCTCAAACGATGAACTGCAGACCTTGAAGAAATTCCAGACGCTGCACGGCAACAGCTGGGAGGTTATCTCCAGTCTGATGGACCGCAGCGGAACCGCCCTGGAGAAACGCTTTTCTCAAATCGGTGAGTAGGCCGCGACCTTAGAGATGGGAATTGAAATATGATTTGGGATGATGGGGATTAGAGGTTAACTGCTTCCGATCGAGGTTGTGAAAGTAATGTGTATCAGCCAGCCATAAGGGCTGCTGGAGCCTGGAGGAGACCAATCGTTTGATGGAAGCGATGAAGGAAGTTCTGCAGACCCAGACAGAGCCGGAAGTACAAAGTCAAACGGGGGAAAAGTTCATCCGGAAGGACAAACTGTTAAATGGCCTCCCCTGGAAAAACATCAGCACAGCTGTTGGAACACGTAGCTGGACGCAGTGCAGAGTGAAGTGGTGAGGGTTACAGGGTATGGGAGAGTTGAGAGAATATGTGGCAAGTGTAAGAGGATTAACATTTGAACAAATGACCAGATGTAATCATTAATAAGTGTAATTGTTTTGTTTCAAGTGTCATTTTTGTGTTTGTGGAAAGTCGATAACTAAAACAAGTTGTGGTATTGTTCCTAACTCATTAGTATATTATCACTATTGGAAGTTACTGACAGTTACTCGCACACTAATTGCTTTTTTCATGCCTTAAAGGATGTCTATCTTAAAACAGAAGATGGGATTGAAGGTTCAAAGGCGAAACGGAAAGCAGGACATCCAGGCTAAGGTCGACCTCATCCGATGGTGCGGTTCTAATCATAAGGGTTAGACTGGTTGTTTTGAGTCCACGGTGGCTCAAGGAGACAGTCAATACTGTTTACTACATTTACGATTGTTTCATTTAAGATGTTGAATCGCTGAAAGCTGTTGAAGCAAAATGTTTCAGATTAATGATGATTAACTGACCAGACTGTTTCACACTTAAATGTTTTAGGCTGTATGAGAGGAATGTTGAAGATGTAGCAGATGTCGATTGGGAAGAACTTGCTGAAGTGTCTGGGTAAAAGATCTTGTCAACTTAGCTCAAGGGTCGGCAATCCTGGTCCTAGGGAGCCACTGTCGTGAAGATTGGAGCTGTTTCCCTACTCCAGCACACCTGATTCTAATGTAGAGTCATATGAGGCTTCCACAGAGCTTGATAACGCTGCTTCATTTGAATCAGGTGTGCTGGAGCAGGGAAACAGCTAAAATCTTCAGGACAGTGGCTCCCTAGGACCAGGGTTGCCCACCCCTGACTTAGCTGAATACAGTATTTTGACTACCTGGCTGTGCACTGATTTAATTCAGCCGTGATTGGCTGTATTCCTTCTGGTGCAGATATGTGACGCCATATCATGTGCAGAAGCTGTTCTTCCGCCTAAAAGTAACCAGGGTGCCTCTGTGGAAAAACATGACGTTTTGTGGTAATTTAAATAAATATATGGCGTTTATTTACTACCTGATGCATTTCAACAAAACCTTGAGCAAAAAAGCCATGTTGCAATAGTTTCTCTATTTCTTTTTTTTTCTTTTAGAAATTGTGGATTTCCTGCATGACAAGGCACTTCCTGTGTTGGAGTCCATGGTCAAGAATCCTGCTGATGTGCATTTGCGTAAACGACCCAAAAATCACTTGCTTCTCTCTGAAATATTTGGTGTGGACAGTGAAGTGGACACTGAGGTGGACAATACCCTCTAGGAAGATAGATATGGGAGAGATGGAGAGGCTTTTAATATGATCAGATCTGATGAGTGATAAATTATTTTGTTTATAAGAAAAAATATGATTATTTTTTCCTTTTTTTTTTACTCATATTTGTGTGATACAGGATTCATGTTTGAACAAATTAACAGGCTAACAATTACAAAGGGTTATTGTTTTATTTCAAGTTTCATTTTTGTATTTCGATGGAAAGTACTTAGAGTAGCATGGAAAGTGTTCCCGCAAAGCTAACATGATTTGAAGTTCTACTGTTTAACAAACAGGTATTGTTCTCAACTCAGTGAAAATTTGACAACATTTATTCTTCAGCAAAATAAATTGTTGACAAATTACTTCGTGACTCATTCCAATTGATTTGTTTCCAGAGAGCCAGTTCAGCTTAGTTAAAGCTCAGATTTAGGGTGAACAATAGAACGCGTTTTTCCTTGCCAAGCTAACCAACTGTCAAGTGATTCTAGAGCGCAGGTAGAAAACACATTGAATCGAACGTCTCTGACGTCATCTTTAGCCTGAATGTGGCTAAAAGCGAATCCTATGAAAATGGCACCGGAATTTTCAGGTCCAAGTCCTTTTTAGATTAGATTAGATTAGATTCAACTTTATTGTCATTACACAGGTACAAGTCCAGGGCAACGAAATACAGTTAGCATCCAACCAGAAGTGCAAAACAGTTATTAACAACAGAATATAATAATATGGGTATACTCAGAATATACATATTATGAACAGTATAGATAGAATATACAGGGTATGTACAGATTCAATCAGGGTATGTACAGATTCAAATGTACAGATGTACAGATTCAAATTAGACAAGCAGAAATTACCGGGTAGCATGTATATACAGGTAGTGCAAATGATGCGATTGAACAAAAAGAACAGATGTGCAAAGTGAACAAAATGTGAACAAAATGTGCAGGTGGTGCAGTAACAGATGTGTAGATGTGCAAAATGGACAGATAGTGCAAATAACAATTCACATATGCAAGTGGTGCAAATGTACAAACAGAATGTGCAAATATAGGAAGGGGGGGGGGGTTCTATGGGGGGGCGGGGGTTATATAGGGGGGCGGGGGTGTAGTGGAGTTCAGGAGTGAAACAGTTCTGGGGAAGAAGCTGTTCCTCAGTCTGCTGGTTCTAGACCGGAGACTCCTGAGGCGCCTGTCGGAGGGCAGGGGGGCAAACAGTTTATGGGCGGGGTGTGAGGAATCTTTTCGGATGCTGTGAGCTCTACGTAGACAGCGCTTCCTCTGGATGTCCTCAATGGTCGGAAGAATAGTCCCTGCGTTGGGCAGTTTTCACAACCCGCTGCAGTGCCTTGCGCTCAGCGACTGTGCAGTTCCCGTACCACACTGTAACACAGTTTGTTAGGATGCACTCGATCGCTCAGCGGTAGAAGTTCACCATGACAGCTGAGGACAGGTGGTGTTTCCTCAGTGTTCTCAAGAAAAAGAGACGCTGGTGAGCCTTCTTGATCAGGCCGGAGGTGTTAGTAATCCAGGACAGGTCATCCGAGATGTGGATCCCCAGGAACTTATAGCTGGAGACACGCTCAACGGCCATCCCGTTGATTTGAATGGGGTCGTGCGTGTCTCCCCTCTTCCTCCTGAAGTCCACGATAAGCTCCTTGGTCTTTGTGGCGTTGAGGAGCAGGTTATTGTCACCACACCACGTGGCCAGGTGCTGCACTTCCTCTCTGTAGGCTGTCTCATCGTTGTTGATGATGAGGCCGATCACCGTGGTGTCGTCAGCAAACTTGATGATGGAGTTAGATCCATACATTGGCTTGCAGTCGTGGGTGAAGAGAGAGTAGAGGAACGGGCTGAGCACGCATCCCTGTGGTACACCTGTGTTGAGCGTGATGGTGGAGGAGCAGGAGTGGGCTGACCTAACATGCTGTGGACGGTTGGTCAGAAAGTCCATAATCCAGTGGCAGAGGGAGGTGTTGATGCCCAGCTCTCCAAGTTTGGTGATCAGCTTGGAGGGGATGACGGTGTTGAAAGCAGAGCTGAAGTCTACAAACAACATACGGGCATAAGTGTTATTATTGTCCAGGTGTGTCAGCACAGAGTGCAGCGCTGAGGAAACTGCATCGTCTGTGCTCCTATTGCTGCGGTAGGCAAACTGGTGAGGGTCAAGTGTGGGTGGAAGGTTGGTCTTCAGGTGTGCCAGGATCAGTCGCTCGAAGCACTTCATTAATTCTATCAAATGTTGGTTGCGATCAACATTGAGAAAGTATATGAAAATATTGCTTATAGTTTTTGAAGCTTTGGCTACCATTCATAGAGGGTCAGCACAACCGGGAGACACTTAACGAAAGGTTAGGTTATTTTCTTCAAAATAAGGTATGTTTAATCAATTTTAAAAAAAATATACATTTTGAGAAAAATCAAGTTGAAGTCATGTTGATGAAAATCCCATAGGAATGCATTTAAATCTGAACGTTCTATGGTGACAAAAGTTGGTTTTTCTCCTTGTAACCTATTTTAGCATATCAGCACAACTTTTTTACTTCCCGTATAGCTGGGTGCTGCAATAATACGCAATCTAACAAATTTTGAAAAAAATCGAAAGATACACATTTTATGTTTTGGCCTCTTGAATGAGACTTTTTACCAG
Source organism: Neosalanx taihuensis (assembly GCA_030340665.1). Lineage (NCBI taxonomy): Eukaryota > Metazoa > Chordata > Actinopteri > Osmeriformes > Salangidae > Neosalanx > Neosalanx taihuensis. Next base: position 4,917,271 of record CM059316.1, on the reverse strand, counting down.
CCTGTGACATCAGGATTTGAGTGCCTGAGCAGCTCGCGCGCTGGCTAGAAGCAGAGTAGTGACGTAGAACAATACAGAGCCTGACAGCTTCTCGGTGCCACAAAATCTAAGATTAAAGCGGTGTTTAAAGAAGAAATTTTGGGTCTGTCCACCATCTATCTTCTCTGAGTACAGAGAAGATGAGCAAACACGTTTTTAAATATGTATATAAACACACTTATTATTCACTTCATGAGATTATTGTGCATAATACCACGTATCACCATAAATATGCTTTGGTTTCTTATTTCTGCTCGCATTTATACTAATATATTAGAAGTATTGGTACAGTCAACATTTTGAGCATCGCTAAAGGGCACGCTATTGGTTAATATTTCCAATTAAACAAATTGGCTCAATTAGAACTGGTACATACGTCACTTGCCTGAGAAGAATATTTAATAAACTTTGTGAAAATACATAATCAAACCAGTCGCCAACAGATATTACGAAACGATAATTGTTTAATTATTTAGCCGCTCAACAATACGGAAAATGCGTTGGGCCCATAAGGTTAGTGAGAAGTGGAGCTCCTCAGCGGACAGTGACTGTAGACTGGATAACACCGAGGGATATGCAGATTTATCTCAGAACCACAACCAAGTCAAACTACATGGTTAGATAGATAGGGACATCGCAAGGTAAAGCAAATATAGGGTTGTCTGATGTTTGATTTTGAACAGAAAACATGTTTAACTAGCAGAAATCAGTGGGCTGCTGTTTAAACCCACTAGCTACTGTACACTGTGTAGATCTGCGCCATGCTAAGTAGCTTCCTACTGTTGGCAACGAAGAAAAACATTAACCATATTCATGATCGATCAGTCAGGCGCTTTAGAACATGTTAGATTGTAAATGTAAATGTAGAAAAAGCTAGTTAAGCCCTCTAGCGATACACATAGATGGTTCATGTGTTAGGATATTAGTCTTGTAGCTAGCATATAGCAGATACTAGCTGGACTAGCGCTAAGGAAACACTAGAGCTATACTAGTACTACTATAGTGACATTGAAAGCAAGTACTAGCAAGGCTATGATTGTCAACACAATCACTTTTTAACAAATCTTTTATCTAAAAAGATTTCAGTGGATGTTTAAAAAAGTAAGCAATCTGTGTAGCCAATGTACTAGAACACACTAATTTTTCATACTTTCAGGGATAAAATGACGACCGCTCCATATAACTATTCCTACATCTTCAAATACATCATTATCGGTAAGCTGTTCATCTAACCATGCTCGCTACATCTAGCGAGCATGGTTAGATGCTCGCACGGTTGAAAACGTATATTATCTACTGTGCTTTGTTACATTCAGGTCGATCAACTTAGTGCTTTAATATTCAGGCCCAGCCGCAGTTAAAACGCTGGTGATTTCCTTCTGTCTAGGTGACATGGGCGTTGGGAAGTCCTGCCTGCTTCATCAGTTCACGGAAAAGAAATGTAAGGGCAGAACTACAGGCAGCTGTTTTGTGCTGTCATAGGCATGGCATGTGTAGCCCAGTCTAGATGATTTACCTGTGTGATTGTATTCAGTCATGGCAGACTGCCCCCACACCATTGGAGTGGAGTTTGGTACCCGCATCATCGAGGTGAGCAGCCAGAAGATCAAGCTGCAGATCTGGGACACGGCTGGCCAGGAGCGCTTCAGAGCCGTCACGCGTAGCTACTACAGGGGTGCAGCAGGAGCTCTCATGGTCTATGACATCACTAGGTACAGCATGCACGCACACATCAATATTGCTAGATTTTTGCTTAATTGTTGTATGTTGCTGTACAATCAATCAATGCCATAAGCAGGGGTGTTGCTAGGGTTTCTGGGACCCCAGTCTAATTTGTCATTTGTTTGCTAAGATCACCATTAAATTGTTTATGGATTTACACGTGAAGATTACATTGCGGTGGACTGATAATGTACGCATTTTTAACATGAATATGCTGAACATGCTACAGTTTATGAACTATAGTTCAGTGGTGCCTAGAAGTAAATTGCTAAATGTTGTCTTCTTGATTGTGACTCATATACAGTTTCAAACTGTTGTTACATTACTTTATCTTTTCCCATCTGAAACATAAACAAATGTAGTCTAATAACAAATAGGTTTTCTCTGAACCTGTTCCTTTTGTGTTTTATTAGGAGAAGCACTTACAACCACCTGAGCAGCTGGCTAACAGATGCTAGGAACCTTACCAACCCCAACACTGTGAGTTGGCTGTAAACATTGCACTCAATAACCCCAACAGTGAGTAATCCAAAGGAGACCAACCACAAAGAATTGGTGTATAAGCTTGGAACCTGACTCAGTTTATTAACTAACAGTTATCATACAACTGCTTGCAAAACTAGGACTAACTTACTCCGTAGCTGGACTAGTAATCTGAAGGTTCCCTGTTTGAATCCCGGCAATGCCAACATGATGTTGTGTTCTTGGGCAAGGCTTACTTGCCTCAGCGGAATGTCCCTGTACTTGCTGTAAGTTGCTCTGGATAAGAGTGTCTGCTAAATGATTAAATGTAAATGTAGCCTGTTATGTTGCTCTGACTTTCAGGTCATCATTCTAATTGGAAACAAAGGAGACCTGGAAGCCCAAAGAGACGTGACATACGAGGAAGCCAAACAGTTTGCTGAAGAGAACGGTAATGGAGGGAACGGGTTTACACATGAACCAGGAGGGAGGGGGTGGGAATAGTGGTTGACCGATTGATCCATTTGCTTTTTCCATCAAATCTGTCCCTTCCAATGTCAAAGTCAATCCTACGCCCATGAAACTCAGTCCTCGAGGGCCACTGTCCTGACAGTTATAGATGTTTCCCTGCTCCAGCACACTGCCACAGATCTTGAAAACAACTCATTCATTAGAATCAGGTGTGCACATTAGTGCAAAATCACAGTGTTAAGTTCAAAGGTCTTGTGCGAAAGTGTCACATGCAGAGTTCAGTGGGATTGCTGGATGAGGGTGTGAGGTGTTAATCGTTAGTGGCAATGTCATTCTGAGTCATTGGCCCTCCCCAGAGGGGAGCAGCTTAAACAGAAAGTGACCAGGGTGGGAGGAGTCCGCCACAATCTTCCTCACTTAATATACTTTCCATGTTAATATGTTATACTTTCAATATTAAGCTATTTCTGTACTCCAAATGATTGTATCAAGTTTTTTAAATCTACAGTCAGTCAACCTCCTAGTAAGGACTGCCCCAGAACCTTTAAGGGTTTGTCATGGAGGAGTCACCTAGCACTGGATTGTAGCATCTGTTCAAGTTATCTCTCTCTCTCTCTCTCTCCATTTATGTTGGCAGGTCTACTCTTCTTGGAGGCCAGTGCAAAAACGTAAGTGAAACACAAGACAAAAGTGTTTTTAGGTGGCGAGTTGGATGCATGTTTGAAGTCATCCAGTATCTTACGCCTGATTTGTATCAAGTGGGTGTGTTTTCTATTTTAATTTTATACATTTGTCATATTGGAGGTTTGTCTTTGTCAGGGGGGAAAACGTGGAGGATGCGTTCTTGGAGGCCTCCAAAAAAATCTATCAGAACATCCAGGATGGGAGTCTGGACCTGAATGCAGCCGAGTCTGGGGTCCAGCACAAGCCCTCCGCCCCCCAGGGCGGACGGCTCACCAGCGAGGCCCAGCCTCCAAAGGAGGGCTGTGGCTGCTAATGTCCTCCACCCTCAGGACAACCACAGGACCTCTCTCACTTCATGAAGCTCTGAGACAGGGTGGCTCTGCTCATCTCCTGCTTCGCCCACTTGATGTCATTTACTCCCAGTTTCCTTTCCATTTTTTTCTTGTGTTGTCTTGGGGGTTCAGGAGCCATAGTTGCGATTACGCACTCAACATATCACATGATTTTTTAAGCATTATTGCAGAAATTGAAATGATTAAATGCAGATTACATAGAAATGCAAAGATAGAACGTATTTCAGACAAGACTTTGACTTTGATATCAAAGATCATGAGTGAATGATTTGTGGTGTTTGTTTCAATTATTGTTAAATATATACTAAAGGCTTCTATTTTGGCATATGTTTATGTACTTTTTGCTCTACTAAATAATTGTAACTAAATATATTATTATTTTAACTTTCTTTTGTAACAAAAATGATTCAGTGATAAATTGTAAATAGAAGAGGCGAGAATCAAATATGTTTTCTAGGTGCCTGTGCATGGAAAGCATGCACAATTTGACATTTTTGTTCTCAAATTAGCCTTACTCCTTTTAATTTATGTTAAAAAAAAATATGTAAAGTATTGTTAAAAGTAATCTGTAAAGTGAACATGCTTTGTGATAACAGTTGTTAAATCAGAGCCTTAACTCACAATTCATAAAATGCAGTCTGCCTCAATAGGGCAGAACTGGTAGAATTTATCTTTCTCTGTGATGAGGATGTTTGACCCTTAACTTGGATGTCACCATAAACTACTGTGTTTTTTGTGTTATTCTTTCTGCCAAATGATCGACAGTATCCAAATAATCTCTTCATGAAGTAGGCACTGTCTCAAAAGTATCCGGACAGACTTGGATCGATTGACAGCCTTCAAGTGTACACCACTCTTTCATGTTTTAATACAAGGCCGTACCTTGTGAAGGGTGTTGTTTTAGTACGTTGATCATGACTGATTTGTGAATCAGTTCTGGCCTGAGTAATAGTAACAATACAGAGTCCACAATGTACAATCAATATGATAAATCTTTGTTGTGATGCATTGTTTAAATTATTGTGAACAGCACTGACAATTTATTCCTTGTATAAAAGCAGGTTGGACTCAGACTGAACAACCATGACACCATTTACGAATGCTTAATATTGGTTTTGTCACCTCGGTGTACATCTATGTCTATGACAACAACCCCACTGTTTTATTAACTCAGTAATATCTTGTTTTTGTTGCTGTCATATACTGTATATATACATATACGTATTAATGTATATATATAGACCACTAAGTCACTGGGACTGTAAACATGATTTAAATACTGTAATGTATTTTAAAGTGTCTTTGTAAATAAAGCATAAAGTTGTGATTCTTGGGAAACAACATGGATAAGTAATTGGAAAGTGTGCTCGTTATTATTTACACTTGTAACCAACTACTACTTTTGTCTTGAATTTGGCATTACGTTTTACATGTTATTACATCACTTTCTGTCCTGGGGTCTGCCTCTCAGCAGACACGCCGATTTTTCCCGGTGGCCACTCGTGGTATTGCAACATAAAATCCCCATGGGGCCCAGAAAGCATTTTTCCCATAGACCGTAATAGTAAAAGAGAAGCCTGTAAAAAGGTTCTCAGGACACCTACAGCTGTAACCACTATTAATTGCAAATCTTTTTATTCCATATTTTTAAGTCATGGACTTTTAAACCGTCAAAAATTGTTCTAAAGGCCAGAAAAGCCCCTCCAAAGTCTTATTCTTATGGTGACGTCACAGCTGTGCGCCTACACTCCCAAGCGCGGTCCCGCTGTGTCTCGGGAACGTCACACTGTTAACCAAGCTTTCTGGAATACCCCCCAGGAGCTCCTTCCATGACTCAGGTAATATCCAAACTATATAACGTAGCTGTAAAAGAAACAGAGAAGCTGCACAACGCTTAATAAGAAAGACTTGCCTGTTTGAATGTGCCGATAAAACTCCCAAGCGCGGTCCCGCTGTGTCTCGGGAACATCACACTGTTCAGCCACTCTGTCGCAAGTCTGTAGTCTTTGTTATGTTATTTTCGTTAAATTGTAAATAGTTAATGTTCAGTAAAATCACATTATTACTTTGAAAAGTTTGAACTTATTTCATTATAAAGCCTTGCATAGGAACACCTAATTATGTTAAATACACCACACAACGGAATTTGTCGTTATTTATTCAGTAGCATGTGGCTCAGTAAAGGTTCTGACATCTCACTATAGGAGAAAACAGTGTTTTAGGGTGGACTATAAAAAGATATCAGGCTAGGAATTACACTTAATGTCCAGGAGCTCCTTCCTCCAAACTATATCACATAGCTGTAAAAGAAACAGAGAAGCTGCATAACGCTAACGAAAGACTTGCCTGTTTGAATGTGCCGATATAGCCAATAAAACGATAAGAATCTGACAAGTCATAGGCTATATCACATATGGGATCATTGATAGACAAAACAGATTTGACTACCGGCATTTGGTTGATAAATATGACAGCTTGTGGAGAATCCCTTATTTTTCAGATTAACCTTAATAAAAATGACTCGTTTTATCCTTACTTAAACTTGAAAAATAACTAAACAAAACGAATTAACCTCGTATAGTCCATAACCATGACTATGAAAACATAATCGGTTGATGTGTCCTATAAATCCATCATTTGATTGTGTAGATTCGTCATTATCCGTCAAACTCTTCCACTCCTCTCCTTCTCCAGGACGCGATTTGCTCGTTCACATTGCCCCAGAGCGTCATCAGCCTCCCATCATTCCATTCTCCATACCGCGGAAGTAAACCAGGAAGTCAAAAAACATTTTCGGCACATGCGCTAGGTGAGCAACTTAATTGAAATCAACGGCCGCCATTTTTCGATACCCTATCCACTCTTAATACATCCATGGCGCAGGCGCATACATAGACATTAGTAGTTATATGTAATAATAATATGTATTTTTTTTAAATTGATGCAATAATATGTAGTTATAGACTATTGATCCTTTGCACCTACGTCATATGATCACGTGGGTGTGCCATGCTGGATGGCAAGAGTGAGTGAACGAAACATTGCAGGGAGCGCAAAACTTACAAAACTGTAAGTTTAGTCTCTCTAAACTTACAGCGATCGCAATTATTTTTTTTCACCAAGCATGACTTCTTCTAGGGCATGTTCAGTTCGGTTGTCAGTGGAAGTAAATCATCTTTTAGGCGTTCACAAAGCGCGATATTTGGAGAAAGTCGAGATCGCCATCTTAAAAACTGACCTGTACCTTCTCCCTCCGTCCATATTCACCGATTTAATACTTAGGTAAAGTTAGATATTCACAGATTCGGACTTCCGCATCAATAAGTAAGAGACGAAACGTTGTTCAAACACAAATTATGCCTCTTTCACATCATAATAGCATATACTACGGCCTACAAGAACAAAAAAAAGTTTTGTAACAGAACAAGCAATATTCCGCGCTGAATGCATAATTGTCATCTCTACGAGCAGCCAGCGGCCAGACAGATTCGCAGGGAGCGTCTGCAAAGTTCTCTTCAAAGAGAGAGGCTGCAAACAAAAATCAATAACTCCATTGTTATACTGTATGTAGACACCAAAATCACTCCACACATCAACTGTCTCCTACTGGTCATACTACAGCTGCTGTTTTGGAGAAAATAGCTTTTGCTTCATTTTCATGAATTATTTAATCAAAACAGGTTTTGCTTCATTTTCATGAATGTGTTTGGAAATATTAATCAATAGCTCCACTGTTATGCATTATAATCACTCCAAAATCACTCCACATATCAACAGTGCTCACTCAGTAGGTAGAGTCTGCTCTGGCCTTTCCTGTACAGAGCATTAGTGTGGTGAGTCCAGTCCAGTTTGTGGTTCAGGTGAACACCCAGGTAGTTATAGGACTCCACTCTCTCAATGTACATTCCCTGAATGTTCGCTGGTCGGGGGGAAGGTCGGTGTCTGCGGAAATCCACCATCATCTCCTTGGTCTTGATGAGGAGGTGGTCCCTGGTTCTCACAAACTGGTGTGTATTTGTATCATTTGTGTTTGAACAACTTTGCGTCGCTTACTTATTGATCTCGTAAGTCGGAATCTGTGAATATCTTTCTAACTTTACCTAAGTGCAAGTTTAGAGCAGGCACCATCAGAAGGTGCCACTGCTCCTCCTTTGGCCCCTGGCTCTCCGCTGAGACCCTCCACCGTGTTTTTTGGTGGAGGGGCTTTTTTGTAGTGTGTGCACTTTCTGTTGGAATCATTTTTAGTAATCCCATAATTGCTGTTACAACTTTAATGCAATTGATACAATTGTTAGCTTGTGTATGTGCTTTTGGAGTTTGTGTTGCAGAATGAGAATGATCTGGAGATAAACCAGGTTGGTTTATTATCTGCAGGATGGGGGTTGTGTCCTGACACCCAGGCCTAACTCAAACAAGCCATAAAACCGGCTTTCACAAGAACATTCCTAAATGACATTTGTTTTACATGAAGTGTGGCTGTGTTTTTCCACACCTTATCAGCATTTTCAATGCAACACCAAAAAATTGTATGTAACGTTTGAACAGTGTCTAATAATTATTCTAATATATTCATATTGGAGTTGTTTATTGCCTTAAAGTGCTTTTCAGATCCTTAGTATCAGATCGTTTTCAATGCAACTGCAAAGTTTTGTATGTAACTTCTCAGTGATTAGTTTGTAATCAACTTTTACTATTCTTCAGTTTTTATTGCCTTGAAGTGCTTTTCAGCGCCTTTGTAACGTATTAATTGCAACAACAGAGTTTTGTATATAATCTCTCAGTGAACAGTTTGTAATTAACTTTTACTATTCTAATATGTTCTCATTGGTGGTTTATACATTGGAAAGTAGATTTGGCACTGAAATTTTTCATTACAAGTCCTTAAAAGTTTTACACTGAGAGGTTACATAAAAAACTTTGTCGTTGCATTGAAAACGTTACAAAGGCGCTGAAAAACACTTTTTAAGCGGCAATAAAAAATTGAACAGTGACTAGTCAGTCATGATTTCAGTGCATAAACTCTTTCCCCATGTATACAACTCCAATATGAACATATTCGAATAGTAGAAAATTATGGTGTCTAATAATTTTCTACTATTCGAATATGTTCCTATTGGAGTTGAATGCAAGAGTCGCTGAGAGGTTACATACAAAACTTTGCAGTTGCATTGAAAAGCAATAAAGGCAATAAAGGCAATAAAAAACTAAACATGCTATTACTGACTAGTAAGTCATGATTTCAGTGCATAAACTCTTTTCCCATGTATACAACTCTAAAGTTAAACACAATTCTTTGCCGTTGCATTGAAAACGTTACAAAGGCGCTGAAAAGCACTTTAAGGCAATAAAAAACTGAATATACTTTTATGGACTTGTACTGTTCAATTTCAGTGCCAAATCAACTTTCCAATGTATAAACCACCAATGAGAACATATTAGAATAGTAAAAGTTAATTACAAACTGTTCACTGAGAGATTAAATTCTCAGAGATTATATTAGATTCAACTTTAATGTCATTACACAGGTACAAGTACAGGGTAACGAAATGCAGTTGGCATCCAACCAGAAGTGCAAAACAGAATATAATTGTACACTCCTTGCCTGTTCTTATCATGTTACATATATGTTCTATGTTGCTCTTCCCTGCTAATGTAAATTATGTATGAACAGTATAATCAGAATATACAGGGTACAAAATATGGCAGAGTACATGGCTCATTTTTACTCATTTATTTTTCTACCTATGTTGTATACTACAGTATATAAACTAAACAAATACGAATAGCTTTTGCATCATCAGTACTTTTATTTTTGGATACTGAGGAAGGAATTTCATATTTAGGCCCTCTGACCTCCAGATGTAAATGTTGATTCCTGTCTGTCTCCTAAATCCTGTAGATAAACATCTAGCATAACACCAGTTAATCAAAGGCCGTCTAGTCCCAGTTTGATCAATATGTTAAAATGTGTGCCTCCACCCCCTGCAGATCACAATCCCAAAAAAGTGACTGAAAGGTGTGCCCCCACCCCCTGCAGACCACACTCTTCAAAGGGTGGGCCTTCATCCTGCCCAAGAGCAGCTGGTATGTATTCTTAAAGGAAAGAATTGTGTGATATGTGCTTCTCATCTTGAAGGTCTACCACCCATGTTCCTATATCATAATTAATAATATTATGCTTGTTATGATTTTATTTACTTCTCTTCAACAATAATAAGCTCAGATACATATTGGACACCGACAACCCAGCCGGCGAGCTCATTGTCAGAACAGGAAAAAGTTGCCTGACACGCTCTGACTTCTGGGGGCTTGGATTGAACCAAGAAATGGAAACAACCGTGAGTTAACATTTGAACCTATGTAATTGTGAGCCTATGTTTATATGTCATTGACAACTTTTTGCTTTTGTGTGGTTTGCAGATAGGAAATGCGTGCTTTGAAGCTATTGAGCAAATTGCTCAATCACAGGTCATCTCTCATCTAAAGCCCACTTGCGAGGTGAAGTGCCGCCAGTGTTTAGGCTGATAAAAAAGAAGGTGGATAACATTACTGAGGTAAAATTGTTAATTTGTTTGGGTTCCATCTGAGTTTTTCTTTCGTTTCAGGTCAGAAACCAGCATTTTCATTTCCCTATTTATTTAATTTTATGTCTAGATCAGGGATCACCAATCCTGGTCCTCGAGGTCCGCTGTCCTGACAGTTTTCGAAGTTTCCCTGCTCCAGCACACCTGATTCTAATGAATGGGTCGTTATCAAGCTCTGTAGAATAATGACCCTTTATTTGAATCAGGTGTGCTAGAGCAGGGAAACATTGAAAACTGTCAGGACAGCGGACCTCGAGGACCAGGATTGGTGATCCCTGGTCTAGATGGACATATTAAAGGAGGGCACTGATGAGATCTTTTCTTTTTGGAGCCTGTGTTATGTATATTACAACTGACCATTTTGCTTATCCATATATATTTTCAGGAAAAATCTGGCTGAGGTCTCAGTCAGACTTGCCTCCCACCCAGGACACCCTCTGCTTCTGCTGCTCCCCTCGCGGTCCACCAGGACCAAAACCTCTCGCCATAAGAACAGCTTCTACCCTTCGGCCATTGCACTCTTCAATAGGGCCGAGGACTCGGAATGACTTTGCCACAAACTCCAACACATCCAGCATCCCACTGCACAAGCCACTTTGCACACAACACCTCAAAACCCCTTTTGACACCTTAAAACAACTTACTGCTGTGTTTGCACCACTGTTTTGCAATGCTGTATACCCCCCTGACATTTTTACACCATATTTGTATACATACAATGTTCTTATCATATTACATATATGTTCTATGTTGCTCTTCCCTGCTAATGTAAATTCTGTGTTTGTTTAACTTGCATAGTCTTTAAAACCGATTCTGATTATGAGTGGGATTGATTGATTTTTAGAACTGTTCTCTGCCAAAGTGGACCTGCCTGAAATCCTGGGCATGGGGGAAGAGAACCAGGCTAAGGTGGTATGGGAGGGTGTAGAATGATTTTGAAAAGGAAACTCTTAAAATTGTTCATTACTAATGCATGTAATGCATTACTAATGCATGCAAATGCATGTTTAGTTTTTATTGCCTTAAAGTGCTTTTCAGCCCCATAGTAGCGTTTCAAATGCAACTGCAAAGTCTTGTATGTAAGTTCTAAATCATCACTTTCCAATCAACTCTTACTATCCTAACATGTTTATATCCGTGGTTTATACATAGAAAAATAGTTTTGGGTCATAAATTGTTCATTACTAGTCAGTAAATGTATGTTTCGTTTTTATTGCCTTAAAGTGCTTTTCAGCCCCATAGTAGCGTTTCAAATGCAACTGCAAATTCTTGTATGTAAGTTCTAAATGATCATTTCATAATCAACTCTTACTATTCTAACATGTTTATATCCGTGGTTTATACGTAGAAAAATAGTTTTCACAGAACACGCGCTTGTCTTGGCAAAGCAGGTGGATTAAATGGTATCTTTTGGGCATTTTGTTTGGATTTCACTTTGATTTTAAAGCCTTCGACAGACATGTCAACACCACCTGGACAAAAACCTGCGCTAAAGACCGCGGGGTCCATGCAGAGCAGGTTCCAGGTTGATGTGGTCACGGAAGAGAGAACCGCAACGAAGGCAGTTACTGATGGATCTACCGAGCCTGCTGGGGGCAAGCTACCGGCCGGGGAAGAAGAGGCAGGTACTGATGGATCTACCGTGCCTGCTGGGGGCAAGCTACCGGCCGGCTACAGTCAGCTTGATGTTCGTACCAACTGTTAAATGTCCCTGCACTTACTGTAAGTCGCTTTGGATAAAAGCGTCTGCTAAATGAATAAATGTAACCCATGTTAGTGTTCATCTGCCAGGTCTCACGTGTGCCATCATCCTCATGGCAACGGTTGTCACCACCATCACTGGTCTCTCCACCTCTGCCATAGCAACCAACGGCTTCGTGAGAGGAGGTGAGCAGAACCACACGACCTGCTGAGATGCAGAACTTCTAATACTATCATTTAAATTACATACGTCATGAATTCACGAGGGTGAGCCCATTCATCGAATCTGACAGAAAGATTTATTTCTCTCTCTCTCTCTCTCTCTCTCTCTCTCTCTCTCTCTTTCTCTTTCTCTGTCTTTTCTCCGTCCGTCCCTCCCTCCGTCCATCCCTCCCTTCCTCAGGGGGGGCGTACTACTTGATCTCCAGAAGCCTGGGGCCCGAGTTCGGAGGCTCCATCGGCCTGATCTTCTCCTTCGCCAACGCTGTGGCGGTGGCCATGTACGTGGTCGGCTTTGCTGAGACAGTCGTGGAGATGCTGAACGTAAGATAGAGACGTTCTCCTCTACAGGCTGGCTTGGCTACTCACTGTGTTAGAGTGAGTTCCCTAAAAGGAATGAAAGGAAATAAGTGCATCATTCTTTTTTTCATCCAACGCATCTGAATTCACACCTATTTGTGCGTCCTTGAAGTCATTCATCCATCCACTCATTCATCCGTGAGAGCGTTCCCTCTTGGTCATTGTGACTTTCCGCTGACCTCTGACCCTCCCTGGCAGGACATCGACGCCTTGATGACGGACGAGCTGAACGACATCCGTATTGTGGGAACGCTGACCGTCATCCTGCTGCTGGGCATCTCTGTTGCGGGGATGGAGTGGGAGGCCAAGGTAAGAGGCCACCAGGATGGAGGCTGCCTCAAGTTACCTGAGAGGGAGGGATGACATGATGACAAATTCATGAAATGTGGTGGAGGAACATATGGAGCGGTAATTAACTAATTAACTAATTAATTAATTGGTTGAATGACCACCCCTCCAGGCTCAGATTGTACTCCTGGTCATCCTGGTAGGCGCCATTGCCAACTACTTCATAGGAACCTTCATCCCAATGGAGGCTAAGGAACCTAAGGGCTTCTTTGGTTATAAAGGTTTGAGTCCTTAGTTAACTACACATCAGCCCCCAAACATTTCTCCTACAAACGTACCCTGGCTGTATCTCCTCCTGTTCATCTCTCTCTCTCTCTCTCTCTCTCTCTCTCTCTCTCTCTCTCTCTCTCTCTCTCTCCAAAGCTGCTATTATGATGGAGAACATGGGTCCAGATTTCCGTGACGACGAGACCTTCTTCTCAGTGTTTGCCATCTTCTTCCCTGCGGCCACAGGCATCCTGGCAGGGGCCAACATCTCTGGAGACCTCACAGTAAGCACCTGCTCACATGACACTGCGCAGAAACCCAGGCATCTCACTGTTACCATGACGATTTATTCACTTAGCAGACGCATTAAAAGGAAAGGGATTATGAAAGTAACAACATCTCAGATACCAGACGAGGAGAACAACATAAGACGTATAACTACAGTGCAACAATAACATCCCAACCAACCGTTTCCATAGCGCAGCGCAGCATAAACCAGTGTGAACTTAGTGCCAACTATAAGCACCCATCTTTAAACCATCCGTGTCGAGCCCTTCACACAGTGTCTGTTGTGCCCTACCAGGATCCCCAGTCTGCCATCCCTAAGGGCACCCTCCTGGCCATCCTCATCACTGGCATGACTTACCTGGCTGTCACCATCTCTACAGGTGAGCTGTGTTCAAGGCCGCTACCCTACTGGTTCACCTCAAGGAGTTGTTGTCCAAAACTCGTGTCCTGATTGGTTCCCCTGCAGGCTCCTGCATCGTTAGGGATGCCACCGGTGACCATAACGACACCATAGTGATGGTGAGTAGCGAGAACTGCACGGACGCTGCGTGTACGCTGGGCTACGACTTCTCCATCTGCAAGGAGGGCGGCTGCAAGTTTGGCCTACAGAACGACTTCCAGGTCAGCCCCTCATCCTTCTCTTCTCCATCTCATCTTTCTGTCTCCCTCTATCTTCGGTCTGACAGCTTGGAGGGGAGGTGGTGGTGGTGGGGGGGGGGGGGGGGGGGGGGTGGGGGGTGGTGGGGGGTGCTGAAACAAAGCCAGCAACAAAACACAGGCTGGGTTGTCTGGAGTCACAAGGCTCTGAATGGGTCTGACTGTGAATGAGAACATTGACCTGTCCTCCAATCCCCGTGTGTGTTGAAGTCGCACACAGACACGCACACAGACGCGCACACATTGCCCACAGCCCTCGCTGTGACACTGATATCTCAGCGCGTAGCAGTGCAGGGCTGCCCCATGCCACCGCCCAGCACAGAGGGCAACACTGACGCAGCCACCAGCCTGGCAGGGCTGCTACAGCTACAGGGGAGACAGTGTTCCTACTGTTTGATCACTGATCCATACTTTTATTTGTTAGAGGGCTTCACAGATGCCCATGGATCAGCATCTTTGACCTCAAAGCACAAGCCTGAACACATGCAAAGCTGTTTCCTCTAACTTCTTCTCTGTATTCTAACATGTCGCTGCACCATGAAGCCGTTGTCATGTTGCTGGTCTGGCTGTTCCGCGTACTAACGACCTAACGCAGTGGCGGTATGTAACATGGTTCACACGCAACACACCTCTGTGTAACATGGCTCACACGCAACACACCTCTGTGTAACATGGCTCACACGCAACACACCTCTGTGTAACATGGTTCACACGCAACACACCTCTGTGTAACATGGTTCACACGCAACACACTTCTGTGTAACATGGTTCACACGCAACACACTTCTGTGTAACATGGTTCACACGCAACACACTTCCGTGTAACATGGTTCACACGCAACACACCTCTGTGTAACATGGCTCACACGCAACACACCTCCGTGTAACATGGTTCACACGCAACACGCCTCCGTGTAACATGGCTCACACGCAACACACCTCTGTGTAACATGGCTCACACGCAACACGCCTCCGTGTAACATGGTTCACAAGGTCGTCAGTTTGTTGCGCTGATAGCAATTGTGCTGCGTGTCGTAACGAGACGGAGTGTGTTGTTTTTGTGCGTGTGTTTTGTTGCCAGGTGATGAGTCTAGTGTCTGGGTTTGGACCTCTGATCACACCAGGGATATTTTCAGCCACGCTTTCCTCAGCTCTCGCATCTCTTGTCAGCGCACCTAAAGTCTTCCAGGTCTGGATCCACCGCACACACACACACAAACACACACACACACACATACTCAAACACACACACAGATACTCAATCACACACTCATTGTTTCTCTCATTGTTAAAACAAGAGAGTTACTGAAAGTGTATGTGTGCATCTGTGTGTGTGTGCGTCTGTGTGCATCTATGTTTGTGTGTCTGTGTGCATGCGTGTGTGTGTGTGCAGGCTTTGTGTAAGGACAACATCTATCCAGGTCTCGGTGTGTTCGCTAAGGGTTACGGGAAGAACAACGAACCACTGAGAGGCTACGTCCTCACATTCTGCATCGGCCTCGCCTTCATCCTCATTGGTGGGTTTACTGACCAATCACTGGTCAGCAAACATGTCCAGATCTCCACAAAGATGTCCTGTTTTGTTTATGAGATAGACAGATAGAAATGAGATGAGTACAATAAGTAAAATAATGTTTCTACACAGGAAATGGAGTTTTGATTGTGTTTCCTCTCCTTGTAGCTGAGCTGAACATCATCGCTCCCATCATCTCCAACTTCTTCCTGGCCTCCTACGCTCTCATCAACTTCTCTGTGTTTCACGCCTCATTGGCCAACTCCCCTGGTGAGTCTCTCTGATTGGCTGACACGGTCTCAGCCTGTTTACAGTTAGGATATTTCAGTATAAAAGTATTATGGGGGTTGCCCATCGTTCCTGTGCCCGTCTACAGGGTGGCGTCCCAGCTTCAAGTACTTCAATAAGTGGGTGTCGCTGGCGGGCGCCGTGCTGTGCTGCGGTGTCATGTTCGTGATCAACTGGTGGGCGGCGCTGCTCACTAACGTCATCGTCCTGGCTCTGTACGTGTACGTCAGCTACAAGAAGCCCGGTAAGGCCAGCGTTCTACGGAGCTGTTTGGGATATATATGGAGAGAACAGGGATGGTAGTCTTGGATCCAAAGATGGAGCATTTAGATTAGATTAGATTAGATTCAACTTTATTGTCATTACACAGGTACAAGTCCAGGGCAACGAAATACAGTTAGCATCCAACCAGAAGGGCAAAACAGTTACTAACAACAGAATATAATAATATGGGTATACTCAGAATATACATATTATGAACAGTATAGACAGAATATACAGGGTATGTACAAATTCAATCAGAGTGTCAGTGTGTCAGTGTGTCAGTGTGCTGAGTTTTGAGGAGATGATGGATCCGTTCAGGCTTAGAGAGGAAGACATGGAACAGGAGGGAGCAGAGAGACTGAAGGCTCAGGAACCTTGGAGGATCACAGACAACGAGCTGGAACTATACAAGGCCAAGGTTCACTCACACATTCACACACACACCAAGCAGCACCAATATCTGGTTAGAGCAAACCTAAATAATCCATGAGATGACATAACATGGTGTGGATTATACTATGCCTGTTTATCAGGATCTACTAAAGGCCCAGTGAATATGAAAAACGAGGGACAAGGACTCTTGCTCGTGAAAGATTCTGAGGGTTTGTATGATGTGGTTTCTGTTCCACAGACTAACAGACAGATAAGACTGAATGAACTGCTCAAAGAGTATTCCAGCACAGCTAAACTCATCGTCATGTGAGTACTGTCATGAGAACCTTGGTCTGTTTGCTTGTATAAATCGATGGCATGCATTTGTTGCACTCACTATCTCTCTTTCTGTCTCTCTACCTGTCTGTCTTTCTGTCTGCCCACTCCCAGGAGCATGCCCTTGGCCAGAAAGGGGACTGTGTCCAGCGCTTTGTACATGTGCTGGTTGGAGACGCTGTCTAAGGACCTGCCTCCTCTCCTCCTCGTCCGTGGGAACCACCAGAGTGTCCTCACCTTTTACTCATAACACACTCATAACGTTTCAACAAAGAACTGTACCATTTGTGACTTTCTGTAACATTACACTTGAATTATTTTTATTTGATTTGTTCTCTTAACTTTAGAGAGTAATCCTCTTTCTCTGGGCTTTAAGGACAGTGTTTCCTGCTGTGTAATGTTGTCAACCACTGTGTACACTGCAACTACACATCAGTAATTGCATGCTGAGAGAGCAATAAAAAGGCTACTTGTCACTAATAATTGTAATAAATGTAATGGATGACAAGTGATTCATGAGTAGCATGATGCTCTATACCAGAATGAATTAAGAGAATGTTTGAAATACACCTGATATTAATCAGATTCTACATATCCTGGTATTATTTTTTTAATTAATGTGTTTCTTTTAGATTGATTTTTTTTTAAATATGTTTCTGTTGTCTTTAAATGGTACACGGAAAAGTACTTCTTGTAGTCTATCTTAACCTTATTTTGTACCTTTTGAAATTAAACTTGTGAAAATAAAAGGGGTACTATTCAAAAACCACCATTGAGTTGCTTTAATCTAGTGGTATAATATGAGAATTTCAAGTGTAGTTCCTCCACCAAGTGTAAGTTGTGACCCAAAAGACCTACTCATTTAAAATACAGCGTTTTGACTCTAAGATCAGTGATACCTTAACAACCCCAGTGGTTCAGAAACTGTCAGTATTTCAAATCAAGACCAGATTCAGAGAGTCATGACGTGCAAGATGAAGACGCCCGGAGAAAAGGGCTATTAACAGCACTCCCGATGGCTCACAAGGGAAGACTTCTGCTTCAGATACCAGAGGTCGCTGGTTCAAATCTTGGTTATTGCCCGTTCCCAAATTGAAAGCACTGTGTAGTAACGTGCAAAGTAAAGACGCCCAGAGAAGATGTCTATCAACAGCAGTCCCAATGGCTCACATGGGAAGCATGTTGTCTCAGATACCAGAGGTTGCTGGTTCAAACCTTGGTTATTGCTCTTTCCCAAATTTAAAGCACAGAGTGTCATGACCTGCAAGATAAAGACGCCCAGAGAAGATGTCTATCAACAGCAGTCCCAATGGCTCACATGGGAAGGGTGCTGCCTAAGATACCAGAGGTTGCTGGTTCAAACCTTGGTTATTGCTCTTTCCCAAATTTAAAGCGCAGAGTGTCATGACGTGCAAGATAAAGACGCCCAGAGAATATGTCTGTCAACAGCAGTCCCAATGGCTCACATGGGAAGGGTGCTGCCTCAGATACCAGAGGTTGCTGGTTCAAGTCCTGGCTATTGCAATTTCCAAATTTTAAAGCACAGAGTGTCATAGTATGTATGATAAAGACGCCCGGAGAAAGTGTCTGATTGCGAAGGGCATCGGTGGCGCGGAGGATTGGTGGTGTGACAATGAAGACTCGCCGGGTAGTTGGAGTCACATCCACGGATCAAACCTCGGTCACAGGTGCTCCTAGCCGTCTCCGCCACAGGAGGCAGGGGGGGGGGCAATCTCCCCCCCCGGTTGGTTACAACTAGTACAATAAGGGGTTATGGAACAGCAGAAAAGAAATGCAGGGCCCTTTTGCCCCCAAATTTTGTCGTCCTTGATTTTTGTGTGTGCTTTGAAGCCGGCCGGCGAGGCTGCCGAAATTTCTGAGTCATTTCCCACTTGTAGAGGTCAAGGGGGTGGGGCTACAGGGGTCATGTGGGAGTGGTCATACAACAAAGGGGAGGAGTAAGACAGCCAGCCAGTGTTCAGGAGCTCCTCTACTGGTGCTGTAATGAACTGCCTGCCCAAGACTATCATTTCATTCTTAACATGAAGCTTTGCAGAATGGAACGATGAGCTGGGTGAAGCTTCACTGTAGATCCTAGTTACTCCTTCCAACACTCCAACCACCGGTCTAAGAGAAACTTAAGAGGTTTGACTGTGAAATCAATCAGACCCTTCCAGCCTTTTCTTAGAATCTGATATTGGATTGACAGATTTGTTTCTGACATTACCATTGCAGGGACATCACTGGACCGCCATATCAGACTGATTCGGAGGAATCCAGTCAGGTGAAGCTTTGCTCCCAGTTGTCCCCAGGCAACTTCCCTGCATGACTTCTTGTAGCAGAAGAGCAATTACAACAAATAAAACACCCAAAAAGTATTTCAAGGTTTTAATAACAGACAGATCGACTTTACCTCCATCAGCATGTGGTACACAGCTGTCAAGGACAAGAGAAGACTAAAAGTGTGATTTGGCATCCTAATTTTCCACCATTTTTAATACACAAGAGGACATCATGACACATATAAAACATACATTATTGTGTGGACTATGTAGAACAGCAGACAGATAGTTATTCATAACTAACAAGGTTTACGTTTCTTACCAAATCGGCCACATGAAGTACAACAAAAGATGGTAAACAGTCTTACTAATATTAGTTACACTGAAGGCTGAAAAATATTCCATAATTATGACATCAGTCGTCCAAACAAATGCTTTTTTAATGTTAAAGTTGTCTTTGTTGAAGATGGTCACCGTTTTCGATTAGAAGTGGTCAATCTAACTCAACACAGCTGCAAAGGACGACTGATGATGAGGGACCATTCAATAGGGCAGCACACCACCGTATATTCTACAAGACCACTTTTTCCAGCTACACCAATCAGAAAGAATATGTAAATTTGACGGCACATAACCTTATTTTCTACTGGACCACTTTACACAAACTTAACCAATGAGAGGGAATATGCAAATTGCACGGCACATTACCGTAAATTTTACTTTAGTGAAGTTCCTCTCAGATATGCTGTTTAATGTGGGACTAGGCTGCTTGTGGCAGCACATTTACACCCACAACAAAGTCGTAAAGATAAACATCTAAGCGGTGTAAAAGGTTATTTTTCCCTGAATGTTCCAGGACATTTTTGACTATAAAAAAAAAGATATCCTGAAACCACAAGCATATACAAATTCACTTGGAAAAGTGAACAGTTTATGAATTACGCCAATACACCAGATATATTATACACTTACAAAGTAACAATATATAAAAGTAAGTGCTTAGAAGATGTATTGTAGCGGTAGGTTAGTCGTCCTTTGGTATGTAGCAGAATCTTTAACCGTCGTTTAGGGTTAAATCACTTAAGTAAAATAACTATCTCTACAGATTGCACAGATCCACCTTGACAGAGTTCATCCCAGGATCTGAGCACCATCCAGCCTCAACACCAGTCTGCATGTTGGAGAGCAGATCTGGAACTGTTCCTTAGCATAGAACTTTTTAAGAGAATAGTTTTGTCTTCTGTCCTCAGCTAACAACAGTAGCATTGCTAACAGTAACATAGCTTGCTGTTAAAAATGAAGACATACATTAAACAATGCCAACGTGTTACCTGCTTTAATTCAGATGTGGCCACATGCTCCATGTACCGCAGTAGAAATAGTCTTATTCATCTAAGACGCTTCAAGCTGCTTCACCTGATCTCAGATGGCTTCAATTAACTCCTAATGAGCTGCTGCTTCTGGCAGGTAGACAAAAAACACCAACATCGAAAGATTAGAAGTCATCCGCTTTATTTCCTTAACGCCAAACAATATTACATAACCAGAGAGGATAAATCATAGCCAAACATCTACGTCAAAATAAAGATATTTCAGTCCTGAGATCGACAAAAAGCAACAAACAGTTATGGTACCCGGAAGAAGGAAGAGAAGTAGTAATTAAAGGGGAGGAGCAGAGGGGAGGGTGGGGAGGAGGGGTGAGGAACATAAATAACAAACATAAATTACACACTGCAAGGACTACAATAAGAGATACCTTCTTAGGTTTTCCATTTCCATATATATTATTTTCTCAAGGCACCAGCAGACTGTAGCAGCTTCGGTGCGCTGGAGATCATTCTGGAACATTTGGAATGCCACATAAAAAAACAAAAACATCAATAAATAATATCCGAAATCAATAAATCCCCAGACTTTTTGGTGTTTTTGGATTGGATATAACAAAGAGATAGGACTATAGGAACCAAAACAGTGCAAAGGTCAAATTATAATTATTATTTTTTTTAATAAAGCATTTCAAAAACCACTTTTCTCATTTCTTCTCCTATCCACCCACTCTCTCCCACCTCCTCTCCTTCCTCTCCCATCTTCCACACACTCTGTGTTGTACTTCGTCAGCATGTGTACATACTCCATATTGAGCATCTGAAACACGCCCATTACCCACATGTGGGTTGTCACCTTTGCCCCAGAGGTGACACATGTACTCTCACGCCTTGGCTGGGATTTGAACCCACGTTCTCCACATGGTAGGAAGGAATCCTACCACTGAACCACCAGAGCTGTAAAGCTTTAATGTATTCAAACTATATGTTGTACCTCTGTGAGTGTGTCAAAGTTATGTTGTAGACAAAACCTATTGCACTCATTTGTGTTATAGATGAACTATAAGCTCCAGCTGAGATTTGAACCCAGGTTCTCCACGTGGCAGGAATCATTCTTACCACTGAACCACCAGAGCTGTACATCTTAACTTCGGTGTAATTATTTGTGTTGAAATTCTGTTTTAGACAAAACTTGTTGTACTTGTGTGAGATATTGCAATTGTAGCTTTAGCTGAGATTTGAACCCAGGACATCCACATGATAGAAATGAATCGTACCACTGTCCTACCGGAGACATACATCTTCAAGTGTTTGGAACTGTGTGTTGTACCTCTGTGAGTTTGTCCATGTGTTGAAGAGCTGTTGTAGACAAAACTGTATGAAGCTATTTTTTAACATTTGCAAATTTACCATCACATCTATGTCAGTAGTCAGAGCTGGGACTTGAACCCAAGTTCTCCACATGGTAGGAAGGAATTCTACCGCTGAACCACCACAGCTGTACAGCTCTGTTGATTTGGAACTATATGTTGTACTGCTCTAAATGTGTCTATGTGTTGAAAATCTGTTCTAGACAAAAGTAAGTTGAGTCATGTTTTAGAAAGTGGAAATTCATCATTGCCTTCATAAAAACTGACTTGGATGGGATTTGAACCGTGGACATGTGTTTAATACTAGACACATTTATATCAGCAGTTTTGGCTGGGAATCGAACACAGGTTCTCCACATAGTAGGAAATAAGCCTACCACTGAACCACCAGAGAGTGTGTGGAACTATGTGTTGTAATATGTGTAGCAGTAGCTCCTGAGCAGACATATAAAAAAAACGGTTTAAAATAACTCATGTCGTATAAATCAGTCAACAAACATTTATTCAAACCCGTTATACTTTCAAGTCACAAGAACAAATGAAAGCACACAATCCTAGTGCAAGCTCAACAAGATATTCTACGTTTACAAAACTGAAAATAGACATCAGCATTTAAAAGTTCCCCTATCCTTTGAGGTAATATGTCCACATGGGGTGCACTGGATTTAATTCACAGAGACTGACGGATTGAACCCTCATAGAGAGCACCTGCGTGTTCTTCTCCTTTTCGAAACCCCAGCGCCCATGCGCGAAATTGGCGGCCCCCGCTGGCCTGAAGGGGTACTGCATGCTCTGCCCAACGGGGTTTTTTAAGATGGACCCTGGCCTTCACCTCGTCCAGCCGCGACAGCACATCGCAGCTGTACACGGTCAGCAGCCAGATGGGTGTGGGCACCGGGGGCATGGGTGGTGGTGGTGGAAACTGCCGCCGTCCGGTGCCCAAGGCCAGAAAGGGCTCGCACTCGCCGAGATACTGCATCGCGCGCCGCATCCAGGCTTCGCTGTGGCTCTCGCACAGCTTGGTGTACAGCTGAGTGGCACTGTTCCCCAGAGTGCGCTCCCTCAGCTGGGTTACTACCCGCAGGTCGCAGGACAACCTGAAGGAAGGAGAGTGTGAGTGAGAGAGAGAGAGGAAAGGCTTCAACGCTTGGACGTGGCGACGGGGGGGGACGGGGGGACGGGGGGGAGAGAGAGAGAGAGAAAACGTTCCCTTACTTGTAGGTGAGGACAGCTGGAAATAGGCAGCGGTGCGCCGCGTCCAGCTGCCTCACGATGCCCTGCGACCACGCCACGACCTTCTTCGTACACCGAGAGCATGCCAGGTACTCAGTGGCCATGAGGTACCAGGCATCGATGTCCAAGACCCTCCGGATGGTCTTTGTGTACACCCCAGCCTTTTGCAGTTTTCCTCCGCAGGCAGGCTGGGGGCATGTCAGCTTGAATGCCCACAAGCGAACGGGCATCCAGAGGAACAGCCGACATGCGAAGAAGGGGTCGGGCGACGCGGGCGGCTGGTTGTGGACCGGCCGGGGCTGCGGAGGCTCGTACCAGAGCTGCAGATCTGGACGAACCTCCGCTCGGTTGTTCTTCCACACGAAAAGCACCCGGCCGATCCACTGCTGCTGGCCAGCGCTGAGTGTGCTCCGCCAGCCGGGGGGGCACAACTGCAGGGGAGGGAGGGAGGGAGGGAGACAGTTTGCGTGCTACGCTTTCAAAGAGAGAAGTACTAAACGGCAAGCAATCCTAGACCCGATGGTTTACCTCAGCGCTGTCGGCAGGCTCCTGGAGGAGGGGGGCCCTCAACGGGACGAGGGCCTTGCCCTCTGTCTCTTCCCCCGTCGGGGCTGGGGACGCCCTGGGGGTCGGGGCTGGGGACGCCCTGGGGGTCGGGGCTGGGGACGCCCAGGGGGTGAGGGCCATGGCCTCCCTCAAGGGGGTCGGGGCTGGGGACGCCCAGGAGGTCAGGGCCATGGCCTCCCTCAAGGGGGTCGGGGCTGGGGACGCCCTGGGGGTCGGGGCTGGGGACGCCCGGGGGGTGAGGGCCATGGCCTCCCTCAAGGGGGTCGGGGCTGGGGACGCCCAGGGGGCGGGGGCCAATGTCTCCCTCGAGGGGACTGGGGACGCCCTGGGTCTCGGGGCTGGGGACGCCTTGGGGGGCGGGGCCAAGGTCTCCCTCGAGGGGACTGGGGACGCCCTGGGCCTCGGGGCTGGGGACGCCTTGGGGGGCGGGGCCAAGGTCTCCCTCGAGGGGACTGGGGACGCCCTGGGCCTCGGGGCCAAGGTCTCCCTCGGAGGGGCTGGGGACGCCCCGTCTCCCTCCGGAGGCTGAGGCGCGAGGACCTGTACGCTCAAAGCTGTCCCCCCGCCCGAAGGAAAGACAAAAAGGCAAAGTTAGAAAGGCTGTTCGACGGCGGCGGTCGAGGAGGGCTGCGGTTGCGAGAGGCGCTTGACATCATGCTGCATGCGAGGGAGGGAGGGAGGGATTCAACTACGCATGGTATGAAATGGCGGCGGAGGCGGAGGAGGCAGCAGCGGCGGCGGCGGCGGCGGCGGGGATATGTAATTAGACCCAACCTTACCAGTCCTTCTTTGAGTGCGGATGCGTTCGAAGGGAAAACAAACCAAAAAACATGTTTAGCAGTGTCGACACGACGCAGCGAAAGACATTTTTCCAACAGAAAAGGAGACAAAGGCTTTACACTTACAGTTTTCGTAGTCGTCAACCAGTTTGGCCAGCTCTGCGTCCGTGGGGTCCCGGTGAAGGTGCTGCAGAGCTGGCTGCTGAGAAGACGCCGCTGAAGGGGGGGGGGGGGAGAGAGAGAGAGAGAGAGAGAGAGAGAGACAACGTGAGACGGAGGTCTTTATCCACCGCTTTCGATATCCCCCCCCCCCGAAACAATCCATCTGTAACTCACCTGATGCTGCAGGCTTGATGACCTTCATCATTTTAGCCTGCAGCGCCTGGGGACTCAGAGTGGTCGGCTGGCCGAGGTACTGAGAGACGACCGAGCCCAGTAGCCTGCGAAAGAGGAGACGAGGTTAAACTTACAGGACGGAAGGAAGGAAGGAAGGAACCCTTGGCGTGAAGCCACCTAACCTACCCCATTTTCCTGGGCTGTCGGCAGGGGGGCGGGACGGGAGACGGGGCGGGGTCGGCGGCAGAGGTCGCGGCAGACTCCCCTCCCGTCCTCGCCTGGTCGTCTCTCAGCCTGATGTAGGCAATGGCCGCCTCCATCTGAGTCCCCGGCCGCGGCGTCTGTCTTCTCAGCCATTTGACGAATCTAAGAAGAGGTCAGAGGTTAGGGTTACGGTTAGGGTAAGGGGTTATGGTTATGGTTATGGTTAGGGTCGTGGTTATGGTTAGGGTTAGGGTCATGGTTAGGGTAAGGGGTTACGGTTAGGGTAAGGGGTTAGGGTTACGGTTAGGGTAAGGGGTCAGGGCTAGTCTTCGGGCGGTCTTACCCGACTCTCTCCTTGTCCAAGGAGTCGTACAGGTCCTTGAGCAGCTCCCACTTGTACTGCCCGAAGCCAACAAGGGATTCGCCGCCCCCTTTCGCGGCGGCGCACGCCTTGTGGAACCTGGGGGAGAGGAGGGAGAGGAAGGTTAACGTCGTTACGGTCGTCGTCGTGACGATTCCCCCCCCCCCCCCCCCCCCCCCCCCCCCCCCACCCCCCCCTCCTCCTCAGACTCACCTGAGGGCCTCCATGACCTCGGGAAAGGCGTGCGCGTAGCGAAAGAGGGCGTCCTTGTTGGACATCAGGGCAGACTGGGAGCTGATCCTCTCCCGCTCCTTCTGATGGGAGTTCAGGAGCGGGATGAGGTAGCCCACGTCGTTCTCCATCAGCCACCGGAAGGTTCGACCCCAGTACTTACCGAACTGGAGCCGGTGCTGGCTCAGCACCAGCAGGTCAGCACTGGGGTCTCCCCCCTGGGAGACGACGCGGGCCCGCGCCTCAGCCTCCACCTCCTCCGGCGGCAGGGCTTTGGCTCCCTGGGGCGGTTTGGGGGTGCTCAGGGCTTCGGAGGAGGCCCTGAGCACCAGGTCCCCCTTGGGGGTCTTGCGGAAATGGATTTTATCCATCTGCGTAAACGAACACAACCGCAACGTGAGCTGCGGGTCTCTGACGAACAGGAGGACCACCGGGCACCCGGGTTCCGTGGCAAATTAGAGGCTTCGATTAAAGGCTAAATCAAATTCCGAGCCGACGGTTCGACTCTAAATCGCTTTCTCTACTTAAAAATGTCCCGTGTGAATTTGTTAGGTGACATTTTTCCCTCAGAAACCTTATCTCAAAGCGCAACCGGCTTCCCGAGCTGGAACGAACCTAGCGGAGACGAGAAGCGCTACCGGGCCGTCGTTCCGTCGCAAATTAGTCACGTTTAACAAAGACTAAATACGATTCCGAGCCGACGGATCGACTCCGAATCGCTTTCTCTGCTTAACCGCGTCCTTTAAAATATTTCTAGGTGACATTTTTCACTCAGGAACCTTAGCTCAAAGCGCAACCGGCTTCCCGAGCTGGAACGGACCTAGCGGAGACGAGTAGGACCACCGGGCAAGCGTTCCGTCGCGAATAACTCGTATTTAACAGAGGCTAAATGAAATTCCGAGCCGACGGATCGACTCCAAATCGCTTTCTGTACTCGACGATGCCCTTTACGAAGGTTAAGGTGACATTTTTCATTCAAGAGTCTTGGCTCAAAGGGCAACGGGCTAGAACGAACCTAACGGAGACGAGCGGGACTACCGGGCAGGCGTTCCTTCGCGAATGACTCGTATTTGACAAAGACTAAATACGATTCCGAGCCGACGGATCGACTCCGAATCGCTTTCTCTGCTTAACCGCGTCCTTTAAAATATTTCTAGGTGACATTTTTCACTCAGGAACCTTAGCTCAAAGCGCAACCGGCTTCCCGAGCTGGAACGAACCTAGCGGAGACGAGTAGGACCACCGGGCAGGCGTTCCGTCGCGAATAAGTCGTATTTAACGAAGGCTAAATGAAATTCCGAGCCGACGGATCGACTCCGAATCGCTTTCTGTACTCAAGGACGCCCTTTACGAAGGTTAAGGTGACATTTTTCACTCGAGAGTCTTAGCTCAAAGCGCAACAGGCAACAACAACAACAACAACGACGACAACGAACCATCCGAACCATCTTCAAAGTCACCGTTTAGACCGCGGAAACGTACCGAACTTGTGAAAAATTAGCCTTACTTTGAGCCGTCGAAAGTTGTCCTTTTTTTCCGTCTTCGGGAGAGGGGTTTCTTTATTCGATGTTGCGGGTTCGAGTTCGAGTCGTTCAAGTCCTCGGTCCGAAAAGGTACGAGTCGCGATTCGGAGAAGGGGAGACGCCATTGGTCGAAAATCGGAACGCGAAAAAAATTGAAACGAGGGGGCTCTCGGATTGGTCGAAAATCGAAACGCCGTGTGAAAAAATTGAAACGAGGCGCCTCTCCCATTGGTCGGAAGTTGAAAAAATTGAAACGCCGACAGGAGAAGAACCGCGTAGCCCCCGCGCAAGGATGACACGCAAATCCGTGAAGCGTTACCAATTTTTATTTTTTTTTATTTATTTTTCCCCCTCGGGGGACACCATCCTCCTAGGTGCCCATAGTAAACTTACCACCAATCACACCTTGGTAAACCTATGACGTCACATTTTTCCCTCCTTTTCGGGGTTTTTTTTTTTTTGGGGGGGGGGGGGGGGGTGTAAACACCCCACATTTGCCCCTCCTGGTCGTGGCTCAACGTTGGAACAAGGTCGGGAGGTTCAAGGATGGGAGCAGGCAAAGCCCCGACCACCCCCGGACCACAACCCCAGGGGTGTGCCCTGTATATAGGGGGCGCCACCGCTGCCTTTCCTGTGCTAGCTACGGCAGCACGTCTACTAAAATTGGATCGATACAGAGAAGATTAGCATGGCCCCTGCGAAAGGATGACACGCAAATCCGTGAAGCGTTACCAATTTTTATTTTTTTTTATTTATTTTTCCCCCTCGGGGGACACCATCCTCCTAGGTGCCCATAGTAAACTTACCACCAATCACACCTTGGTAAACCTATGACGTCACATTTTTCCCTCCTTTTCGGGGTTTTTTTTTTTTGGGGGGGGGGGGGGGGGGTGTAAACACCCCACATTTGCCCCTCCTGGTCGTGGCTCAACGTTGGAACAAGGTCGGGAGGTTCAAGGATGGGAGCAGGCAAAGCCCCGACCACCCCCGGACCACAACCCCAGGGGTGTGCCCTGTATATAGGGGGCGCCACCGCTGCCTTTCCTGTGCTAGCTACGGCAGCACGTCTACTAAAATTGGATCGATACAGAGAAGATTAGCATGGCCCCTGCGAAAGGATGACACGCAAATCCGTGAAGCGTTACCAATTTTTATTTTTTTTTATTTATTTTTCCCCCTCGGGGGACACCATCCTCCTAGGTGCCCATAGTAAACTTACCACCAATCACACCTTGGTAAACCTATGACGTCACATTTTTCCCTCCTTTTCGGGTTTTTTTTTTTTTGGGGGGGGGGGGGGGGGGTGTAAACACCCCACATTTGCCCCTCCTGGTCGTGGCTCAACGTTGGAACAAGGTCGGGAGGTTCAAGGATGGGAGCAGGCAAAGCCCCGACCACCCCCGGACCACAACCCCAGGGGTGTGCCCTGTATATAGGGGGCGCCACCGCTGCCTTTCCTGTGCTAGCTACGGCAGCACGTCTACTAAAATTGGATCGATACAGAGAAGATTAGCATGGCCCCTGCGAAAGGATGACACGCAAATCCGTGAAGCGTTACCAATTTTTATTTTTTTTTATTTATTTTTCCCCCTCGGGGGACACCATCCTCCTAGGTGCCCATAGTAAACTTACCACCAATCACACCTTGGTAAACCTATGACGTCACATTTTTCCCTCCTTTTCGGGTTTTTTTTTTTTGGGGGGGGGGGGGGGGGGTGTAAACACCCCACATTTGCCCCTCCTGGTCGTGGCTCAACGTTGGAACAAGGTCGGGAGGTTCAAGGATGGGAGCAGGCAAAGCCCCGACCACCCCCGGACCACAACCCCAGGGGTGTGCCCTGTATATAGGGGGCGCCACCGCTGCCTTTCCTGTGCTAGCTACGGCAGCACGTCTACTAAAATTGGATCGATACAGAGAAGATTAGCATGGCCCCTGCGAAAGGATGACACGCAAATCCGTGAAGCGTTACCAATTTTTATTTTTTTTTATTTATTTTTCCCCCTCGGGGGACACCATCCTCCTAGGTGCCCATAGTAAACTTACCACCAATCACACCTTGGTAAACCTATGACGTCACATTTTTCCCTCCTTTTCGGGGTTTTTTTTTTTTGGGGGGGGGGGGGGGGGGTGTAAACACCCCACATTTGCCCCTCCTGGTCGTGGCTCAACGTTGGAACAAGGTCGGGAGGTTCAAGGATGGGAGCAGGCAAAGCCCCGACCACCCCCGGACCACAACCCCAGGGGTGTGCCCTGTATATAGGGGGCGCCACCGCTGCCTTTCCTGTGCTAGCTACGGCAGCACGTCTACTAAAATTGGATCGATACAGAGAAGATTAGCATGGCCCCTGCGAAAGGATGACACGCAAATCCGTGAAGCGTTACCAATTTTTATTTTTTTTTATTTATTTTTCCCCCTCGGGGGACACCATCCTCCTAGGTGCCCATAGTAAACTTACCACCAATCACACCTTGGTAAACCTATGACGTCACATTTTTCCCTCCTTTTCGGGTTTTTTTTTTTTTGGGGGGGGGGGGGGGGGGTGTAAACACCCCCACATTTGCCCCTCCTGGTCGTGGCTCAACGTTGGAACAAGGTCGGGAGGTTCAAGGATGGGAGCAGGCAAAGCCCCGACCACCCCCGGACCACAACCCCAGGGGTGTGCCCTGTATATAGGGGGCGCCACCGCTGCCTTTCCTGTGCTAGCTACGGCAGCACGTCTACTAAAATTGGATCGATACAGAGAAGATTAGCATGGCCCCTGCGAAAGGATGACACGCAAATCCGTGAAGCGTTACCAATTTTTATTTTTTTTTATTTATTTTTCCCCCTCGGGGGACACCATCCTCCTAGGTGCCCATAGTAAACTTACCACCAATCACACCTTGGTAAACCTATGACGTCACATTTTTCCCTCCTTTTCGGGGTTTTTTTTTTTTGGGGGGGGGGGGGGGGGGTGTAAACACCCCACATTTGCCCCTCCTGGTCGTGGCTCAACGTTGGAACAAGGTCGGGAGGTTCAAGGATGGGAGCAGGCAAAGCCCCGACCACCCCCGGACCACAACCCCAGGGGTGTGCCCTGTATATAGGGGGCGCCACCGCTGCCTTTCCTGTGCTAGCTACGGCAGCACGTCTACTAAAATTGGATCGATACAGAGAAGATTAGCATGGCCCCTGCGAAAGGATGACACGCAAATCCGTGAAGCGTTACCAATTTTTATTTTTTTTTATTTATTTTTCCCCCTCGGGGGACACCATCCTCCTAGGTGCCCATAGTAAACTTACCACCAATCACACCTTGGTAAACCTATGACGTCACATTTTTCCCTCCTTTTCGGGGTTTTTTTTTTTTGGGGGGGGGGGGGGGGGGTGTAAACACCCCACATTTGCCCCTCCTGGTCGTGGCTCAACGTTGGAACAAGGTCGGGAGGTTCAAGGATGGGAGCAGGCAAAGCCCCGACCACCCCCGGACCACAACCCCAGGGGTGTGCCCTGTATATAGGGGGCGCCACCGCTGCCTTTCCTGTGCTAGCTACGGCAGCACGTCTACTAAAATTGGATCGATACAGAGAAGATTAGCATGGCCCCTGCGAAAGGATGACACGCAAATCCGTGAAGCGTTACCAATTTTTATTTTTTTTTATTTATTTTTCCCCCTCGGGGGACACCATCCTCCTAGGTGCCCATAGTAAACTTACCACCAATCACACCTTGGTAAACCTATGACGTCACATTTTTCCCTCCTTTTCGGGTTTTTTTTTTTTTGGGGGGGGGGGGGGGGGGTGTAAACACCCCACATTTGCCCCTCCTGGTCGTGGCTCAACGTTGGAACAAGGTCGGGAGGTTCAAGGATGGGAGCAGGCAAAGCCCCGACCACCCCCGGACCACAACCCCAGGGGTGTGCCCTGTATATAGGGGGCGCCACCGCTGCCTTTCCTGTGCTAGCTACGGCAGCACGTCTACTAAAATTGGATCGATACAGAGAAGATTAGCATGGCCCCTGCGAAAGGATGACACGCAAATCCGTGAAGCGTTACCAATTTTTATTTTTTTTTATTTATTTTTCCCCCTCGGGGGACACCATCCTCCTAGGTGCCCATAGTAAACTTACCACCAATCACACCTTGGTAAACCTATGACGTCACATTTTTCCCTCCTTTTCGGGTTTTTTTTTTTTGGGGGGGGGGGGGGGGGGGTGTAAACACCCCACATTTGCCCCTCCTGGTCGTGGCTCAACGTTGGAACAAGGTCGGGAGGTTCAAGGATGGGAGCAGGCAAAGCCCCGACCACCCCCGGACCACAACCCCAGGGGTGTGCCCTGTATATAGGGGGCGCCACCGCTGCCTTTCCTGTGCTAGCTACGGCAGCACGTCTACTAAAATTGGATCGATACAGAGAAGATTAGCATGGCCCCTGCGAAAGGATGACACGCAAATCCGTGAAGCGTTACCAATTTTTATTTTTTTTTATTTATTTTTCCCCCTCGGGGGACACCATCCTCCTAGGTGCCCATAGTAAACTTACCACCAATCACACCTTGGTAAACCTATGACGTCACATTTTTCCCTCCTTTTCGGGTTTTTTTTTTTTGGGGGGGGGGGGGGGGGGGTGTAAACACCCCACATTTGCCCCTCCTGGTCGTGGCTCAACGTTGGAACAAGGTCGGGAGGTTCAAGGATGGGAGCAGGCAAAGCCCCGACCACCCCCGGACCACAACCCCAGGGGTGTGCCCTGTATATAGGGGGCGCCACCGCTGCCTTTCCTGTGCTAGCTACGGCAGCACGTCTACTAAAATTGGATCGATACAGAGAAGATTAGCATGGCCCCTGCGAAAGGATGACACGCAAATCCGTGAAGCGTTACCAATTTTTATTTTTTTTTATTTATTTTTCCCCCTCGGGGGACACCATCCTCCTAGGTGCCCATAGTAAACTTACCACCAATCACACCTTGGTAAACCTATGACGTCACATTTTTCCCTCCTTTTCGGGGTTTTTTTTTTTTTGGGGGGGGGGGGGGGGGGTGTAAACACCCCACATTTGCCCCTCCTGGTCGTGGCTCAACGTTGGAACAAGGTCGGGAGGTTCAAGGATGGGAGCAGGCAAAGCCCCGACCACCCCCGGACCACAACCCCAGGGGTGTGCCCTGTATATAGGGGGCGCCACCGCTGCCTTTCCTGTGCTAGCTACGGCAGCACGTCTACTAAAATTGGATCGATACAGAGAAGATTAGCATGGCCCCTGCGAAAGGATGACACGCAAATCCGTGAAGCGTTACCAATTTTTATTTTTTTTTATTTATTTTTCCCCCTCGGGGGACACCATCCTCCTAGGTGCCCATAGTAAACTTACCACCAATCACACCTTGGTAAACCTATGACGTCACATTTTTCCCTCCTTTTCGGGGTTTTTTTTTTTTTGGGGGGGGGGGGGGGGGGTGTAAACACCCCACATTTGCCCCTCCTGGTCGTGGCTCAACGTTGGAACAAGGTCGGGAGGTTCAAGGATGGGAGCAGGCAAAGCCCCGACCACCCCCGGACCACAACCCCAGGGGTGTGCCCTGTATATAGGGGGCGCCACCGCTGCCTTTCCTGTGCTAGCTACGGCAGCACGTCTACTAAAATTGGATCGATACAGAGAAGATTAGCATGGCCCCTGCGAAAGGATGACACGCAAATCCGTGAAGCGTTACCAATTTTTATTTTTTTTTATTTATTTTTCCCCCTCGGGGGACACCATCCTCCTAGGTGCCCATAGTAAACTTACCACCAATCACACCTTGGTAAACCTATGACGTCACATTTTTCCCTCCTTTTCGGGGTTTTTTTTTTTTTGGGGGGGGGGGGGGGGGTGTAAACACCCCACATTTGCCCCTCCTGGTCGTGGCTCAACGTTGGAACAAGGTCGGGAGGTTCAAGGATGGGAGCAGGCAAAGCCCCGACCACCCCCGGACCACAACCCCAGGGGTGTGCCCTGTATATAGGGGGCGCCACCGCTGCCTTTCCTGTGCTAGCTACGGCAGCACGTCTACTAAAATTGGATCGATACAGAGAAGATTAGCATGGCCCCTGCGAAAGGATGACACGCAAATCCGTGAAGCGTTACCAATTTTTATTTTTTTTTATTTATTTTTCCCCCTCGGGGGACACCATCCTCCTAGGTGCCCATAGTAAACTTACCACCAATCACACCTTGGTAAACCTATGACGTCACATTTTTCCCTCCTTTTCGGGTTTTTTTTTTTTGGGGGGGGGGGGGGGGGGTGTAAACACCCCACATTTGCCCCTCCTGGTCGTGGCTCAACGTTGGAACAAGGTCGGGAGGTTCAAGGATGGGAGCAGGCAAAGCCCCGACCACCCCCGGACCACAACCCCAGGGGTGTGCCCTGTATATAGGGGGCGCCACCGCTGCCTTTCCTGTGCTAGCTACGGCAGCACGTCTACTAAAATTGGATCGATACAGAGAAGATTAGCATGGCCCCTGCGAAAGGATGACACGCAAATCCGTGAAGCGTTACCAATTTTTATTTTTTTTTATTTATTTTTCCCCCTCGGGGGACACCATCCTCCTAGGTGCCCATAGTAAACTTACCACCAATCACACCTTGGTAAACCTATGACGTCACATTTTTCCCTCCTTTTCGGGTTTTTTTTTTTTTGGGGGGGGGGGGGGGGGTGTAAACACCCCACATTTGCCCCTCCTGGTCGTGGCTCAACGTTGGAACAAGGTCGGGAGGTTCAAGGATGGGAGCAGGCAAAGCCCCGACCACCCCCGGACCACAACCCCAGGGGTGTGCCCTGTATATAGGGGGCGCCACCGCTGCCTTTCCTGTGCTAGCTACGGCAGCACGTCTACTAAAATTGGATCGATACAGAGAAGATTAGCATGGCCCCTGCGAAAGGATGACACGCAAATCCGTGAAGCGTTACCAATTTTTATTTTTTTTTATTTATTTTTCCCCCTCGGGGGACACCATCCTCCTAGGTGCCCATAGTAAACTTACCACCAATCACACCTTGGTAAACCTATG
This sequence comes from Neosalanx taihuensis, assembly GCA_030340665.1. Taxonomy (NCBI): domain Eukaryota; kingdom Metazoa; phylum Chordata; class Actinopteri; order Osmeriformes; family Salangidae; genus Neosalanx; species Neosalanx taihuensis. The sequence continues at coordinate 4,883,164 of CM059316.1, read as the reverse complement.
ACGTCACATTTTTCCCTCCTTTTCGGGTTTTTTTTTTTTTGGGGGGGGGGGGGGGGGTGTAAACACCCCACATTTGCCCCTCCTGGTCGTGGCTCAACGTTGGAACAAGGTCGGGAGGTTCAAGGATGGGAGCAGGCAAAGCCCCGACCACCCCCGGACCACAACCCCAGGGGTGTGCCCTGTATATAGGGGGCGCCACCGCTGCCTTTCCTGTGCTAGCTACGGCAGCACGTCTACTAAAATTGGATCGATACAGAGAAGATTAGCATGGCCCCTGCGAAAGGATGACACGCAAATCCGTGAAGCGTTACCAATTTTTATTTTTTTTTATTTATTTTTCCCCCTCGGGGGACACCATCCTCCTAGGTGCCCATAGTAAACTTACCACCAATCACACCTTGGTAAACCTATGACGTCACATTTTTCCCTCCTTTTCGGGGTTTTTTTTTTTTGGGGGGGGGGGGGGGGGGTGTAAACACCCCACATTTGCCCCTCCTGGTCGTGGCTCAACGTTGGAACAAGGTCGGGAGGTTCAAGGATGGGAGCAGGCAAAGCCCCGACCACCCCCGGACCACAACCCCAGGGGTGTGCCCTGTATATAGGGGGCGCCACCGCTGCCTTTCCTGTGCTAGCTACGGCAGCACGTCTACTAAAATTGGATCGATACAGAGAAGATTAGCATGGCCCCTGCGAAAGGATGACACGCAAATCCGTGAAGCGTTACCAATTTTTATTTTTTTTTATTTATTTTTCCCCCTCGGGGGACACCATCCTCCTAGGTGCCCATAGTAAACTTACCACCAATCACACCTTGGTAAACCTATGACGTCACATTTTTCCCTCCTTTTCGGGGTTTTTTTTTTTTGGGGGGGGGGGGGGGGGGTGTAAACACCCCACATTTGCCCCTCCTGGTCGTGGCTCAACGTTGGAACAAGGTCGGGAGGTTCAAGGATGGGAGCAGGCAAAGCCCCGACCACCCCCGGACCACAACCCCAGGGGTGTGCCCTGTATATAGGGGGCGCCACCGCTGCCTTTCCTGTGCTAGCTACGGCAGCACGTCTACTAAAATTGGATCGATACAGAGAAGATTAGCATGGCCCCTGCGAAAGGATGACACGCAAATCCGTGAAGCGTTACCAATTTTTATTTTTTTTTATTTATTTTTCCCCCTCGGGGGACACCATCCTCCTAGGTGCCCATAGTAAACTTACCACCAATCACACCTTGGTAAACCTATGACGTCACATTTTTCCCTCCTTTTCGGGGTTTTTTTTTTTTTGGGGGGGGGGGGGGGGGTGTAAACACCCCACATTTGCCCCTCCTGGTCGTGGCTCAACGTTGGAACAAGGTCGGGAGGTTCAAGGATGGGAGCAGGCAAAGCCCCGACCACCCCCGGACCACAACCCCAGGGGTGTGCCCTGTATATAGGGGGCGCCACCGCTGCCTTTCCTGTGCTAGCTACGGCAGCACGTCTACTAAAATTGGATCGATACAGAGAAGATTAGCATGGCCCCTGCGAAAGGATGACACGCAAATCCGTGAAGCGTTACCAATTTTTATTTTTTTTTATTTATTTTTCCCCCTCGGGGGACACCATCCTCCTAGGTGCCCATAGTAAACTTACCACCAATCACACCTTGGTAAACCTATGACGTCACATTTTTCCCTCCTTTTCGGGGTTTTTTTTTTTTGGGGGGGGGGGGGGGGGGTGTAAACACCCCACATTTGCCCCTCCTGGTCGTGGCTCAACGTTGGAACAAGGTCGGGAGGTTCAAGGATGGGAGCAGGCAAAGCCCCGACCACCCCCGGACCACAACCCCAGGGGTGTGCCCTGTATATAGGGGGCGCCACCGCTGCCTTTCCTGTGCTAGCTACGGCAGCACGTCTACTAAAATTGGATCGATACAGAGAAGATTAGCATGGCCCCTGCGAAAGGATGACACGCAAATCCGTGAAGCGTTACCAATTTTTATTTTTTTTTATTTATTTTTCCCCCTCGGGGGACACCATCCTCCTAGGTGCCCATAGTAAACTTACCACCAATCACACCTTGGTAAACCTATGACGTCACATTTTTCCCTCCTTTTCGGGTTTTTTTTTTTTGGGGGGGGGGGGGGGGGGTGTAAACACCCCACATTTGCCCCTCCTGGTCGTGGCTCAACGTTGGAACAAGGTCGGGAGGTTCAAGGATGGGAGCAGGCAAAGCCCCGACCACCCCCGGACCACAACCCCAGGGGTGTGCCCTGTATATAGGGGGCGCCACCGCTGCCTTTCCTGTGCTAGCTACGGCAGCACGTCTACTAAAATTGGATCGATACAGAGAAGATTAGCATGGCCCCTGCGAAAGGATGACACGCAAATCCGTGAAGCGTTACCAATTTTTATTTTTTTTTATTTATTTTTCCCCCTCGGGGGACACCATCCTCCTAGGTGCCCATAGTAAACTTACCACCAATCACACCTTGGTAAACCTATGACGTCACATTTTTCCCTCCTTTTCGGGGTTTTTTTTTTTTGGGGGGGGGGGGGGGGGGTGTAAACACCCCACATTTGCCCCTCCTGGTCGTGGCTCAACGTTGGAACAAGGTCGGGAGGTTCAAGGATGGGAGCAGGCAAAGCCCCGACCACCCCCGGACCACAACCCCAGGGGTGTGCCCTGTATATAGGGGGCGCCACCGCTGCCTTTCCTGTGCTAGCTACGGCAGCACGTCTACTAAAATTGGATCGATACAGAGAAGATTAGCATGGCCCCTGCGAAAGGATGACACGCAAATCCGTGAAGCGTTACCAATTTTTATTTTTTTTTATTTATTTTTCCCCCTCGGGGGACACCATCCTCCTAGGTGCCCATAGTAAACTTACCACCAATCACACCTTGGTAAACCTATGACGTCACATTTTTCCCTCCTTTTCGGGGTTTTTTTTTTTTTGGGGGGGGGGGGGGGGGGGTGTAAACACCCCACATTTGCCCCTCCTGGTCGTGGCTCAACGTTGGAACAAGGTCGGGAGGTTCAAGGATGGGAGCAGGCAAAGCCCCGACCACCCCCGGACCACAACCCCAGGGGTGTGCCCTGTATATAGGGGGCGCCACCGCTGCCTTTCCTGTGCTAGCTACGGCAGCACGTCTACTAAAATTGGATCGATACAGAGAAGATTAGCATGGC
>CM059316.1:4742500-4875000 GCA_030340665.1 Neosalanx taihuensis | reverse complement strand
GCTCAAAGTGCAACAGGCTTCCCGAGCTAGAACGAACCTAGCAGAGGCGAGTAGGGCTACCGGGCCGTCGTTCCGTCGCAAATTAGACATATTTAGCAAAAACGAAATACAATTCCGAGCCGACGGTTCAACTCCAAATCGCTTTCTGTACTTAACGACGCCCTTCGTAAACGTTTAGGTGACATTTTTCATTCAAGAGTCTTAGCTCAAAGCGCAACCGACTTACCGAGCTAGAACGAACCCTAGCGGAGACGAGTAGGACCACCGGGCAGACGTTCCGTCGCAAATTAGTCGTATTTATCGAAGACGAAATAAAAATCAGAGCCTACGGTTCGACTCCGAATCGCTTTTTCTACTTAACCGTGTCCTTTACAACACTTTTAGGTGACATTTTTCACTCAAAAGTCTTAGCTCAAAGCGCAACCGGTTTCTCGAAGCTGGAACGGACCTAACCGAGACGAGTAGGACCACCGGGCAAGCGTTCCGTCGCGAATAACTCGTATTTAACGAAGGCTAAATGAAATTCCGAGCCGAGGGTTCGACTTCAAATCGCTTTCTGTACTTAAGGATGCCCTTCGCGAAGGTTAAGGTGACATTTTTCATTCAAGAGTCTTGGCTCAAAGTGCAACGGGCTAGAACGAACCTAGCGGAGACGAGCGGGACCACCGGGCAGGCGTTCCGTCGCGAATTAGTCGTATTTATCGAAGACTGAATAAAAATCCGAGCCTACGGTTCGACTCCGAATCGCTTTTTCTACTTAACGATGTCCTTCGCAACACTTTTAGGTGACGTTTTCATTCGAGAGTCTCAGCTCGAAGCGCAACAGGCATCTCGAAGCTAGAACGGACCGAGACGGATGACGACCATAACAACAACAACAACGACAACGAACCATCCGAACTATCTTCAAAGTCACCGTTTAGACCGCGGAAACGTACCGAACTTGTGAAAAATTAGCCTTACTTTGAGCCGTCGAAAGTTGTCCTTTTTTCCCGTCTTTGAGAGGTTTTTCTCAGCCCTTCTTGCTGCTCCTGAAGTCCTCCGTGCGAAAGAGTTCCGAAAAGGTACGAGTCGCGATTCGGAGAAGGAGAGACGCCATTGGTCGAAAATCGAAACGGGCCGGGAGCGCGAAAAAAATTGAAACGAGGGGGCTCTCGGATTGGTCGAAAATCGAAACGCCGTGTGAAAAAATTGAAACGAGGCGCCTCTCCCATTGGTCGGAAGTTGAAAAAATTGAAACGGCCCAAGGAGAAGAACAGCGTAACCCCCGCGCAAGGATGACACGCAAATCCGTGAAGCGTTACCAATTTTTATTTTTTTTTATTTATTTTTCCCCCTCGGGGGACACCATCCTCCTAGGTGCCCATAGTAAACTTACCACCAATCACACCTTGGTAAACCTATGACGTCACATTTTTCCCTCCTTTTCGGGGTTTTTTTTTTTTTGGGGGGGGGGGGGGGGGGTGTAAACACCCCACATTTGCCCCTCCTGGTCGTGGCTCAACGTTGGAACAAGGTCGGGAGGTTCAAGGATGGGAGCAGGCAAAGCCCCGACCACCCCCGGACCACAACCCCAGGGGTGTGCCCTGTATATAGGGGGCGCCACCGCTGCCTTTCCTGTGCTAGCTACGGCAGCACGTCTACTAAAATTGGATCGATACAGAGAAGATTAGCATGGCCCCTGCGAAAGGATGACACGCAAATCCGTGAAGCGTTACCAATTTTTATTTTTTTTTATTTATTTTTCCCCCTCGGGGGACACCATCCTCCTAGGTGCCCATAGTAAACTTACCACCAATCACACCTTGGTAAACCTATGACGTCACATTTTTCCCTCCTTTTCGGGGTTTTTTTTTTTTGGGGGGGGGGGGGGGGGTGTAAACACCCCACATTTGCCCCTCCTGGTCGTGGCTCAACGTTGGAACAAGGTCGGGAGGTTCAAGGATGGGAGCAGGCAAAGCCCCGACCACCCCCGGACCACAACCCCAGGGGTGTGCCCTGTATATAGGGGGCGCCACCGCTGCCTTTCCTGTGCTAGCTACGGCAGCACGTCTACTAAAATTGGATCGATACAGAGAAGATTAGCATGGCCCCTGCGAAAGGATGACACGCAAATCCGTGAAGCGTTACCAATTTTTATTTTTTTTTATTTATTTTTCCCCCTCGGGGGACACCATCCTCCTAGGTGCCCATAGTAAACTTACCACCAATCACACCTTGGTAAACCTATGACGTCACATTTTTCCCTCCTTTTCGGGGTTTTTTTTTTTTGGGGGGGGGGGGGGGGGGTGTAAACACCCCACATTTGCCCCTCCTGGTCGTGGCTCAACGTTGGAACAAGGTCGGGAGGTTCAAGGATGGGAGCAGGCAAAGCCCCGACCACCCCCGGACCACAACCCCAGGGGTGTGCCCTGTATATAGGGGGCGCCACCGCTGCCTTTCCTGTGCTAGCTACGGCAGCACGTCTACTAAAATTGGATCGATACAGAGAAGATTAGCATGGCCCCTGCGAAAGGATGACACGCAAATCCGTGAAGCGTTACCAATTTTTATTTTTTTTTATTTATTTTTCCCCCTCGGGGGACACCATCCTCCTAGGTGCCCATAGTAAACTTACCACCAATCACACCTTGGTAAACCTATGACGTCACATTTTTCCCTCCTTTTCGGGTTTTTTTTTTTTTGGGGGGGGGGGGGGGGGGTGTAAACACCCCACATTTGCCCCTCCTGGTCGTGGCTCAACGTTGGAACAAGGTCGGGAGGTTCAAGGATGGGAGCAGGCAAAGCCCCGACCACCCCCGGACCACAACCCCAGGGGTGTGCCCTGTATATAGGGGGCGCCACCGCTGCCTTTCCTGTGCTAGCTACGGCAGCACGTCTACTAAAATTGGATCGATACAGAGAAGATTAGCATGGCCCCTGCGAAAGGATGACACGCAAATCCGTGAAGCGTTACCAATTTTTATTTTTTTTTATTTATTTTTCCCCCTCGGGGGACACCATCCTCCTAGGTGCCCATAGTAAACTTACCACCAATCACACCTTGGTAAACCTATGACGTCACATTTTTCCCTCCTTTTCGGGGTTTTTTTTTTTTGGGGGGGGGGGGGGGGGGTGTAAACACCCCACATTTGCCCCTCCTGGTCGTGGCTCAACGTTGGAACAAGGTCGGGAGGTTCAAGGATGGGAGCAGGCAAAGCCCCGACCACCCCCGGACCACAACCCCAGGGGTGTGCCCTGTATATAGGGGGCGCCACCGCTGCCTTTCCTGTGCTAGCTACGGCAGCACGTCTACTAAAATTGGATCGATACAGAGAAGATTAGCATGGCCCCTGCGAAAGGATGACACGCAAATCCGTGAAGCGTTACCAATTTTTATTTTTTTTTATTTATTTTTCCCCCTCGGGGGACACCATCCTCCTAGGTGCCCATAGTAAACTTACCACCAATCACACCTTGGTAAACCTATGACGTCACATTTTTCCCTCCTTTTCGGGGTTTTTTTTTTTTTGGGGGGGGGGGGGGGGGGTGTAAACACCCCACATTTGCCCCTCCTGGTCGTGGCTCAACGTTGGAACAAGGTCGGGAGGTTCAAGGATGGGAGCAGGCAAAGCCCCGACCACCCCCGGACCACAACCCCAGGGGTGTGCCCTGTATATAGGGGGCGCCACCGCTGCCTTTCCTGTGCTAGCTACGGCAGCACGTCTACTAAAATTGGATCGATACAGAGAAGATTAGCATGGCCCCTGCGAAAGGATGACACGCAAATCCGTGAAGCGTTACCAATTTTTATTTTTTTTTATTTATTTTTCCCCCTCGGGGGACACCATCCTCCTAGGTGCCCATAGTAAACTTACCACCAATCACACCTTGGTAAACCTATGACGTCACATTTTTCCCTCCTTTTCGGGGTTTTTTTTTTTTGGGGGGGGGGGGGGGGGGTGTAAACACCCCACATTTGCCCCTCCTGGTCGTGGCTCAACGTTGGAACAAGGTCGGGAGGTTCAAGGATGGGAGCAGGCAAAGCCCCGACCACCCCCGGACCACAACCCCAGGGGTGTGCCCTGTATATAGGGGGCGCCACCGCTGCCTTTCCTGTGCTAGCTACGGCAGCACGTCTACTAAAATTGGATCGATACAGAGAAGATTAGCATGGCCCCTGCGAAAGGATGACACGCAAATCCGTGAAGCGTTACCAATTTTTATTTTTTTTTATTTATTTTTCCCCCTCGGGGGACACCATCCTCCTAGGTGCCCATAGTAAACTTACCACCAATCACACCTTGGTAAACCTATGACGTCACATTTTTCCCTCCTTTTCGGGGTTTTTTTTTTTTGGGGGGGGGGGGGGGGGGTGTAAACACCCCACATTTGCCCCTCCTGGTCGTGGCTCAACGTTGGAACAAGGTCGGGAGGTTCAAGGATGGGAGCAGGCAAAGCCCCGACCACCCCCGGACCACAACCCCAGGGGTGTGCCCTGTATATAGGGGGCGCCACCGCTGCCTTTCCTGTGCTAGCTACGGCAGCACGTCTACTAAAATTGGATCGATACAGAGAAGATTAGCATGGCCCCTGCGAAAGGATGACACGCAAATCCGTGAAGCGTTACCAATTTTTATTTTTTTTTATTTATTTTTCCCCCTCGGGGGACACCATCCTCCTAGGTGCCCATAGTAAACTTACCACCAATCACACCTTGGTAAACCTATGACGTCACATTTTTCCCTCCTTTTCGGGTTTTTTTTTTTTGGGGGGGGGGGGGGGGGGTGTAAACACCCCACATTTGCCCCTCCTGGTCGTGGCTCAACGTTGGAACAAGGTCGGGAGGTTCAAGGATGGGAGCAGGCAAAGCCCCGACCACCCCCGGACCACAACCCCAGGGGTGTGCCCTGTATATAGGGGGCGCCACCGCTGCCTTTCCTGTGCTAGCTACGGCAGCACGTCTACTAAAATTGGATCGATACAGAGAAGATTAGCATGGCCCCTGCGAAAGGATGACACGCAAATCCGTGAAGCGTTACCAATTTTTATTTTTTTTTATTTATTTTTCCCCCTCGGGGGACACCATCCTCCTAGGTGCCCATAGTAAACTTACCACCAATCACACCTTGGTAAACCTATGACGTCACATTTTTCCCTCCTTTTCGGGGTTTTTTTTTTTTGGGGGGGGGGGGGGGGGGTGTAAACACCCCACATTTGCCCCTCCTGGTCGTGGCTCAACGTTGGAACAAGGTCGGGAGGTTCAAGGATGGGAGCAGGCAAAGCCCCGACCACCCCCGGACCACAACCCCAGGGGTGTGCCCTGTATATAGGGGGCGCCACCGCTGCCTTTCCTGTGCTAGCTACGGCAGCACGTCTACTAAAATTGGATCGATACAGAGAAGATTAGCATGGCCCCTGCGAAAGGATGACACGCAAATCCGTGAAGCGTTACCAATTTTTATTTTTTTTTATTTATTTTTCCCCCTCGGGGGACACCATCCTCCTAGGTGCCCATAGTAAACTTACCACCAATCACACCTTGGTAAACCTATGACGTCACATTTTTCCCTCCTTTTCGGGGTTTTTTTTTTTTGGGGGGGGGGGGGGGGGGTGTAAACACCCCACATTTGCCCCTCCTGGTCGTGGCTCAACGTTGGAACAAGGTCGGGAGGTTCAAGGATGGGAGCAGGCAAAGCCCCGACCACCCCCGGACCACAACCCCAGGGGTGTGCCCTGTATATAGGGGGCGCCACCGCTGCCTTTCCTGTGCTAGCTACGGCAGCACGTCTACTAAAATTGGATCGATACAGAGAAGATTAGCATGGCCCCTGCGAAAGGATGACACGCAAATCCGTGAAGCGTTACCAATTTTTATTTTTTTTTATTTATTTTTCCCCCTCGGGGGACACCATCCTCCTAGGTGCCCATAGTAAACTTACCACCAATCACACCTTGGTAAACCTATGACGTCACATTTTTCCCTCCTTTTCGGGTTTTTTTTTTTTTGGGGGGGGGGGGGGGGGGTGTAAACACCCCACATTTGCCCCTCCTGGTCGTGGCTCAACGTTGGAACAAGGTCGGGAGGTTCAAGGATGGGAGCAGGCAAAGCCCCGACCACCCCCGGACCACAACCCCAGGGGTGTGCCCTGTATATAGGGGGCGCCACCGCTGCCTTTCCTGTGCTAGCTACGGCAGCACGTCTACTAAAATTGGATCGATACAGAGAAGATTAGCATGGCCCCTGCGAAAGGATGACACGCAAATCCGTGAAGCGTTACCAATTTTTATTTTTTTTTATTTATTTTTCCCCCTCGGGGGACACCATCCTCCTAGGTGCCCATAGTAAACTTACCACCAATCACACCTTGGTAAACCTATGACGTCACATTTTTCCCTCCTTTTCGGGGTTTTTTTTTTTTTGGGGGGGGGGGGGGGGGTGTAAACACCCCACATTTGCCCCTCCTGGTCGTGGCTCAACGTTGGAACAAGGTCGGGAGGTTCAAGGATGGGAGCAGGCAAAGCCCCGACCACCCCCGGACCACAACCCCAGGGGTGTGCCCTGTATATAGGGGGCGCCACCGCTGCCTTTCCTGTGCTAGCTACGGCAGCACGTCTACTAAAATTGGATCGATACAGAGAAGATTAGCATGGCCCCTGCGAAAGGATGACACGCAAATCCGTGAAGCGTTACCAATTTTTATTTTTTTTTATTTATTTTTCCCCCTCGGGGGACACCATCCTCCTAGGTGCCCATAGTAAACTTACCACCAATCACACCTTGGTAAACCTATGACGTCACATTTTTCCCTCCTTTTCGGGGTTTTTTTTTTTTTGGGGGGGGGGGGGGGGGTGTAAACACCCCACATTTGCCCCTCCTGGTCGTGGCTCAACGTTGGAACAAGGTCGGGAGGTTCAAGGATGGGAGCAGGCAAAGCCCCGACCACCCCCGGACCACAACCCCAGGGGTGTGCCCTGTATATAGGGGGCGCCACCGCTGCCTTTCCTGTGCTAGCTACGGCAGCACGTCTACTAAAATTGGATCGATACAGAGAAGATTAGCATGGCCCCTGCGAAAGGATGACACGCAAATCCGTGAAGCGTTACCAATTTTTATTTTTTTTTATTTATTTTTCCCCCTCGGGGGACACCATCCTCCTAGGTGCCCATAGTAAACTTACCACCAATCACACCTTGGTAAACCTATGACGTCACATTTTTCCCTCCTTTTCGGGGTTTTTTTTTTTTGGGGGGGGGGGGGGGGGGTGTAAACACCCCACATTTGCCCCTCCTGGTCGTGGCTCAACGTTGGAACAAGGTCGGGAGGTTCAAGGATGGGAGCAGGCAAAGCCCCGACCACCCCCGGACCACAACCCCAGGGGTGTGCCCTGTATATAGGGGGCGCCACCGCTGCCTTTCCTGTGCTAGCTACGGCAGCACGTCTACTAAAATTGGATCGATACAGAGAAGATTAGCATGGCCCCTGCGAAAGGATGACACGCAAATCCGTGAAGCGTTACCAATTTTTATTTTTTTTTATTTATTTTTCCCCCTCGGGGGACACCATCCTCCTAGGTGCCCATAGTAAACTTACCACCAATCACACCTTGGTAAACCTATGACGTCACATTTTTCCCTCCTTTTCGGGGTTTTTTTTTTTTGGGGGGGGGGGGGGGGGGTGTAAACACCCCACATTTGCCCCTCCTGGTCGTGGCTCAACGTTGGAACAAGGTCGGGAGGTTCAAGGATGGGAGCAGGCAAAGCCCCGACCACCCCCGGACCACAACCCCAGGGGTGTGCCCTGTATATAGGGGGCGCCACCGCTGCCTTTCCTGTGCTAGCTACGGCAGCACGTCTACTAAAATTGGATCGATACAGAGAAGATTAGCATGGCCCCTGCGAAAGGATGACACGCAAATCCGTGAAGCGTTACCAATTTTTATTTTTTTTTATTTATTTTTCCCCCTCGGGGGACACCATCCTCCTAGGTGCCCATAGTAAACTTACCACCAATCACACCTTGGTAAACCTATGACGTCACATTTTTCCCTCCTTTTCGGGTTTTTTTTTTTTGTGGGGGGGGGGGGGGGGGTGTAAACACCCCACATTTGCCCCTCCTGGTCGTGGCTCAACGTTGGAACAAGGTCGGGAGGTTCAAGGATGGGAGCAGGCAAAGCCCCGACCACCCCCGGACCACAACCCCAGGGGTGTGCCCTGTATATAGGGGGCGCCACCGCTGCCTTTCCTGTGCTAGCTACGGCAGCACGTCTACTAAAATTGGATCGATACAGAGAAGATTAGCATGGCCCCTGCGAAAGGATGACACGCAAATCCGTGAAGCGTTACCAATTTTTATTTTTTTTTATTTATTTTTCCCCCTCGGGGGACACCATCCTCCTAGGTGCCCATAGTAAACTTACCACCAATCACACCTTGGTAAACCTATGACGTCACATTTTTCCCTCCTTTTCGGGTTTTTTTTTTTTTGGGGGGGGGGGGGGGGGTGTAAACACCCCACATTTGCCCCTCCTGGTCGTGGCTCAACGTTGGAACAAGGTCGGGAGGTTCAAGGATGGGAGCAGGCAAAGCCCCGACCACCCCCGGACCACAACCCCAGGGGTGTGCCCTGTATATAGGGGGCGCCACCGCTGCCTTTCCTGTGCTAGCTACGGCAGCACGTCTACTAAAATTGGATCGATACAGAGAAGATTAGCATGGCCCCTGCGAAAGGATGACACGCAAATCCGTGAAGCGTTACCAATTTTTATTTTTTTTTATTTATTTTTCCCCCTCGGGGGGACACCATCCTCCTAGGTGCCCATAGTAAACTTACCACCAATCACACCTTGGTAAACCTATGACGTCACATTTTTCCCTCCTTTTCGGGGTTTTTTTTTTTTGGGGGGGGGGGGGGGGGGTGTAAACACCCCACATTTGCCCCTCCTGGTCGTGGCTCAACGTTGGAACAAGGTCGGGAGGTTCAAGGATGGGAGCAGGCAAAGCCCCGACCACCCCCGGACCACAACCCCAGGGGTGTGCCCTGTATATAGGGGGCGCCACCGCTGCCTTTCCTGTGCTAGCTACGGCAGCACGTCTACTAAAATTGGATCGATACAGAGAAGATTAGCATGGCCCCTGCGAAAGGATGACACGCAAATCCGTGAAGCGTTACCAATTTTTATTTTTTTTTATTTATTTTTCCCCCTCGGGGGACACCATCCTCCTAGGTGCCCATAGTAAACTTACCACCAATCACACCTTGGTAAACCTATGACGTCACATTTTTCCCTCCTTTTCGGGGTTTTTTTTTTTTGGGGGGGGGGGGGGGGGGTGTAAACACCCCACATTTGCCCCTCCTGGTCGTGGCTCAACGTTGGAACAAGGTCGGGAGGTTCAAGGATGGGAGCAGGCAAAGCCCCGACCACCCCCGGACCACAACCCCAGGGGTGTGCCCTGTATATAGGGGGCGCCACCGCTGCCTTTCCTGTGCTAGCTACGGCAGCACGTCTACTAAAATTGGATCGATACAGAGAAGATTAGCATGGCCCCTGCGAAAGGATGACACGCAAATCCGTGAAGCGTTACCAATTTTTATTTTTTTTTATTTATTTTTCCCCCTCGGGGGACACCATCCTCCTAGGTGCCCATAGTAAACTTACCACCAATCACACCTTGGTAAACCTATGACGTCACATTTTTCCCTCCTTTTCGGGGTTTTTTTTTTTTTGGGGGGGGGGGGGGGGGGTGTAAACACCCCACATTTGCCCCTCCTGGTCGTGGCTCAACGTTGGAACAAGGTCGGGAGGTTCAAGGATGGGAGCAGGCAAAGCCCCGACCACCCCCGGACCACAACCCCAGGGGTGTGCCCTGTATATAGGGGGCGCCACCGCTGCCTTTCCTGTGCTAGCTACGGCAGCACGTCTACTAAAATTGGATCGATACAGAGAAGATTAGCATGGCCCCTGCGAAAGGATGACACGCAAATCCGTGAAGCGTTACCAATTTTTATTTTTTTTTATTTATTTTTCCCCCTCGGGGGACACCATCCTCCTAGGTGCCCATAGTAAACTTACCACCAATCACACCTTGGTAAACCTATGACGTCACATTTTTCCCTCCTTTTCGGGGTTTTTTTTTTTTTGGGGGGGGGGGGGGGGGGTGTAAACACCCCACATTTGCCCCTCCTGGTCGTGGCTCAACGTTGGAACAAGGTCGGGAGGTTCAAGGATGGGAGCAGGCAAAGCCCCGACCACCCCCGGACCACAACCCCAGGGGTGTGCCCTGTATATAGGGGGCGCCACCGCTGCCTTTCCTGTGCTAGCTACGGCAGCACGTCTACTAAAATTGGATCGATACAGAGAAGATTAGCATGGCCCCTGCGAAAGGATGACACGCAAATCCGTGAAGCGTTACCAATTTTTATTTTTTTTTATTTATTTTTCCCCCTCGGGGGACACCATCCTCCTAGGTGCCCATAGTAAACTTACCACCAATCACACCTTGGTAAACCTATGACGTCACATTTTTCCCTCCTTTTCGGGGTTTTTTTTTTTTTGGGGGGGGGGGGGGGGGGTGTAAACACCCCACATTTGCCCCTCCTGGTCGTGGCTCAACGTTGGAACAAGGTCGGGAGGTTCAAGGATGGGAGCAGGCAAAGCCCCGACCACCCCCGGACCACAACCCCAGGGGTGTGCCCTGTATATAGGGGGCGCCACCGCTGCCTTTCCTGTGCTAGCTACGGCAGCACGTCTACTAAAATTGGATCGATACAGAGAAGATTAGCATGGCCCCTGCGAAAGGATGACACGCAAATCCGTGAAGCGTTACCAATTTTTATTTTTTTTTATTTATTTTTCCCCCTCGGGGGACACCATCCTCCTAGGTGCCCATAGTAAACTTACCACCAATCACACCTTGGTAAACCTATGACGTCACATTTTTCCCTCCTTTTCGGGGTTTTTTTTTTTTGGGGGGGGGGGGGGGGGGTGTAAACACCCCACATTTGCCCCTCCTGGTCGTGGCTCAACGTTGGAACAAGGTCGGGAGGTTCAAGGATGGGAGCAGGCAAAGCCCCGACCACCCCCGGACCACAACCCCAGGGGTGTGCCCTGTATATAGGGGGCGCCACCGCTGCCTTTCCTGTGCTAGCTACGGCAGCACGTCTACTAAAATTGGATCGATACAGAGAAGATTAGCATGGCCCCTGCGAAAGGATGACACGCAAATCCGTGAAGCGTTACCAATTTTTATTTTTTTTTATTTATTTTTCCCCCTCGGGGGACACCATCCTCCTAGGTGCCCATAGTAAACTTACCACCAATCACACCTTGGTAAACCTATGACGTCACATTTTTCCCTCCTTTTCGGGGTTTTTTTTTTTTGGGGGGGGGGGGGGGGGGTGTAAACACCCCACATTTGCCCCTCCTGGTCGTGGCTCAACGTTGGAACAAGGTCGGGAGGTTCAAGGATGGGAGCAGGCAAAGCCCCGACCACCCCCGGACCACAACCCCAGGGGTGTGCCCTGTATATAGGGGGCGCCACCGCTGCCTTTCCTGTGCTAGCTACGGCAGCACGTCTACTAAAATTGGATCGATACAGAGAAGATTAGCATGGCCCCTGCGAAAGGATGACACGCAAATCCGTGAAGCGTTACCAATTTTTATTTTTTTTTATTTATTTTTCCCCCTCGGGGGACACCATCCTCCTAGGTGCCCATAGTAAACTTACCACCAATCACACCTTGGTAAACCTATGACGTCACATTTTTCCCTCCTTTTCGGGGTTTTTTTTTTTTTGGGGGGGGGGGGGGGGGGTGTAAACACCCCACATTTGCCCCTCCTGGTCGTGGCTCAACGTTGGAACAAGGTCGGGAGGTTCAAGGATGGGAGCAGGCAAAGCCCCGACCACCCCCGGACCACAACCCCAGGGGTGTGCCCTGTATATAGGGGGCGCCACCGCTGCCTTTCCTGTGCTAGCTACGGCAGCACGTCTACTAAAATTGGATCGATACAGAGAAGATTAGCATGGCCCCTGCGAAAGGATGACACGCAAATCCGTGAAGCGTTACCAATTTTTATTTTTTTTTATTTATTTTTCCCCCTCGGGGGACACCATCCTCCTAGGTGCCCATAGTAAACTTACCACCAATCACACCTTGGTAAACCTATGACGTCACATTTTTCCCTCCTTTTCGGGGTTTTTTTTTTTTGGGGGGGGGGGGGGGGGGTGTAAACACCCCACATTTGCCCCTCCTGGTCGTGGCTCAACGTTGGAACAAGGTCGGGAGGTTCAAGGATGGGAGCAGGCAAAGCCCCGACCACCCCCGGACCACAACCCCAGGGGTGTGCCCTGTATATAGGGGGCGCCACCGCTGCCTTTCCTGTGCTAGCTACGGCAGCACGTCTACTAAAATTGGATCGATACAGAGAAGATTAGCATGGCCCCTGCGAAAGGATGACACGCAAATCCGTGAAGCGTTACCAATTTTTATTTTTTTTTATTTATTTTTCCCCCTCGGGGGACACCATCCTCCTAGGTGCCCATAGTAAACTTACCACCAATCACACCTTGGTAAACCTATGACGTCACATTTTTCCCTCCTTTTCGGGGTTTTTTTTTTTTGGGGGGGGGGGGGGGGGGTGTAAACACCCCACATTTGCCCCTCCTGGTCGTGGCTCAACGTTGGAACAAGGTCGGGAGGTTCAAGGATGGGAGCAGGCAAAGCCCCGACCACCCCCGGACCACAACCCCAGGGGTGTGCCCTGTATATAGGGGGCGCCACCGCTGCCTTTCCTGTGCTAGCTACGGCAGCACGTCTACTAAAATTGGATCGATACAGAGAAGATTAGCATGGCCCCTGCGAAAGGATGACACGCAAATCCGTGAAGCGTTACCAATTTTTATTTTTTTTTATTTATTTTTCCCCCTCGGGGGACACCATCCTCCTAGGTGCCCATAGTAAACTTACCACCAATCACACCTTGGTAAACCTATGACGTCACATTTTTCCCTCCTTTTCGGGGTTTTTTTTTTTTGGGGGGGGGGGGGGGGGGTGTAAACACCCCACATTTGCCCCTCCTGGTCGTGGCTCAACGTTGGAACAAGGTCGGGAGGTTCAAGGATGGGAGCAGGCAAAGCCCCGACCACCCCCGGACCACAACCCCAGGGGTGTGCCCTGTATATAGGGGGCGCCACCGCTGCCTTTCCTGTGCTAGCTACGGCAGCACGTCTACTAAAATTGGATCGATACAGAGAAGATTAGCATGGCCCCTGCGAAAGGATGACACGCAAATCCGTGAAGCGTTACCAATTTTTATTTTTTTTTATTTATTTTTCCCCCTCGGGGGACACCATCCTCCTAGGTGCCCATAGTAAACTTACCACCAATCACACCTTGGTAAACCTATGACGTCACATTTTTCCCTCCTTTTCGGGTTTTTTTTTTTTGGGGGGGGGGGGGGGGGGTGTAAACACCCCACATTTGCCCCTCCTGGTCGTGGCTCAACGTTGGAACAAGGTCGGGAGGTTCAAGGATGGGAGCAGGCAAAGCCCCGACCACCCCCGGACCACAACCCCAGGGGTGTGCCCTGTATATAGGGGGCGCCACCGCTGCCTTTCCTGTGCTAGCTACGGCAGCACGTCTACTAAAATTGGATCGATACAGAGAAGATTAGCATGGCCCCTGCGAAAGGATGACACGCAAATCCGTGAAGCGTTACCAATTTTTATTTTTTTTTATTTATTTTTCCCCCTCGGGGGACACCATCCTCCTAGGTGCCCATAGTAAACTTACCACCAATCACACCTTGGTAAACCTATGACGTCACATTTTTCCCTCCTTTTCGGGGTTTTTTTTTTTTGGGGGGGGGGGGGGGGGGTGTAAACACCCCACATTTGCCCCTCCTGGTCGTGGCTCAACGTTGGAACAAGGTCGGGAGGTTCAAGGATGGGAGCAGGCAAAGCCCCGACCACCCCCGGACCACAACCCCAGGGGTGTGCCCTGTATATAGGGGGCGCCACCGCTGCCTTTCCTGTGCTAGCTACGGCAGCACGTCTACTAAAATTGGATCGATACAGAGAAGATTAGCATGGCCCCTGCGAAAGGATGACACGCAAATCCGTGAAGCGTTACCAATTTTTATTTTTTTTTATTTATTTTTCCCCCTCGGGGGACACCATCCTCCTAGGTGCCCATAGTAAACTTACCACCAATCACACCTTGGTAAACCTATGACGTCACATTTTTCCCTCCTTTTCGGGTTTTTTTTTTTTTTTTTTTTTTTAACAAAAATGGAGGGAAAATCGTGAAGAAGAAAAAAAGGGCTTCTCCGCCCTGGGATTTCGATTTTTGATTGGTTTACTCAGACTCACACACCCACTGACGTTTTCAATAGTTGAAATGTCAATCAGTTTTTTTTTTGTTTTTTTTGACAGTATACCTTTATCTCAAACTAATATCAAGTTAAAGCCTTCTGATGTCTTGATATCAACATTTTTATATTTTCTTGAAAACATATACCTCGAAAAAGGGTATATGGGTATATGTGTAACCATTTACATGTATGTATATGTACTGAAGTGTTTGTTCCATTAGTGCTAGCTACATGTGGGCTTGCTACAAATATTGCACAGCTAACTAACATTAATCCCCTCCGTTTCGCTTCAAGGCGTAATTAGCCCACGGGTGGTGCATTCCTTTTCAACCTACTTCACCCAGTTGTAATTTTGGTTACAATATTATTATTTTTTTGTGTGTAAATATTACTGGTAATATGTCACTTTATAAACTAAAATGTTTACAGGTACAGATGTAACCATGTATAATTGTATATTCTCCATATGTAGTCAGTTTTTTTCTTTTTATTGAAATACGCTTCTTTTCCCACTATTGTACGAAGAATTCAGACTCCTAGGAGTGTATTTAATTGTAACATAATATTTTTACTGATTCTAATTTCATACAGTTTCCGTTTGTGTTTTGAGGGTCTGCCAAAGGCTCTATAGTAGTGGTGAGTAGGATATTCGTCATAAGACTTTATTTTTTTAATGTTGCGTAAATACACTCAACAAAAATATAAACGCAACACTTTTGTTTTTGCTCCCATTTGTCATGAGATGGACTCAAAGATCTAAAATTCATTCCAGATACACAATATTACCATTTCTCTCAAACATTGTTCACAAATCTGTCTAAATGTGTGATAGTGAGCACTTTTGCTTCGCTGAGATAATCCATCCCACCTCACAGGTGTGCCACATCAAGATGCTCATCAGACACCATGATTAGTGCATAGGTGTACCTTAGACTGTCCACAATAAAAGGCCACTCATGTTAACAGAAGTTAGATGGGGAAAAAGTGTGGAAGGAAAAGATGCACCACCAACCAAGAGAACTACATCCTTATGAGGACTGTCAAGCAAAATCGATTCAAGAATTTGAGTGAACTTCACAATGAATCGACTGAGGCTGGGGGTCAAGGCATCAAGAGTGTCAAGGAATTGGGCTCCAGTTGTTATAATTATAAGATAAACGTTCATTTGTCCCCGGGGGGGGGGGGGGGGGGGGGGGGAGTGCCGTTCACAACAGCAGCAGGGTAAAGTACAGCACACAGAGTTGCAGGTAATAATAACAATAACAATAAGGGGGGCACGAAATAGTACTGTTTAAAAAGATAATTGAATAAATAAATTATGTATTCCTCTTGCTAAGGCACTCCTGAAGCACAGACAATGTCCGAGGTGTCTTACCTGGGTTAAGGAGCAGAGGAACAGAACTGTGGCTCAGTGATCGTCTTCTTTTCAGATGAGCAAGTCTTGCATTTCATTTGAAAACCGAGGTCCTTGTCAACTACAACATTTTAATTCATTGAGAAGGACCTGCAAAACGACAAACATTACTCACCATAAATGTTGCTGTACTTACAAGCTTTAAGTGCAATATTCAAGCTTCATGTGCAATTTTAGGGAGCAGTGCAATAGTGGAATATGACTGATGTCTGACTTTCACTTTAACATGTTATCCTCATTTAATTTCTTATTTATTTCTTATTTATAAACTTTAACTATTCAGTGCACCTGAGGAGTATTGCATCCAATTTTGTTAAATAATTTCAATTAAAATATTCGATACTATTCTATTCAAATGCAGGAGCATATGCTGCAATATCATACACTTTAATGGGAATGGGAGAATAGTGTGGGGAAAGCGGGTAACCTTGCGAGTTCATTAATTTCTCGTTGTCTAAACCAAGCAATGGACAAATACAGGTTCACTTACCACAAATCCTTCTTTTAATATTCTGTGAAAGTCTCACTTCAGCTAAATTTAGTCACAAGCACCTAAAGACGATTGCAAAAGGGAAAACTCGGTTATTGAGACCTGCTACGACCTAATTAGCAACATGTGGTATAGAAATCATCACCCAATTAACTGGCTGAGTCATTACTTTTTACAGGCTGCCAACTACCTATGGACTAGTTCTGGAAAAGGTTTGAACAAACAATATAGGCCAGTTCTAGTAGTTTTGTTGGGGTTATTTCCCTGTGGTATTTCATCCCAATTCTGGTTGATTTAGCAGCTGCTTCATTCTAAAAATTCAAACCCTGTTTGGCGCCAGTCTGCCAACAGTCATTTCTTCTGGCCTGTCAAATATAAAGTACAACCAAAAAGCCCCAGAGCATTCAAATACAACAAAGATGCAATACTTACACAATCCAAAGAAGATATCCAAAGAATAATGTAGATGGCAGGAGAATTATATATCCAAAGATGTTAACGACAAAATGGAGGACGACGAAGGTAAGAGAAGAGTGTAGAAGACGCCGGAAGACCAATGTAGCGGGAACAGGCGGATACCACGTGCACCTGTTCAGTTAACGAGCAATTTGCGCAGGATTGACGTGCCTGAAGCAGGAAGTGTGGCCAAGTGGTAATGGAGGCCACATCCAACTTTTTTTTCTTCATTTTCTTTTCGTAAAGGAACTTAACAGAGAGCCATGTTGTTGTCGTCAACAAGAAAAAAAGGAACTTAACAAAGACTTTAAAAAGTGTAGTATATTCTGTTGTAATAACTGTATTGCACTTCTGGTTGCATGCTAACTGTATTTCGTTGCCCTGGACTTGTACCTGTGTAATGACAATAAAGTTGAATCTAATCTAATCTAGTCTAAAACTGTGCTACTTCTGCATAAAGCAAAGCAGTCAGTCTCTGTTTGCTGTGCCTACTGACACCTGCTGGCGTAATGTAGCATTACATCAGGAACTGAACAATTCTCCACAGGTAAACATAAGTGCCACAAACAAAGCAACCAACATATAGACAGCAGAAAATTACAATCTTTAAAGTTGTTGGGGGTGTCTTTTTACAGCAAATATGTCCAGGGTGCCACACCTGCAAAGCAGAACTGTTTAGGTGGGGGGTTGTTCTCTATCAAAGGCAGGGAATGGGCAGACCCTACAGAGCATCCACACTTCCTCCATAAGTACTCTTGGACCTAGGGACCACCAGTTACCCCCCTGTGATCCACAGACGGGTCACAGTCGAACCTAGATCCATGGAGTCCAATGACACCTGAAACCTCACGGAGGAGGAAGTTCGTGCCCAGACACACATCTAGTCATCAAACCGGCCAACAAAGGTTCTGCTGTTCATCATGGATCGTAAGTATTGCATCTAGGATACCTCAGTACTACCACACACTCAAGGAGCCCCTGTGTCTCGCCAAGGGTGCAGAAATATATCAGGTTCTTGCACGCTTGATCAGCTTGAGCTACTTGTCACCAAGACATCTATTGTATCTGATGGGAGAGGGCAAACTGAGTGAGAGCAGCTTCTACCTGTTACCCAAAATCCATAAAAAAGATAAAATAATCCTTTATTTGTCCCACAATGGGGAATTTGCAGTTTACAACAGCAGCAGGGTACAATACAGCACTCAGAGTAACCGTTTAAAATATAAAAATACAAAGTACAAAACCCAGGACTAAGAACCCACCTTGGTGGCCTGTCAACCTTCCAGATCTCAACTGGCAGGCCCATCCTTTCGGTAACTAATCGGCAAACTAATAAATAAATACATGCCGTATGTCATGTTTAATCTTCATTTTTGTTCAAAAACACCACCTTCACTTTATTTGTAGACAAGGCTAGTTAGCTGTACTGATGTACTGATGTTCTATAGTTGTATTGACAGATTGTTGTGTTCTATAGTTGTATTGATGTTTTGAAACTGCATGGAACACATCATGGGGGACATATGGCAGGTTACATTCTTGTCAAAGGTTCCCACCAAAAGTTAACACCTCCCCCACAAACAGGACGAGCTAGGTGACTTGCTGATTCTATCAATGCACATGATGCACTCGCAGACGTGGGGTCTGCTAGGCAACATTCCTTTAGAGGTCCTGACCATCTGGCAGATGTTGCTGTTTGACACAACACCCTTTAGAAATGTAGATCACCCCTGGTGAACGCAAACACACTGATTTCTCCACCAAAAGGTATAGGTGGTTGCCCCATTCCCTGGCTTTGGCCTTCCCCTTCCAGTTCTGTTGTTTCCAGCAGGAGCTCTATCCAGCTGCTTTTGCTGACAAATCAATCAATTGTCTTGGTAACAACTCCTGCTGCTTCTGGTTTGCTGACTATCCAATCTAATTAGCGTACTAATTACTCATAAACTAGATTCCAGGTACGCAATTTAAGCTGCTGTTGTCTGAGTTCCAGCACTTGACTAACTTTGTGGGCAAACGGGATGAATGAAATGCTGTCTATCTGCACACACACTGAGTTCTTCACAAAGTACACTACTGAATCTTGCTCAATCTTGTTTTACAGTGTTGGTGAAAAATAACGTGATGATGATAATGTGAAATTAAATATTTTAATATGTAAGTCACACCTGAGTATAAAATGCAGAACTAGCCAAACCCTGAAAAACAGTGCAACTTAAAGTCCCCCCAAAAATGTGCACCCCAATATTTCTGTATCAGTCAGTGAAAAGACCTTTAAATAATTTTTAAATCCTCTTAAACTTATTCGACGTTCCAATCATTTTTCTTCCTCAATCTTTCAGCTACAGCCACCATTTCAACTTTAGGATGTTGACAAATCCTTCAACCTTTTTTTAATCAACATTTTTATATATTTTGAACTTGTTTTTAATATCACTGATGTGTCATCAGTTTTTTTTACTTATGGAGATTTTTTGAGATTTACGAGTGTGTATGTGAGAGCTGCTGACTAAAATGCTTAGAGAGGAGGGGAGCTTCGAAATCTGTTTCAAAAAGTATTTCTACTTTACCAGCATTGCCACAGTTTATATTCTTCATGCTTCATTTTTTAATTGATAGCTAATTTAGTATTGGTCGTAGACAGTTGTCTGTGAAATCCAATAGACGTACACATTTGTTCAGAGCCCCAAAAAAGTGAGACAAAGTCTGACTCTCGCCCCATTAAGATCAATGCAAATATGGTGGCAAATTCGTCAGACAAAACAAAAAGAACAAGATTTTGAAACTGCCGGTATAGTCGTATTTCTGACCGCACATACATATAATGGACATCTTTGGTTTCGGCAGTGTCTTGGGTTTCTGAAAATATCCGTAATTTTTTGATTGGACTTATAGTTCTGCGTCTAAGTTGACTTGTTTGAGGTGTGGATGTTAGGTAAATGTTTGTTATTCTCTCTGTCCAGCTCGTTAGCATTCACAGATGCGCCATCACCGTGGCAACCGAACAGACACACCAGGAAAACAGAAGTAACACGTTTCATGTTTCTGACTGCACAGACATATAAAGGATATCTATGGTTTTGCCAGTCTTGGGTCACGGAAAATATCCTGACTTGGACATAAGGTTTTGCGTCTAGGTTGACATGTTTGAGGTGTGGATGCTAGGTAAATGTATGTCATTCTCTCTCCCCTAGCACGTTAGCAGTCATAGCTGCACCATCACCATGGCAACAACACAGACACATCACTCAGTCTCTTCCACAGGTGATTGGTATTATCTGATTAGTGGAGTCACAAGACAGAGCTATTCAGTCAACTCCTCTCGCATCAGGTGCCAGATGTCCAGCCGAACCACCAGCCAGTCCCAGGTGTGGAAGAGGGCAGCTGTCTTCGATCCGCCAAAGCTGGAGCAGCAGTCTCTGTCTACGTGGATCAGCTGGGGAAGAGGTACCACTCCTGTGGTCCGGCTGCCATGGGGAGCAGGCCCTCGCCCTCAGCGCTGGTGAGTACACTGACGAGGACCTGCCCGTACTCGTTGCAGACGGAATATTACCAGAGTTGCAGAACCAATGTATGGGGGATGAATGTAATGCTCCTGGTGCACTTCAATGTAGCCCTCAAACACTGGGTTGGTCACTTCTCCAAGTGAGCGGTGAGGGGGTTTGTGGGTATCTGGCATATCTCATATCAGAAAGAAAATGTATAAAAATATTCAAAGTCCAACATACATTAGACTAAATGGAAGGAATATTACCAGAGCTGCAGAACCAATGAAGTGGACTTTGAAAAATCATATTTCTTTGACTCACAAAATCCCCCCCCCCCCCCCCTGGGAATCTACAACGTAGAAAAGAAGGCTTATGCAGCCCTGGTTGTTCATTAGCTATAAAAAAAATTTTAAGAAGTCCAATTTAACTATATCTACACATTACAAACTGGTTATTAGCACAATAAGACTTTTTCATGGTAGTGAGCTGCTGCTGCTGCTGAGCTGCTGCTGTTGAGCTGCTGCTGAGCTGCTGCTGCTGAGCTGCTGCTGCTGAGCTGCTGCTGCTGAGCTGCTGCTGCTGAGCTGCTGCTGCTGAGCTGCTGCTGCTGAGCTGCTGCTGCTGAGCTGCTGCTGCTGCTGAGCTGCTGCTGCTGAGCTGCTGCTGAGCTGCTGCTGAGCTGCTGCTGAGCTGCTGCTGAGCTGCTGCTGAGCTGCTGCTGAGCTGCTGCTGAGCTGCTGCTGAGCTGCTGCTGAGCTGCTGCTGCTGAGCTGCTGCTGCTGAGCTGCTGCTGCTGCTGAGCTGCTGCTGCTGAGCTGCTGCTGCTGAGCTGCTGCTGCTGAGCTGCTGCTGCTGAGCTGCTGCTGCTGAGCTGCTGCTGCTGAGCTGCTGCTGCTGAGCTGCTGCTGCTGAGCTGCTGCTGAGCTGCTGCTGCTGAGCTGCTGCTGCTGAGCTGCTGCTGCTGAGCTGCTGCTGCTGAGCTGCTGCTGCTGAGCTCTGTATAAAGGCTGAGAACGACCCAATAATCAAATATATTCATGATTCAATGTAAAACCCTCCCCAAAAATGTATTACATTGTCACATAATGTCAATAATGTGTTCTACAAAATATATTCAAACATATAACTACTGCATAGATATTACATTCTCTTGTACGTTTACATAATAATTATTAACAAACTGCCTGTGATGTGCAATAATGGGACCTAGCCCATGATGAAGTTGGCCTGGTAGCTGAGTTTAGTATTGGTGTGTTTCATTTTGTGGGATGTGGATTCAACTGAGATCCCACATCTGACAGGAACAAACTTCTGTCTGGACATCTCTCTCATGTCTTTGACTCACGATTATGCGTTCTTAAAGAGATAATTGATGTCAGATTCTGAATACAAGCTCTATTTTTGTATACAATCATAGCTGACCTGTAAGAGTAGATGGATGTCCTGTATTCACTGTATTTAGAGAGATGTTGATGTACTGTACCCGTTCTGTCAGCTGTTTTGACCCTAACTTAAAACATATCACTGCACCAGTTGTAGTATGAAACCATAGCTGAAGACAATAATCTTTGAACACTTTTATAAAGCAGCCTTTGCTCTGTTTGAAGATCCAGGCTATTTTATTTAGCCGCTATAATCGTTAAATGGGAGTGAAAAATATTAATTAAAAATCAGCTATGCCGTTAAGATACAGATATCTACTTGACTCTTGCAGTGTAAATGCATTCATTGTTAAATACTGCACCTTAATTTTAATGAAACGTGTGCCTAAAATGATCATGTTAATACTTTAAACAGTTACTGATGTCTTTTTTTAATGACGTTGAATGATGCGTCTGCTAAATGAATAAATGTAATGTCTATATGGGTTGTGCATTTGTAATTAATTTTATCTTTATCTTTTGAATAATATCAACCGTATTAATAAATAATAAAGAGAAATGTACGTCATTTAATTTGTGTCTTTATTCACACGAAGCCTTTCATTCTTTAAAAACCCATTCAATCTTCTACTTAAATTTTGTTTGCAGGCATGATTTTCGATTGCACCAGTAGACATATCTTACGGCCTGATTAAGCAGCGTTAAACCAACATCAAACACAGCACTAAATCACCATGACAACAACAAAGCTGTAGCTTATGGTATTGTCCTTTACTCACCAGAACTGGATGTGCTAAACTGTGCTTGTAATTCTCCCACTAATAAAGATTTGTCCTGAGACGACACCTTGGAAAAGTAAACCAGCCTGAACAACAAGAGTTTGGTCACATCACATCACCATTAGAAAGACAACAGAGAGCGTTTCTCTCTGAGAACAGTTGAGAGGAAAATCCCAAGTGAGAGAAGCCGACCTAAACTGCTTTAAACCTAAAAATACTTTCAGAAAGATTCAAGGACCAACGATCAGAGCGATACTCACAACTAGAGACCAGT
Source organism: Neosalanx taihuensis (assembly GCA_030340665.1). NCBI lineage: Eukaryota > Metazoa > Chordata > Actinopteri > Osmeriformes > Salangidae > Neosalanx > Neosalanx taihuensis. The sequence goes on along the minus strand of CM059316.1, from coordinate 4,852,369 downwards.
TCCACGGGCCTCCCTTTCAAACACAACTGGCATTTTATGAAGCATTTCATGCCTTCAGTCCCAAAAACACAGTGGAGGCTGCAACAAAGCGACATGTAAAAAAATAAAATCTAATTGCATTGTGCAGGTTGCTGGCTTCCCTTATCACTATAGCAACCTATGAATAACCCATCAGTGTCACCCATCATGTAAGTGCAGTTGTAGAATCCCACCACAGGAGTCCAACCTCCATAAACTCCTCCTGTCTGGCCCACGGATGTGGGATTGATATGCTGACCTCCATCTTTCCTTCTCTCCCTTAATCCCTCCGCTGCCGTTGCATCAACTTGTTCCATCACAGCAGACAAGAGATGGTCACTTTGGTGGTGGAGTAGGGAACTATTTCTGCAAAGGAAAGGGTTTCAGACGTTAAAAAGAAAGAAAAGTCATCCATCGTTGTTCTTTACGTTCTAGAAGTGCTGGATCAGTTATACAAACTGTATAGTTTTATACATACAGTAAAAAGTGCTTTCAAATTAATTATAATAAATTATATGAATCCTGGATTCATATGATATGAATTCCTATTGATCTGTCAGGTCCATCATTGGTCTTGTGTGGTCTTGGTCTTCTGTGCCAGTACCTCTGTCCTGGAGGGAGTTAATGTACGTCTGCATGAACTCCTTGTCATCATCTTGTTTTCTCACAGTCTTTTCCTCCTCCTGCACCTTGTGGAAAGGGTTGTCATAGAGACGGATGAACCTGGGGCAGAACACAAGAGAAGGAATATTATTTCCGGTCTCTACAGGATGGTCTGTATGTGAAGTTAACACTTCAGATAAGATATCAGTATGCATTGCTCCAGTTCCATTGTGAGTCGACGCTGTGTCTCAACGCTTACTTGATGTCAGGGGACTCAGTTAGTTTGGAAGGGTAACTGTTAAGCTCATCTGCGCTGACAACAACCATCTTGAGGTTGGGGAGTTTGGACAGAGAGAGCGGCAGGTAGGACATCTTGTTCTTGTGGACGAACAGAGTTTCCAACTCCCGTAATCTGTCGGACGACAAGTTAGTTTAGGACAGAGCTCTCCAACCCTGTTGTCGGAGAGCCTGATTTGCCACACCATCCAGCTAATCATTAACATCAGGGGGGGCAGATTAGTGTTGGAGCCACAGCCTACAGGAAGGTCCCTCTCTCAGTACAGGGCTGGAGACCGCTGCTTTACACATCTGCATTTTTTAGATGGTTCCCTCCTCCCACACACCTGATTCCAATAAATGGGTTGTTCTCAGCAGAATCCTTAAACGACTTGTTCATTTGAACCAGGTGGGCTGGAGGAGGGAAATATCTCAAACATGCAGGGCAGGGGGGTCCTGAGGACCAGGGGTTGAGACATAGATCTAGATCAGGGAGCAGGGCTGTGGTGGCTGCTGCTGGCCGTGTGTCTGGGCCTGGCTGTACCTGTCCATATCCTCCGGCAGATCTATCAGCTGGTTGTTGCTCAGGTCCAGCAGCTGCAGGCTGGTCATACGGAGGGCACAGATGGGGATGCTGGCAAACTTGTTCTCCGCTATATCCAGATGCTTCATCTTCTTAAGACTGCTCAGCTGAGAGTCACAACGTCAAGATGTACACCATTTTAAAACAAAACAAGATTTGTACGATACGGATGTTCGTTTGACTAACTGTCAGATCCCCAGTCACACATTATCTACTGAGGTGAGATCAGAAGGATGATTTTAAGAGTTTGGTTGGTAGCTACACGTCCAACACCATCCTTTCCTCGTCCCCCCTGTCCCCCTCACCTCAAAGGGTAGCTCTCGGAGGTTGAGGTTGCCTGTGAGCTCCAGCCTCTCCAGGTTCTCACAGCCCCCCAGCTCAGGAGGCACACTGCTCAGCTGGTTGTAGTTCACGTTCAGCTCCTTTAGATGGGTCAACTTACCTGACCGAAAGCAAAAGAAGAAAAGAGGGGAGAACATCCAAACTGGGCTGTAAAATTTTGAACGGGCATTACCAGGAATCAAACCCCAAACCTTCTAGTTACTAGTCAGTCACTCTCCTCAGTTAGCCAACTCAGATCATGTCAGTTCTTTTCTCCAGGCGTTTTTCAAGTGCTACTTCTTATGTGTGGATTAAAATAAGGATTTCCATGGGATTGAACCACCAACCTTGTGATTACAAGTCAGCCTCTTTCCTCACTGAACCAAAGCAGCCCATGATAAACAAGGTTTCTCCAGGCGTTTTTCAAGTGCCTATTCCAACAAGTGCTTCAAAATGTGTCTGGGACTCAAACCTGCACCCTTTTCGTTACAAGTCAGCCTCTCTCCTCTGTGAGCTAATTCTAGGTAGAGTAATAACTTCCTCTGGGCGTTTTTCAAGTGCCTCTTTGAATGTGTTTTTAAAATCAGACCTTTGAGGGGCTTGAACCACTAACCCGTGACATTAAGACAGTCTCTTTACTCACTGATCCATTCAAGAACATGATCACTTTTGTTTCTTCTAGAAAGGACATGTGACTACTTGGATTGGTTCAGCAAGGAAAGCAGGTGACTTATCATCATATGATTGGTGGTTGAATGAGTCCATATATTGGAAGAGACACTTGAACAATTCCTGAAGAAACAGAGGTTGTAATGTTCTGGAATGGATCAGTGAGTAAAGAGGCTGTGAAGTCTAATTTTAAACCATACATTGAAAGAGGCACTTGAAAAAAAGTTACTATATCCAGGATTAGCTCACTGAGGAGGGAGAATGTGTGTGTGTGAATGAACAGCATCCTTCCCCACGTTACAGTCATAGACTCACTGAGCATCACGGAGGAGGGGGGGGGACAGGTACCTATCTCCACAGGCAGCTTCCTGAGGCTGTTCTTGGGGATCTCCAGAATGGTGAGGTCCTGGAAGTCCACAATGTACTCTGGCAGCTGCTGGATCCTGGTGCCTTGGATGTGCCACTCCCTCAGATACGTCATGTACTCCAGGCTGTCTGGCAGCTTCTACCATGGACAACGTCCACAACAAATCCACAAACAAAGCACAATTTGAGAAATGCGCAGCTAAAATATTTCAAATACTCACAGATTTACACAGATTTACCCCCCCCCCCACCCCATTTTGTAAAGTTGTTGCCTTATTTACAGTCCATTTGTCTCCAACCAGCTCAAAGATGAACCTCTTGTCTTCAATCTGGGCATCTGAATCTGCCAGAAACAGGAAACCAGATGAGGGGGCGGTGCATTCTGTCTAGAATCTATGAAATGAACTATCAAGTAACAGGGAGGGAAAAACACTCACACAGAGACACAGAGAGGGGGAGGGAGAGAGAGACAGCAAGATGAAAACAGACAGAAACACAAGCACGCACACACACACACACATACACACACAACAGGAAGCAGTCCCTGCCTGTTTCCTGGCTGGGCTGGATGTCCTGCAGAACGTTCCTGTCCAGGTAGTGATGCAGCACGTTCACCTCACTGGACTTAAGAGCCTTACAGTGGATACGGTACTGCCACTGCTTGTTGATCCTACACACACACACACACACACACATAAACATGGGGTCTAGACATACAGAATAACAACAGGTTGCTTCCTACAGTTACCCAATTCCATTCCATTCCTTTCCAGGAAGCATGTGACTGATAGAAACAGCAGCCCCACACACTCTTATATGACAGTGATGTCAGCCGAGAGAGATGGACGAGCTTTGATTCACTCTCCCCTAAATAGGTCTTGACCTCTCGCTCTTATCGCAGCCTAGCAGAAAGCTGTCTGACCTGCCTTTTAAACTCTGAAGTAACTTCAGACTGACTCGATACCTCTTTGAGGAACGTGGGTTTTCTCTGACCGGAAAACATTCAAGAGAGCTGGGATACCAACAAGAAAAACTATTCACTACATACAAATACAGTAGATATGTAGGGAAGGTTTCAGATCAGTAATGGAGCATTTGACTGTATATCAAGAAGTAGCAGGTTGATTCAGGAAGATATTCTGATTAAACTCCTAATTGCTGTGATGATGATCTTCTTTGTGGTGTACTGACTTAACAAGAGCACTCTTCTCCATCCTCTCCTTCTCCTTCTTCAGCTTGTGCTTGTACTTCTTGACCCGGACCTCCCACAGACTCCGGATCAGGGACATGTCAGGGACTGGAACATCCAGTCTCCTCTCTGCCGTCGTGGTCATCTTGCCTGGAGGAACTGCAAAGTCAAAGAAAAATAATAATGTTAAAATATATATATATATAACTGTCCAGACTTTTGACTGGTTTTGTATATAATACAAATTTAAATTACAAATTAAAAGAAACTTTGGTAGACTGACAGTTTCAAAAAGGTTCTGATGTCATCCTAGACACATCAGGAGACAAAGTTGTGGTCAAACTCTAGAACATTTTAGAAAACACAATCCAGAACCTCTGGATTACTTCACTTCTGTGATTAACTGGGTCAAGCTTCTGTATTTAAAGCTTTGCTGAGGCCTTAGTAACCGTCATATTTGACGCCAAAAGGTGCCTGTGGCCTAAATGTAGAACTCATCAATCACCAGAGGATTTGTTTCACAACAGCCTCATCTGAAGCCTGCTGTGCTCCAGTATTGAGGCCAGCCTCTCTGTGCAGACCTGGAAACAAACAATACTTATCTTCTCATCCCTGTCGTTTATTTAAAATGAACTGTTTAGATCACTGAACACTTGAACACATCATCTTTAACACATCATAGAATACTGGAGGTCATTATTACTGTGTTGGCAGACAAACATAAATGGCTGATCTCAGTGTTCTCAGTGGAGACCTCAGGTTTGTGTAACTGTCTGTGGACAAGCAATCAGCATGAGTGTTAATGTCTTCCTACCTTCCCAACCTATCCAACAGGTTTGGATTTAAATAATGTCCACATGCTTCAGGAATAACAACAACAAAAAACAAGCTTGCTGTAATGTAACTACAGTTTGAAAGACAATAGTTTGTTTTCAAACCCGGGTTAAACGAACACCCATGCCTCCCTCCTCCTACCTGTGGAAGGAAAGTATTCAGTCAGTCAGACTGTCGCGGTCCCCTGGTTCTGGTGGGTTCCGTGGTTCTAGTGTGTTCCACAGCCTCGTGTTCAGTCAGCAGCTTGTTTACCCGGTGTGTGAACATGAAGCTTACATGTCGGTGACTCAGTGTCTGACAGTCTAATGGACACTGACCAGCCGGCTATTTTTACCTCTAGGAGGGAGATATGACACTCTTGTCCTTCTCTGCTTGGTCACATGTAGACCTGCTCATGAGTACCAATATAAGTCCCTGGACATGAAACCATACACCTCAAAGTTACTACTGTAGTCTAATATTAGATGTTTAGGTACAAAGTCTCTGTATAGAGGCTGAGAACAACCCAATAATCAAATATATTCATGATTCAATGTAAAACCCTCCCCCAAAAAATGTATTACATTGTCACATAATGTCAATAATGTGTTCTACAAAATATATTCAAACATATAACTACCGCATAGATATTACATTCTCTTGTACGTTTACATAATAATTCTTAACAAACTGCCTGTGATGTGCAATAATGGGACCTGTGAACCTTGACCTTCAACCTGGTTCCTCACTGGTTCCCAGGGCTCTCCAGTACGACTGTCACCCTAATCCTCTCTGTCTCCCGAAAGACCTCTCAGACTTTCTGCTGGCTTATGACGGTGTATCTGCCTGAGCTGGTCCATGTCACTTCGAGTAGCTCCAAGTCCACTAGGTGGCGCTGTGTTACCATCACAATCCAACACACAGTGCTGAGTGAGCTCTAGTTTTAGATGGGATAGATGACAGTGTGAAGAGATGGCAGTTGGAACTCAGGAGGGAGAGGGTGAAGGAGAGAACCAGAGATGGAAGGGAAAGAGAGAACGAACAGAGAAAGAGCGAGGGGGAGGGAAAGAGAAAGGTAGATTTAGAGGTAGAAAGAGAGAGAGAGGGAGGGAATAAGAGGAGGCTCTTAGAGATTGTCCTCTTGTCTGTCTCAAAATCAAAATGTCAAAATGAAAATCCCCTCATGATTAGGACCCAGACTGATCACAGCACTGGACAAAACCAATATTGATTCAGCTGCACATTTTTTAATTGAAGGGGCCTTTATTATTGAATACTTTCAAAACAAGCAGAGTATCTGGGCTTGATGGTGCACATGATTACACCGCTTCATGTAAAGTTATTAATAATGTGATTATGGCGTATCATCAAATGTCTGGACTAAGAATAGCCTTTGTACTTAGTCCTGTTAACTGTAGGAGTCATGTCTTACAGCATGTAACTCCCAGGAGGAGACGAAATGTCAGCCACATATTAACACATAACATCAGACGCCTCCACAGAATCCTCTCACCTCCGTCATCAAACTGGACCTCTCAACACCATGCATGCAAACCCACCTCAACAACGCCATCAACACACACGACATTCGTTGACAAGCTGCCTATCCCTTACCCATAAAACACATAGGAACAGGCGAGCAGTCACATTTGCAGCACAGCAGAACATGCACTTCAAACACACATGAACACACTCTCACATGAAAAACACAAGACCCCCCCCCCCCGCCCCTTTCCTGTTTGTGAGCGATGACTACTGGCATACTTGCGCAATAGTTGTCATTCCCCTCACTGTACTGTGACAGGTGTCTAGGTTTGGACTCGGTCCAGGAACGTTTGTGGTTGTCTTCATTGTGGGTTGTGATTGAATGTCTGACTCTGTCCATGATTTATATTAGGGGGGAAAACTCAACCATGTGATGTTCATGGTGTGAAGGTTAATCTCTGTTCAGCTCCATGTAAAAGCGGCCCTAAATGATTCCGGGTCACAGGCAAATTCAATTACCGTCGCATCAGTGTTATCTGCTCAAATCTGAGGCTGGAGAGACGAACTTGAGACACGCGTTAGTTGTTTTCCAGAAATATGATTCCTTCATTCCGCTGTCACTTTTTTTTTTGTACACAGCAATAAATTCATGTTTCAATTTTAAAGAGGTGATTTCAAAATAAAATCGATTTCAACATTGAGAGTTCATTGCCATTCAAATATAAAACATGATGTCACTGTCCATATTGAGGGACAAGGGGAAGGACTTGGGCATCAAGCTACCAGAGAGAGAGAGAGAGAGAGAGAGAGAGAGAGAGAGAGAGAGAGAGAGAGAGAGAGAGAGAGAGAGTCTGTGTGTGGCACACAGGGGTTAGACAGAGTGTGTGTGGCACACAGGGGTTAGACAGAGTGTGTGTGGCACACAGGGGTTAGACAGAGTGTGTGTGGCACACAGGGGTTAGACAGAGTGTGTGTGGCACACAGGGGTTAGAGAGAGTGTGTGTGGCACACAGGGGTTAGACAGAGTGTGTGTGGCACAGAGAGAAGTGCTATCCATCAGACTAAGAAAAGGTTCTCTGAACTTCTCTGAGACACTGAAGAACAGTGAAGAAGACTGACACTGCTTCTTCAGATCATCACTGAGGAACACAGACGTCTCTACAGGTTTGTCGGTGAGCTGTCTTCTCATTCTCTCCTTCTGCAGTTTACTCAGGTTTCTAAAACTTTCTAAAACTGATTACGTCTACAACGTTGAACACACTTGACTTCCTTTTTTATTTCACTGGTCCTACGATGGGCAGAAGAACGTACAAATGTAATTCCTTTTCAATTCAGGAAATGAACGCGGCAAAGATCCATGACAAGTTTTTAATAATGAACTTCTGGGAACAAAAAATTGTGAATGAAAGCCAGCAGCTGGAGACGGAACACATGAGGAAGGAGAAGAGCGCCCTGTCGAAGTAAGCAGCTTCCACCGTCAATAGAACATCCCATGTAAAATACAACAATATTCTATGCAAACATGTAAAGATAGAGGGTGGGGGGGGGGGAACTATTTTTTCTGTTGGCACTAAAAGGCCTTTGATTTTGGTAAAACCATGTCCATTGTTTTCCTGTCATATCCTGCCGATACAAAAAAATAGTTGTTTAATAGACTGTAACGTGAAAAACAGTATCTGAACACAGCTTGTATCAGACTGCCTGACAGTGAGTTAGGCAGGCCAGATGGGGACAACTCACCCAGTCAAATACCTCAGATACATCAACCTTAATGATCTGTAATCACTGCTGCATCTTCCTAACACCTGTGGCTAGTCCTTCTATCTGTCTAACCGTCAGCTAGGCTTCGGCATAATCAAGTGTGGATCCTTGATCTATGTGGGGCTGGAAAAAAACAAAAAAAAAAATGGCAGAAACCTGATCTGATAATCGGGTTGTGCTGAGTGATGTTGCAGGTTCTGCTATGGCTAGCAGCTCTCTGTGCCTGGGTGTCATACAATAGGCTTCTCAGCAGTAAGGTCAGGGTTCCAGGGGGATTACCAGAGGCAGCACGGTCCCAAGAACAAATGCAATAAGCCAAGGAAATGTCAGGAAGGTGACAGAAGAGGACTGATCCAAACTGTCCTGGACACACACACACACACACACACACACATGCCCAGGATAGCAGGAGATAACACTCAGGTTTCCTTAAATCAAATCCCCACAGGACACACAGACTGAAATATCCACTAAAACACACACTCACATGCCTGCACACACACACACACACACACACACACACACACACACACACACACACACACACACACGTCCTTTGACTCCACAGAGGGCTGGGGTAGTATGTTGTTGTGTGTGTTGTTGTTGTGGTGGTTTTTATGGGGTTGTTCATTGTTTTTTGTTGCTGCAGGTTGAGAGAGGAATGGATTCAGAGGCTGGAAAGTCGAACAAAACATCTGAAGAATCTGAATGAGGACTTTCTGAGGAAGGCTAAAATGGCCAAAATGTCCGAACAAACATAATTGAATTGTGTAATATATTTATTTTATTTGTTTGGGGTGGGGGGGGGGGGGGGGTAATTTGTAAGTGTTTTCAGAAAACGATAAAAAATCTTTGTGTTTCATCTCTATAGATTGCTGTCAATATTTAACATGTTTGGATGAATGAAACACTTGGGAAACATGTAAAAACTAATAATGTGGCCACGTCTTTATAGAGAGGTTCAAACGCAGATGTAACGCCACAAACATGTCTGATGTGAAGACAGACTCATTAGGACTTAAACACCAGAGGGAGCCTGTCTGGAACATCAGCTCCTGACAAGTCATGGTGACAAGTGGTCTGAAGGACATTGTCAAGTACAGTACACACACCAACACACTCTCTCTCTCTCTCTTTCTCTTTATCTCTCTCTCTTTCTCTCACTCTCTCTCTTTCTCTTTATCTCTCTCTCTTTCTCTCTCTCACTCTCTCTCTCTTTCTCTCTCTCTCTCTGTCTCTCTCTGTCTTTCTCTCTCTCTCTTTCTCTTTCTCTCTCACTCTCTCTCTCTCTCTCTCTCTGTCTTTTTTTCTCTCTCTCTCTCTCCTAGCTGTCACCATAGTGGCTGGTGCGACAGACAGCTGGACTGAAACGTCCCAGAGTGTTAACGGCCCTCAGGGACAGGGAGAGGCAGAGTGGGACACTTAGGATGCTGATCCCAGACACTCACGCTGACAGATGAGATCATGAGTGGAAAAGAAATAACACCATGAAACAGTCGTAACTGAGACAGACACACACACACGTGATCATGCACACACACTGACACCAGCGCACAAACACACACACTGACACACATGCATGCACGCACATGGCATAGCTGTGCTGCTCACTTGACAAAGACAAAGCGGAGGCCCTGAGTGATGAAAGGCTTAAATCTTAGTTTACGGTTTAGCTATTTCATATTGACTATAGGGGAGATGCGTGAGAGGGCTGAAGGATTTAGAAGGGTGAGGGATTGATGAGCGTATCGTTGGAAAAGTTGCTGGAATTGTTGTTAACTGGTTTTTACCTATATTGCCATGTTTATTATAACCTAAAATCACATGACACTGTCAGACTGTGCCAGCCCATAACTAACAGGAACACCATTCATGGTCAGAAAGGACATGGCTTTACGTAATTTGGCAAACCTATAAACATGTCCACAGTAAATAAAAAACTGTTGGCATGCATTTCAACAACATAAAATTAAGTACTGTGACAGTAAACTTCATACCACCTCATTCCCACCATTCAGAATAAATATAATCTTTAAGACATGAGGTGAATTTGCACGTTTTTCAAGCAGCCTTTTGATGTTTGATATTAATACTGACAGCAGCACTGGGGGTTTACTTTTTTGCGAGGGAACAAAAAAACTTGATGATCACATCAAGTCACACACCTTTCCCAACACTAATGTATATTAAGTTTGAGGAAAATAAATATGTCAAAACAAATATATATATATATATATATAACTAACAAACAAATATATATAACTGTGACTCCCTCGGGATTCAGATTCCCCTAGATCGACCCATCATCACCCCTGTTCGTGTCAAACGTCAACATGTTTGCATGGGAAACACGCACCGGCTGACATGTTGGAAAAAGAATAAGGAAAAAGAAGAATATCAGGATCACTTTTTCTTCTTCTTGCACTTTTTCCCTCCTTCGCCCTGCAGGGAGGTGCTCTCTCCTCCTCCTCCTCCTCCTCCTCCTCCTCCTCCTTTCTGGGTCCTGGTCTTCAGTTTTGGGATCATCTTAGCCACGTACAACATCACCTCTTTACCTGTCAACAGGAGAACTATTTTAGCTCCCAGCTGCCACAGATAGACGTGCAATTCAGAGCCTGTCGTGAGCCTGAATAGAAAAGTCACATGACTTGGGAGCTCTTGTGAGGATCCCTGGACAGATCGTCCCCACAGGTCATCCCCATGAAAACTTAGGAGAGTTTCTCCTGAAAGAGACTGCCATCTTCCTGTTTAAGCTGTACACTGACTCTCCCTCTGAACTGTACATCTCTGTTCCACTCTCTAGGGTGTATCTTATTCTGTAACACACACACACACAAGCACACACACACACACACACACACACACACACACACATATATTCCGAGCAGATGACAGCTGTTTAGGAGACAAAACACTGCTGAATAGTCTGTTGTGTGGTGGTATAACTACCTCAACAAGGATGTTCATTCCAGCTGCTGTCAGAACGTCCCTCATCTCTGCACAAGAGGGATTTTCAACTGCCTAGGAAAATTGAGATGAATTAAACATCCTTATTTGCAGATTGAGTTTCCATGGAGTAATATTCGTCCAATATTCTTACCAAGAACAACCTAATAAATTGAAATTGGTACATTAAAATGGTATTGGTAATAGTATAGCAAATATTGGTTGGGTAAAGGTTGAGTGAGTTGAGTGAGTTTGATCAGTAAAGGTGATGTTATATATATAGGCATCTTTTCAGCTGGTATCATAAGACCTTCTGCAATAGTTTTTTTTTTTTGCTGTTTATGTATACAGGGTAAATGCATATAAATATGTAAACAAAAAGTAGCTTACGTCCTGAAAATAATATTAAGACAATATTCAGTAACACTAAACTGTACTTAAATTCCAGACATTGCTGGTTCATGTTATTTATCAAATATATGAATGTACTGAATTAACATAAAGATGGCTTAATATTGTGGACATTTGAAGAAATGCTAGTAATACACTACAGACTGGGATAACTAAATAATATTTAATAATATTAATTTAATATTAATTTAGTTAATAATATATTTAATTATAATATTTATTTAATATTAATTTAGTTCACAAGCTTGTCAGCAGCAGTGTGCTAAACAGTCGTGAGCTAGCACTAGCTAAGTTAAAGTAGCTGTCAAAAGACCCAAACACAGAGCAAAATAGCCTACCTTTCTTTATCTGCAGGATTTGTAGTTAGGTACGCCATTATCTTTATCTTTAAGATAATTTCTTCAAGGAGGTCGAGGCGAGAGTTAGAGTTATCGCTATATTACGCTATAAATTGGAGACGTTTAGTTAGCTAATTAGTCATATGGTAGCTTAGCAACAAGCTACATTGGGGCTACTTAGTGTCGCGCTTTAGATTTTTGGAAACAGTTCAAAGCTTCTGTGCAGCATTAGTGAACTGCAATGTGCATTTGGATAATAAATTACCCCAACAGAACAAATAAAAAGCAATGTCACTCTGTGAAATTATAGTATTTCGGTGCTTTATTGTCTCAGATAACAGCATGAATTAGTGAAAAACATGTCAACATACTTCTCATGGCAATGTGATAATGATTCTGGGCTGTTGGGGATTTCTGATACAGAAAATACAGCTTCTGGAATGACAGCATTCAGGATCCCATCTGATTCATTTGTGCATCACAACCAACTTTTCCTCCCTCGTCAGGGAAAAATCTACTGAAATGTTGAACATGAAATGATTCTCACATCTATGCGTATCAGACAAACATACTCCCATTAAACGTAATCATCATATCTCACACAACTGGTTTCTGGTTCATACTGGTATAATAGAAGTCAAACAAAATAAAATATCTTTGCTAAACTAAAAAGAAAATGGTATCTAATAGATTGATATTAATTCACACTTGCTTCACTAACAAAATGTAGACATACTCTTTCACAACAAACTTAGAAGTAAACAGTCAGAAAGGTAAGTTAGTTAAGAGAAAGTTAACACTTTGAAAAGTGTGTGGTTAATTAGATTAAGGAGACACTGGCATGGTCATGTGACAGGAAATGAGCCAGATAGAAAAGATAGAACACTGGAGATAACAAAAATAATGACTATGAATCAAACGTAGAAATGGTGGAATGAGAATTTTGGTTCCTGAAGGGCAAAAGAAACTCAGCTCAAAGTTCAACCCAACCCACCCGTCCTAAAACCTTATTCATCTTCCGTTTGATATGCGCTCTGCGTGTTCACATTTCTGGACGTGAACCTTTCATTTTCTTAAGACTTTTGTCTAGCAGTAGAATGTCGTCATCCACATGTTCAGTACCAGGAGACCCAACATCCCCCCCCATTGCAGGAATACTGTATAGATATGATGTTTGTATCAAGATGTATTTACCAAGTCAGAGCTCAGCTAGTCTTCCTAACGCTCCCCCCCCACCCCCCCCCCCCCCCCCCCCACCCCACGTACACAGTCACTCACACAAACATAGCCACCGCTTAAAACAACCCACCCCCCCACATTTGAAATGAGAAGTACAGCACCGTTGAAATCTGGAGTCTTTTGGACTGCTGTTGTGTTGTGTCACTTTCTTTTGTCTCTCCCCCCAACACACACACACGCACGCACATCTTTCCTCGATTTCAGCCACAGTGTTACGAGTGTCCCAAGACAGACGCTAGGTTTGTAAATCTGCATCTGTGAGCTCTAGTCTGATTCAGCTATCCACATCCCCCTCTTGCCTGATTCCAATACACACAGGCCAAACACTATTTAAAGGAGCTTTTTTCATATTTTTTCTTTCTTTTTTTTTGGATCGTTCCATTTGGGTTTTCATTGTACCTGGGTTAACTAAATCAAGCGCACCCTTTGAGTATTTGCATGGGCCAGGGGCCTGTGGTGCTTCCAGCCGGGCGGGGCAGCAGAGATCACCTCCTCTGCTGGGCGTAGACGGGGTGGGCCAGGGTGACGTTGAGAGAGTCGTTGTGCTGGACCAGGGAGGTGTGCTGGTAGTGTAGGACCAGCTCCTTCAGAGAGCCGTACAGGTTGTAGGGCTCAGCGAAGCCGTAGCCTGTGTGGGTCTTGTTGATCACACAGTGCTTCACCTCTCCATCCACCCTGCAGCCAACAAAGAAGATACAGGATCACAACACAAGGCAAATCAAATACACACAACAGACAACAGACAAGTGAACTAGAATACATTCTTAACATGTTTCATTAATCAGCTAGACTTTCCAGCGGTCTGCAGTGCATTTCACTGCCGCCTCTTGTTCACAATTTGTCATTTAACAGACGCTCTCATCCAGAGTGACTTACAGCGATTACTATTTAAGTATTAAATTCAATTATAATGTTCCCGTGTACGTACACTACGCTGCAGGCGTAGCAGCCAGGCACGCTGCTGTCCCGGACCAGGAAGGTGCCGTCCCTCTTCCCCCGGAGGAGAGCCTCTGCCTGGGGACGGATGATGTTGCCCAGGCGCCAGGACCGCTCGTCATGGTGGGGCAGGTCCTCCTCGTCCTCCACCATGGAGTACTCACTGTGACACAACACACGAAGAGCGGGGCGGGGGATGAGAATTGAGGCGCTGCAGGAGGGCTTGAGAAGCGTGTGAAAACATACAGTTTGTGACAACGTTTCGGAGATGGGAAAAGACGAAAAAGAGATGAGAGGAGGAAACTTGAGAAGGAAACTTGTTCGGCGTAAAGAAATGCTGAAGAAAAGATGAACAGGAATAGACGGGAGAGGGAGAAGAGAACAGACACGTACTCCTCTGTGTTCTCGTTCTTGATGCCCAGCCACTCGTTCAGCTTTCTCTGTCTCACCCCTTTCTGTGTCAGCCACCTGGAAGGAGAAGAAGGCAGGGTCAGTCACTGAGCACCCAAAGCCCACTTCTGACCCCCTGTGTCTGGGTGCTGTGGTACAGGAAGTGGGTCTCACATGAGGTACTGGTCCCTGGTCTTGCGGAGCTGGATCAGGTCTGGTTTGATGCTGTTCATCTTCTTGTCGATCTCCCTGTAGTCTGCAGCCTGCTTCTTAAGGTCGTCCTCCAGGTGCCGTTTGCTGTCCACGATCTCGCTGATCCTCGACTTCAGCTTGTCGTAGTTTCCCATGATCCTGTGAGGAGAACGGAAAACACGTTCCGTCAGCACGACGCACATTTCTGGTGGTGTTTCGAGCGGAATGTGATCCTGTAATTCCCTCCCCTCCCCCCCTCAGCCCAGCCCCTGGCTCCCGGCACCTCTGGATCTCCTTGTCGTTTCCCTCCCTCCTGAACTTCTCGATGTACTCCTTGCTGTAGCGCTCCTGCGTCTGACACTGCTCCTCAAAGATTTTGATGGTCTCGTTGAATGCCTCGATGGCCGTCCTCTTCATCTGGATCTCCTGGAAGGGCAGAGGGTCAAGGGTCAGCGAGAGAACACCCCAGTCTGCTTGGCCAACAGGCAAGGGCAGCGTGAACAGGCCTGACCTGCGAGGTCCTGGTGTACTCCTCGTACAGGCGGTCATATTCTCGGTTCTTCTCCTGGTACTGCAGGTGGTACTCATGTAGTTTCTTCCCCACTGCCTCGATGCTGTCCTCCTTCACAACCTGGTCCTGCACACACACACACACACACAAAAGAGGTTTGCACTCTAGAAAATCCTTGTTTGAGAGACCAGGATTGGCAATCCTAGTGAGACACAGCCTGGGTCAGGCAGACACATTTGATAGGGGTGTGTTAACAGTTTGGACGTCTCAGACAGACCTGCTGCAGCCTGGATACAGGGTAGAGCAGTCGGACGTCCAGCTTGGGGTTGTACTGGGCCAGCGACTCGTGCCGGTAGTGGTTAATGAGCTCCACCACGGAGCTGAAAGTCAGGGGGTCGGAAAAGCCGTACTTCCCCTCTCGATGGAAGATCTTAATCAGCTTGTTGTTGCCCCCTTTCCTGGAAAGAGAAACACGGAATCCACACATAAACAACCTGATCACAAACCAAAACTGATCATACAAGCACTAAAGTACTTTGAAACAAAGGCTTAAATCACAAATACTAAGTAGTAAAATTGGAAATAACCAGTAAAACAACCCTAACTCTAAAATAACCCTAACCTTAAACCATAAAGTTAGGGTTACTGGAGTCTGGTTCAAGTGACCAGTCAGACAGCACTGCCTAAGCAGGTGTGCGGCCCAGCGCCCTGCCGCACCTGAGCGTCAGGGTGTAGTCTCCGTGCATCTTGGTGGAAGCGTCCCGGACCAGGAAGGTCCCATCTGCGGTGTCTCTCAGCTTCTCGTTCACCTCCTCTCTGGAGATGTCCCCCCAGTACCACTCGGAGTCCTGCAGGCTCAGGCTGTTGTTGAAGCTGTGGCCAGCAGCGGGAGGGATAGGGGTGGCCGGCTTGGCTGGCTTAGGAGGCAGTGCTGGGGAGAGGAGACGGAGGTGAGGAAGGGGGTGGAGACAGCTCTATTTGCAGTCTGACACCACATTAATTACCCAAAGTGCCTCTCTGCTGAAGCGCGCAAGAAAATGAGGTCAACGCATGTCGTCAATCAGAGAAAGAACAAATTTATCAAACATCTGCCAAATATGTTTGGAAATACATTCATGCTAAGCTAAAAAACCAAAAACACAGAAAAAATACAAAACACTGAGCGTTCCTGTGATCTAGTCACAAAGAGAACAGGGTGTAAAAGTCTACAAATATTGAAAAGACCAATACAAATGTGACTATAAAGTCCCATTCAAAAACCCAGTTCAGCACCTTGCTAACACAAACTGAGGCAAATATGCAGATGACATGCAGGCAACAGAGAAGTCCGGCAGAAACAACATCATATCCTAACACGGCTGCTGGTTGGCATAACAACTACAGGTGTTTAAATCTCTCGTCAGTCCTGAGAAGGAACCATGACGTCGTCCCGAGCAACCGGAGGGGTTACCTGGCACCTCCACGTCTGTGTAAAGCCCCTGCTCTGTTCCTGTTCCCCTCTCCTGCTCTGCCAGGGGCCAGTCCTCCAGGCTTCCAGCCTCCATGTTAACTAGCGGCTCACACACACCCAGGGACAGCCTAGGGTGGTTCTAGCCTCAGAGGCAGCCTCTGCAGCCCATTGATGCCTTAAGAGGACGTTGCAGAGCTCGAGGGAGAAGCTGGGTGATACATGACATCACTTCCTTCAGCCAATCGTTGCCACGGAGCTTTCAGCGGAGTCACGCCCCCACCCCCCTCTCTGCGGCATCTTTCATGTGCTCCTGGGAGATGATGTCATCCTGAGAGCCGGATTGGCTGCGATGTGTGTGTGTGTGTGTGTGCGTGTGTGTGTGCACGTGCACATGGCTGCCCCCACCCCCACCCTCCTGATGGCAGAAGTGATGACTAACCCAGCAGGAAGTACAATGAACACACACACCTACTACAAAATAATACAGCCAAAATCAGTATTAAATTAAATTATCGTTGTACAGCATGTGTTACAAAATGTAACGTCTAACAAGAATAAAATGTATGTTCAAAACAGCCACTCTATCTCCCACCGGTATAGTTGGCATGAGTGTGAACAGCTAAATTAAAAGTGCTCAATAAAAATAAAATAAAAGTGTCCCTCATTTAATCCACTGGTTATTTAAGAACCAGATTCCGGTAAGCATGCGTGCCTGTCAGTAGCACGTTTACCCCTATAACAGCAGGACAGGGGGTGGTGATTACCCTAAGCTGCTAGTCCTCTGACCGACCAGAGGAGAAGATAGCACACAAGGAAGCTGGGTGACTTTTACCGATTAAAAACTTTATTTTAAAAATGTTTTACCTGGTGCTGCTTGATTTTCGTTCAGTTCACTGGTGATGAGGACCTCTAAAATCTGGACCAGACAATCAGGACTGGACTCACTGATGACAGAAGAGAGACAGAAGATGAACAAGCTAAACTAAATCACAACCCAACATTCTGCCTTTACTGCCTGAAGATACTGAATGTAAAACATGGAAGTGCATGCAGCAGTGATCACACTATTCCAAACCCCTGTAAGAGATCTCCCCAGGCCAGGACAGTGATTTGAGACCCGCCCTGGTCCAGTACTCCCACTAACCTGACGGTCTGCGTCCTGAAGAGCAGGGGGCTGAAGGTGTCGGCCAGGGCTCGCACGCTCAGCTGGTTCCTGCTGCCGCTCAGACAGACCCTGGAGAAGTGACGCAGCAGGCACACCAAGGTGAGCCAGTACTGGGGAGGGGAGGAGGGAGAGCTGGCCAGCCTCCGCAGCGTCTGGCCACACTCCTCCGGGTCCCTCACCTCTGTAGGAGAGCAGCGAGGAAACACAAGCGAGACGCGGTTAGGGTGGAAATGCTTTGGTTATGTCAGAGAACCTGTTTGGTGGAGGGCAGCGGAGCGATGACCTCACCTTGCACAGCGTGGACCATCTCTGGGTGAAGGCAGGCTGGGATGACTGGGTGAGGCAAATCCAGCAGGTAGCGCACCAAGCCATCACACAACCCCTGCAGGTCACTCTGGTCCACATCTGCACACAGAAACAGCCGAGGCTCAGATCAGGACCAGGAAGTGACATATAACACAAACTCTTCTACTCTTCCACTGCCTGGCTCCCCAACGGTGGAATCAACTCCCCACCTCCATCAGAAGCACAGACTGCCTTCTCACCTTCTCACCAGAGAAGGCTTAAAACTCACCTATTTAAAGAATTTAATGGCACTTAGGAATAGTATGGCACTTCACATAATCTAATGTGCTTTAGAACAATCTGTTGGTCCCCATATGGTGACTTTCCAGTGTGGTTTGTTGTCTCTCCTGCTTTATGTTCACAATTGTTGTGTTATGCATTTATAGTTCTTCTCTTGGCACTTTTTGGTTCTCATGACGTATGATTCACGATCTAAAAAACCCACTGTGTTCGGGGTCTATCACGTTGCTAAGCTCAATGACTGATGCTCTTTGTAAAAGCTCTCTCTTGTAAGTCGCTTTGGATAAAAGCGTCTGCTAAATGCGTAAATGTAAATGTAACAGGCATGGTGCAGCTAAAGCAGCAGATCAGGAAGTGTCATCCCTGTTTCATCATGGTACCCCTTCTCTATGATGCTGAAGGAAGATGGTTCTTAACCTTCCAATCAAACATGGCATGTAACACCTGCTTTCAGAAGCTTTATATTTTTGCTACTCACCGCTGTCTGCAAGCTGTCTGAGGTCCAGACTACAAGTTCCTGTCAACGACCGGTACAGAGCTACGCTCTCCAGACCTACAGAGCAGGACAGAGAAGCACCACAGCATGAACACAACGCAGGGATGAAAAGATTAGTAACATAACTGAGGTTGACATGAGGGGAGGTGACAGGGGACAGCAACATGATGATAGATTCAAAACTGTCCAACTTTAGGGTCAGTTGGAACACTGACCCACATCACTTGACCAGTGTCTGTCATCTCTCTTCAGATGTGAATAGCAGCACATCAGACAGACACCAGGTGCAGGTGTGGTCCTGAGTCTCTCACCTTTACTCTCTACAGCCCCCAGCAGCTTGACCAGGATCGGGGGGGCGATCTCTGGAGGAGCAAACTGTTCAGGCAGATCTGGCAACCCAAAACCTGGAGGGACAAACAGTTTATTTTGACCTGAAAAACTGAATGGCGTAAACATTTGACACAGTTTGTTGAATACAATTCAGTGTCAGTTTCCCTTCTTGAAGAACAAATACACCGGATGTTAATGCCAATGTGACGTTCCGTAAACACACTAAAGATTCATCCATCTTTACTCAGTTTTTACTTTGAGAAATATGGACCTGGTTTTTGGTGTGTTTTCTTTCCACCTTCCAAAGAACATGTAGAGTCAAAAGGTGACACACAGGCATTTCCTGCCACTTTAGCTTCCTTTAAAAGTGCTTGTGGTCTTGCAACCAACTTTCAACATCCACAATCACTTCACCAGCTGCAGTAGAGTAAGAGTGAAACACCGAGACCTCACAAGAGGAAGTTGGCAGGCAGAGCGAATGTTACTAGGCAAACAGCTGGGAGGAAATCTCAGATGTGTTTGTATTCACATTCACCAGAATACATCTGTAGACTTTTGGGTATTTATCGGGACCACAAATAACTCTTCCACTTTACAAGCACACCAATCATCCAATGTGAACGATTCGCATTATAAGACACACAATATTCTGAAGATTCTGAGGTTATTTAACCGTTCTGCAGAGGTCTAGCCAGCGCCGGGATACCGAGTAACAATCTCACCTTCAGATTCTGAGTCAGTCCTGGCGGATCCTGATGCAGAGGAAGGGGGACGAGGAGGGCGGGGCTTTGGCGTAGGAGGTGACATTCTCTTTCTACCAACAAACTCCACGTAGGTCCCCGGAAAGTCCCCCTTCTCCTGAGTGGTTTCGTTGAACCCTGGGAGCCAGCCGATCTCAGCAGGCCTTTCCTCAGTCCCGCTGGGGCAGCCCAGGGCCAGGAGGGCCCCTCTTGTCACAGTCAGGATGTCCCCAACATGGAGGTCTATGTCCTCCTCTCTCTCCTTCTTATAGTCATACAGAGCCCGGTACTGGTAACCTTCAGTACTCATTTTGATATATTTTCTTTGCTCTATCACCAAACTGTCTTAATCACCACTGGTCTCTCTTAGGGAAGCAGATCACCAATCATAACCCACGATCACACAAGAAAGCCTCGTGCTTTGGTTTCCCCCATCTCCATCTTAAGCATCTACCTCATGTCTTTGAACCGAACCATAGAGGGAGATTCAACTGGCCAGTGCTGGAGGATGCAAATTCATCCAAGTGACAACCTGGCAGGTCTGTCGTTTCTAGCGTCTTGAAGAAACTTCATGTAAAATTCAATTAATAGTAGAAATGTGGACATCTGCAGTCCAGTATAAGTGTCGATCTGACCTAAAGAAAACAGAAAACAGTGGGAGAGGAGATAAGACACCAGTCTGGAGGTGTGTACAGTATGTCCTAACTGTCTTTGTTCATGGCTAACTAACCAACTACGTGACTGCGTAGCCGTCTACTACTTTCTGCTATCTCCCTTGCTACATACGAACATATGACAAATGCACATGCAAAACACATACAATAGATACTTTAACCGTATTGATACAATGCCGTTTCTAACTAAAATGATTAATGATAAGTTAGTGACGGAGTCTGAGAAAAGCTGATTTAAATCGCATGCATGTCTATACTGGTACCAGACTACAGTAGCTAAAACGCAGAAACCAGGCCGCTGAAAATGTTCATCCCCTATGCCACTTTTACGATAGCTTATCTTACCTTATTTTCACGAAAAACTCGGTGGGTTAATTTTCCTAAGCAAAGTAAAATAGGTAGCGTCACTAAAAACCTACGAAAGGAGGCGTCAAAATAGGGAATTACAACGTCAAACTCGAAACTAAAAAAGTCGATGTTGGCTATCTGACGTTAGCCTGCTTAGCAACGCTTAGCAACCACTGACTGAACCAGACATGCTATCGTGGCGTCACATCCGGTAACCTCAATTTTTTCTCTTACTGTCAGAATACATTTAGGCCTGTGTCAGACAGTTACTGTTAAATAGTGGTTGACTATTTTTAAAGCTTCTTTTTTTGCCAGTTGATAGGAGTACATATCAGGATAAGCTGCTTGTCATGCACTAGGCTTTTTATCTTCTTGGTCATCCTCTTTAATCACAGTATATAAAGAATATGCACATTACATTTCAGGACTTTTTTAGGAAAGATTTATTCAATTGTCTCATGGAAAATGCACACACGTTAAACGGCATTGACATCTGAATCTATGGCCACTCTAACGGTGATGATCAACCGTCATAAATAATTTAAAAGCTGAGAAGTTCCCCTAGTCTATGAACAGACAGAGTGATGTTTCCAGTCAGCTGCAGGTGATCCTTGAGATATTTCCCAACATGTTCACAGTGCAGAACATCGCAGAACACCCATATCTGACCAAGACTTCGCTGGATGTTGGCGTTGCAGGTTGGAAGTTTGCAGTTCCTCATAGCACGGTTCACTCCTCTCCAAGCCTGTTCTAGATCACCTGCCGCACAGTTTTGTCCACTTATGACCCACTTTGCCCTCTGAAGCAAGTTAAGCCTGTGGCTGCAAATGATCTTTTGGAACTGTCTGGAGAAAGAAGTGTGAGACTTGGGGACAGCAAGTGTACCTCCTTGCGTCTGTGAGACAACACTCCACGAGCGCCGTTTGACTTTAGTCTCGAGGACCCCGTCTTTAGACAGCACGCTTGGTGGCGATGATGTCTTTGGACAAGTCTGTGCAAGAACGAGGGCTCTTACCAAACTAGTCTGAGCACAATCCTGAGGACTTCCATTAGTGTGAAAGCATGCATGTACCGACTCTGGTAGCCCTTGTGTTAAAGTCAAGATATGCCTCTGTATTTGTATCACCTCTTCTGGATAGATGATTGGGGGTGACTTTAGAGGCCGTGTGGGCAAAGTTTTGTCCCCTGTAGATGGATACCAGGGTGTAAACACAGGAAGAAGTCTGCAGGGGAAGTCCTCCAATGCTTTTTCTGTTTGTCTCACTAAGGTGCCACGGTCTGCAGACTCCTCTCTGAAGTGCAATACCAGATCCATGCAGACAGGACAAGTCTGCAGACTCTTCTCTGAAGTGCAACACCAGATCCATGCAGACAGGACAAGTCCCCCCACATCACTGGTCCATTAGATGAGCCCTAGAGCGAAGGCGATAGATTTAATTTAATCAGCCCGTCGAACAAATACATTACACCCACAGCACAATGTTCCATACAAAAGGATGATTTGCATTGCAACTATTACGGATTATTTGTGTTGCGTGGAGTTGATTAAAGTAAGCAGTTCAACTGCTTCCTTATTAGTGTCACTATAAGGATGCTTCAAACCGGTATGGTTGGTGTGCTAAAGGTAAACCAACTGTTTACAGTAGCTAGCTAAGTAGTTCGATTTAATTGACATCAAACCTCAATTCAATGAACAGGTATATGTTCTGCTAATGCCTGTATCTCGCAACGATACCCACCTGTTTGACGGTAAATACATAACATTACATCAAAAAGCCAGCCAACAAGGAGTTAACTTGACGTTAGCGGCGAGCTATCTAGCACAGCCATGCTAACGGGACGGGGGATGGGCACGAGGGAACAGGAAGCGTACATTTTGAGTAATCTCGCGTGTCACGCGCATTGGGGGAAGGGCGCAAGAAGCAAAACATCGTTTCACGAAAGCAACGAATGCATCATTATCTACGACGAATATTTAGAGATAAAAAGTAAATAAAAAAACACATCCTCTATTCTACATTTAATTTATATTTT
Source organism: Neosalanx taihuensis (assembly GCA_030340665.1). Classification (NCBI taxonomy): domain Eukaryota; kingdom Metazoa; phylum Chordata; class Actinopteri; order Osmeriformes; family Salangidae; genus Neosalanx; species Neosalanx taihuensis. Next base: position 4,829,500 of record CM059316.1, on the reverse strand, counting down.
TTAACCTTTGAAAACAGCTTGAAATGGCAAATGTACACTCTTTAGCGTATGCAAATAGGTGGACATTCCTAAGGAGCCTCCCAAGTATCTAGGGCAAAGGAGATAAAGAGGCCCTCTCACAATGCCAAGCTTTGAAGAATTCCTGGCTCTGACATTATTGCATCAGTAACTCTATTATAATCAAGGAAATCTTGAAGCCATTATTAGGTTCCTTACATCAGTCCTGGCAACTGAACTGAAAGGTGTAAAACTGAAGTACTTAATGTCCTGAGACATACTGTATATTATTAGACAAAGAAAAAACAAGACAGTGTCAATAGAACTGTTTAATCATACGTCCATTGTCTTTATTCAAATTATGGTATAAGCTGGCTGAGACATCCAGCAGCACAAGTCATTTTTCTGCATGCCATATGGCCTGAGTTGCTAAAAATGACTGTTTTACTACTTTAAGCACTCTTACCAATAGTTTTGCAACAAAAAAAGCACAATTTACTGTATTTGCCATGAGATGTGTCATTGTGAGGTCAAATAGGGCTATATTGCTGTTTAAAAAAAAACTTGCGAGTTTTACATGTCTTAAAAGATCATATGGCACATTTTGGTCCACGTTGGTACGTTCATATTTCAATCATTTTAAACATGTATTAAACAAACAGAATATCATCTTAAACATGTATTGTAAATGTTTCATCAGCACAGCGTTATGACAGCATATCCTAAACACAACTGTAGAGGGGATTTTGCTCCCTGTTTTAATGGTTTCTTTGCAGGGATATTTTTTTCTCCATTTTTTTACCTTCTTCCTTTTTATAACCTTATCCTCCGATTACTAAACCTCCCTTGTACAGTATATTCAAATTTTTAAAGTGGAGATTTTGGGGACAACGAGGATGGCTTTGGACATTCACAGGAAGTAGTCAGGGGTGCGTCTGGTCACGTGAGGTTCCCCACGTCGAGGAGCTGGATCAAACTGTAAGCTGAGGGGGAGGAACCAGAAAATAAACCTGTTAGAAGAAAACTTGGCAAACCACTACACACCCTTCTTTGTAAAGTGAGGACACAGCACAAAAGCAGAAAAACATTCCCCAGTCTTGTTCTGAAGATGAGTAACGTGTTCAGGGATACAGGTTGATATGTCGGGAACAGGGATAAGCCATCAAACAATTAAGGACTACTCAGCCTTTATACTTACAAAGAATATTTAAGAGTGTCATCCAGTTCCATAATAGCCGCTTGGTTGCCACAACGATAGCAGTAGTTTGGCGCGCTGAAGATGGTGACAACATTCTTGTCATGGCCCCAGTTGTATCCCTGCAGGAGAGACATAGAAAACATCAGAAAATGTGCTTGTGTGTGTGGTGCCAGCTTAGTTGGCACAGCTCATTGGCTAGTCATTGTCTCGCACCTCCATGACCAGCTGGTGGGCACGTGAGACCAGGGTTAGACCGTTGGCATGGTTGAAGGTCTCAGAAATGTCCTGTCCGAAGGTGTAGCCTGCCCCACGGGGGGAGATGCCCCAGCCACCACGGTCATCAGGGTCAGACCATAGCAGGTCACACATGGGGCCCTGGGAAAAAGGCAGAATTATTATTATTATTATTTTTATTTTTTTCTAATTACAATGAACCGCAGAAACAGAAGCTGAAATGAGTAGTACTGTAGAAAATGGGAAGTTAGAAACAATGAAGCCTACATAATGATACATTTTCCATGCATCAGTGTTAAATTCGTTAAAGTCATGCGTGTTCAGTGTTCCAGGGTCCACGTAGGCTGATATAAAAGATGGCTACCTCATGTGGGACCTCCTGCAGACGATCCAGAGCTCGTATGTGATCCAGAGTGTCTATGGATGGAGACAAGCCTCCGTGAAGGCAGAAGATCTGGCCACAGCAAGGAAGGGGGACAAAAAAAAACAATCAAAAGTCAATCTATTTGCTTTGTGTGGGTAGGTTGAAACATAGGCATAAACTATTACGTACAAACGGTGTGTTGAGACACGTGTCCTACTCACCTGTGTGTCTACAAGTGCCGTTAGTGGGAGATAGTCAAAGAGATCTGTGAAGTACTTCCACACATTGGCATTGCCATACTTCCTCAAACACTCGTCATAAAACCCATACACTTGAGTGATCTGCCTGCTCTCATGGTTTCCTCTGAGAATAGTGATTCTCTCTTGGTACCGAACCTAGCGAAAAGACAAGAATATCGTTAGCCTGACCACAGATACATTTTCAGCCAATAAAATGTAAGTGTAACCATACAAGACCTTGGAGGAAGCAACATTTTAGGTTGTTTCAGGACTGTGTGATGCCATACCTTTAATGTGACGAGAAGAGTAACGGTTTCCACAGAGTAGTACCCTCTATCCACGTAGTCACCCATAAACAGGTAGTTGGTGTCAGGAGATTTTCCACCAATTTTGAAAAGCTCCATAAGATCATGAAACTGCCCATGAACATCCCCGCAGACAGTCACAGGACATCGCACTTCTTGCACATTTGATTCCTTGGTGAGGATCTCCTTCGCCTAGATATGCGAGACGTAAAATATGTTAAGACAAACGTGGTTCCATCAGTCATGACAATTTAAATATTCACACACAGCTTTTGCAACATATATTGAGATAAAGGGGATGCTATCGATAGCTAGCCTGCTAATAAGCAGCCCGTATCAGCGACTGGCTGTTACTTAAGGACCTGTAATGACTGGAAATTATGTTACCGTGGAAATCCATTCTAAAACAGCCTACAAATATTTACATCTTTACGTAACTTTTACCCAAAATAAAGATGATATCCCTACTATTTTCGTATTATTTGCGGTCGAAATCTACCAAATGAACTTAAAATGTTACTTCGACATTTCTCAATGGGGCACCCATTTTTTACAGTCGGTGTTAGCTAATGTTAGCTTAGCTTTGTTAGCTAGCAAGGCTAGTCGCTTACAGCTAGGCCTCGATCTGAAATGGCTGGTACTGTAAAATAATTGCGACAAGAGTTAAAATAGTTGAGATAAGTACCGTTTATTTTATCCTAAATACATTACTCACCTTTTCGCAGAGTGTCCTGACTTGATTTTCCGATAACTGCTTACACTCGTTCAACTGTTCGATCCATTGATCTAATTCTTTAGTAAAAGATTTGTCGTCCATGACAGCCAACTGACACCGATGTGATGCAGATGCTAATTCTTGTTAGCTTCGTTAGCTTAGCTCGACGTATTGTTAGCCTGCTCTATTTAGTCCCGCTAAAAACCGGTACCTATGCTAACTATAAGCAACCTAAACAACTTATTTGACGTTTCACTTTGACGTTTTAATTGAGTTACCGACGTTATTTCTGATCGGGGAGCCACAAATTTGAAAGGGGGGGGTAAGAATGGATCGAAATTTTCCCCGATGCGGCAGAATCCAGCGACCGAGGATTGCAGCACCAAGGCACCAGCAGCAGCTAAAAGAGCTACAACAATAACATACGGGGTATTTTAAGGTTGCCAGGTTTAGGACCTATCCCTTTATTTACGTGTCTAAACCCGCCTCTTGAAGATTTATGAGAAGTAATTTATGAGAAGTAATAAGAAGTTTATATTATACATCCATGGAAGTAACTAGTGCTTGTTAAACCCAAAACGAAACACTGTATTTGCTAGAATTATGCCCCACCCTAACCTCACCTTAATTGGGTGATTTCAATGTCATTTAATGGCTTCTATCACCTGGTGTAATGTGCACTACAAAACAGTTGCAAGACTGTTGCATCGGTGGTTGGAGGTTTTACAAATCTCTATTTAGACTAATAGTTGTAGTTTTTAGTTTTTCAAAACACCTAATCCATTTATCCCCCTCAAAAATGAATGACAACTGGGAAGAAGATGATATCCAGGTAGAAAACAGTGGTGAAAACAGTTTATTGAACAATGGAGGGCAGTTTGGGGGACAGGTGAATGGTAGAGGTGAGTTTGTTTTCAAGTGATAACCAGAGATGACTACTTTTTACCCGTGTAAGATGGGTGATGGTGCATGTGCTGGGTGATGGTGTAATTAGTCATACTTAATGTTGTCACAAATCCCAAACGGTCATGATTTATGTTTGTTGCATTTTCAGACAATCACAGAAGTTCAACCTTTGGAGTGATTAATTCCTGGGGAGGCATAAGAGGTAAATTGTCACCTCTTTTCTCCAACTATCAACTCTCTTCTCCAAATCTTACCTGTCCACTCATCCTCTAGATAGCAGACCGGTCCATGTTAAAGATGTCTGACTGCTGTGCTTGTGTTGCACACTCCACAGGAGGTCGAGGGGGAAGTGGCAGAAGGGATGATGGACAAGCCTTAAGCAGTGACTCTTTTGATACAGGATCTGAAATAAGACAGAAGACAGCAAATAGCAGTATATTTACTTTCTACCACGATTTATACATAGTTTTCCCATATTCTGGTGTGTGTGTGTGTGTCTGTGTGCATGTGGGTTATGATAAGTCAGTTAACCCACACTATCAAGGATAGCAAGACAGATCTACTCTTTACTCCTGCATGTTCCTGTGCTTGTCTCATCCCATCTGTTCAGGGAATGAGCCCAAAGGAAACTATAATGGTAATGTGTGATTTCTTCATCCCATGTTACCTGACAACACATTTAATACACACAAAGTGGTTTGTTGATTCCTGCACCTCTTTGCTTCTTGCACCTCAGACAGTGGAAGTTCATGGAATACAGATAATGTCTCTGGAGGAAGAGGTACCAGAGGTCAGTTTATATTATATCTGAACACTACCAACTCTGTTAGAAATGACAGGTTGTTCTGAAAGGTTGCTCTCCTGCAGGTGCCAGAAGCACAGCAGATGGAGGTAGACATGGATTCAGGAACTCAACTTCTGGTATGTTTCATATCTGCCTGTGTGTATGTCATGATATCAACATTCCTCTTCCACTGATTCCATATCATATTTTCAGTAAAAATACAGACACAGGAATGTAATAGGTAATGGTTGCTAGGATACGATCCATGTGGATAAAACCCTGTAGCCTCAGTTTTTGTGATCAGACTGGAACACCTAGTCTGTCAGGTTCACCTGTTTCTGTTACTACTACAGATCCACCCAACGACAACTACTTGGATGAGAATCAAAATGCAGGTCTGAAGATGATCATTTTTTGTTTCATGTTCAACGATGAGTATCCTAGTATTGACAATGCTTGGGGCAGGGGAATGGAATATACATTGCGGGGATTCCTTTCTGTTAATCAAGTTTTTAACACCAAACTCTCTGCCATGTCAGGCATTTTAACAAAACGGTGATGATTCGCTGGTGTTGCGATATGTGTCTGCAGGTCCGAAGGTGACGTATGTTCCACCTCCCCCTCCTGAAGAGGAGACGGCCATCTTCTCTCAGTTCCAGAAGGGGATCAACTTTGACAAGTTTGATAACATTCTGGTGGAGGTGCGTGGGAGAGACCCTCCACCTGCCATCATGGTGAGTGAAAAGGCAGATGGGTTAAGACCTCTCAGCAGCGGTCCAGGGTTTGATTCCAGCCTGGGATGTTCACTGCATGTTATCCTCTCTTTGTCCTGCCTTTACCTGTCTGTCCCGTACCGTCACTCTCATTCATGTCAAAAACCCGTCCATTTCTTCTGCCTCTTTCCGGCCCAGTCATTCGAGGATGCTGGTCTGTGTCCAACCCTGAGCAGGAACATCACCAAGTCCGGGTACAAGAAACCCACTCCAGTCCAGAAACACAGCATCCCTATAATATCCACTGGACGAGACCTGATGGCTTGTGCCCAGACAGGATCAGGGAAGACGGTGAGCTTTGCCCACACACACACATTATTTGAAAGACTACTATACTGTAGGATCTTGATGTAGTCTATTGATAGTCATCTTTTGGTCTTCCTCCTCCCTCCCAAAGGCTGCCTTCCTGCTCCCTATCCTCCAGATGCTGATGTCAGAGGGAGTCGTGGCAGATGGTTTCCGTCAGTTCCAGGAGCCTGAGGTCATCATCGTGGCGCCCACCAGGGAACTCATCAACCAGATCTATCTCGAAGCCCGGAAGTTCTCCTACGGGTGATTCATTTATTCGTTTTTTTGTTTTTTTCTTCTTCTCCATTTTACCACTCAACTTCATTCATACAGGACGGACAATTTTGAGATAAGCTGCTTTTTGAGACCTTGTAACCCCCTCCCTTCCCCAAGCGGGTGTTTGCGCCCGGTGGTTGTGTATGGAGGGACCAGTTCGGCCTATGCTGTTCGGGAGGTGATGCGTGGTTGCAACATCCTGTGTGGGACTCCAGGAAGGCTGCTGGATATCATCAGAAAAGGAACGGTGCGGAAAGCTTTATCTCAGTCCATCCGCTGCTAAAACACTTTAGTCATCGCCCCAACACTCTCGCTTTTTAAAACATCTGTTAGAACCATCTGCTCCATGGCAACGGTGGCATTTGGGTGAAGGTGATCGTCGATGGATAAGCTGCTGATGTTGATGTTGCTGCTGTAGGTGGGACTGAGGAAGCTGCGTTGCCTGGTTCTAGACGAGGCAGACCGGATGTTGGACATGGGCTTCGAACCCGTCATGCGCGCCCTAGTGGGGTCACCTGGAATGCCCCAGAAGGAGGAGCGTCAGACCGTGCTGTTCAGCGCCACATTTCCTGAGGACATTCAAAGGTGTGTGTGTGTTCATGTAAGAGGTATGGAGACGCAAGGCGATCATGTAGCATTTACTTTTTCTGTGTTACGCCCCAGGTTGGCCACTGACTTCCTGCGAACAGACTACATCTTCCTGGCGGTGGGTCAGGTGGGAGGAGCCTGCAGCGATGTGGAGCAGAGCCTGATCCAGGTCACCCAGTTCTCTAAGAAAGACCAACTGGTGGAGCTGCTGCAGAAGACAGGTCAAACTCTGCTGGCTTTGTTAGCCTGTTAAACTAAAGCCTCGACACTGGATACAGTAGTGCGCCACTATATGGAGCCATCTGTGGATGGCATTCTGACCTCCAGTGACGTTTTTTTAATACATTACATAACCCCAGAAACTAATTCTGTGTTCATGATGGGTTTCTAACAGGCTGATGTGAGACGCAGATGACGATGTCCGTTTTGATCTTGCCGGATTTGGTTTCAGGCTCCGAACGAACGCTGGTGTTTGTAGGGTCCAGGAAGAAGGCCGATTTCATAGCCACCTTTCTCTGCCAGGTCAACATTCCCACCACCAGCATCCACGGGTAGGTTCCTCATCAGGATGTGGATGTCTTAACTGAACGCCTACGAGAACCCTGACAGTTCTGGATGAGACTTCCTGATCCGGGGTTGCCAAGACGACGATGATGTCAACGTTGAACGTGTGACTGTTTCTCGCAGGGACAGGGAGCAGCCGGAACGGGAGGAAGCGCTGCGGGATTTCCGTTCCGGTAAATATCCTGTCCTGGTGGCCACGTCGGTGGCAGCACGAGGCCTGGATATTGAGCACGTGCAGCATGTGGTGAACTTTGACCTACCCTCCGACATCGATGAATATGTGCAGCGCATTGGAAGGACTGGTCGTTGTGGCAACCCTGGGCGGGCATTGTCGTTCTTTGAGCCGCATGCTGACGAGCCATTGGCTCGCTCCCTAGTCAAAGTTCTGGAAGGGGTATTTACATGTTTTATTCACAGATTCACTCACTCTCTTACTTGCACGTACGTCATCACTCAGTCTCTCGCTGACAGTCCCAACAGGAAGTTCCCTCCTGGCTGGAGGAAGTGGCAGCCAGCAGTCATGTCACTGCACCATACTGCCCACAAAAGAGAGACTTTGAATCCATGGACACCCACAAGGTAGACCACACAGCCACAGGTCAACATATCACATCTTTCATCATACGATCAATTTGTATCTTTTTTTTTTGTGTGTCTGTGTAGGCTCTACCTGGAGCCCAAAACTTTCCTAGTGAAGAGGAATCATGGGATTGAATCCTCTCTCCTTCCTAACTTCCAGACCTGGTCTGACCCCTTGAAGCCAAGTTTAATTAATAACAACTGGAGCAAAGAATCCTAATTAAACAAATGATCACTGTGGCCAGTCGAACGCTCGTAAAAGAACTGTGAATGGTCAGGATGCACAGTCATGTCAGTAATACTGCAATATAAATAAAATTAACTGCATTGAATGTTGTGTATTTTCGTTGAGGGGGAACTGGTTGACAGCATAATAAACCATGAGGCACTGCGTCACATTCAACATAGACATTCATGCATATATTAATACCTCATACCTAGCAACAGCTGAGGCTGGCCACACCAGCTAGACATTGGACTTTGTTTGTGGGGAAATATATGTAAAAAAAATTTTTAAAACAAGTATAAACATCCATTAGGTGATTATCTTGTCTTAAATTGCCTCTCGGAAAATGTTTTCTAAGACTTAAGTGTAACCCAGGTCTCTCAATGTCTCAGTGTTCCCAGCGTGGCCTGCTGTAAAGCACCACATCTTCCCTAAACTTCAACCACACACCACATATTCACTTCACCTTCGGGCCACGAGATATCATCACATTTACTGTTGCAGGTAGGTGTGTTTGAACTAGTTCCATGTAGCGTTTTCCTTTTCAAAATAAGTTTAAGAAAAAATTGTCTCCAGATGGTCTAATTTGAAGGTCTGTTGTCTTGCATTTCCAGGTCATCATGAGGCTGTTGCCATAGCAACCCCCCTAATCTCCCAGAGTTTGGTTCTGGGACTCTTGGTCATGTTGTACAAAACTCTGTGAGTAACATACTGTCCACGTCTGCATGAAGGAAGACAGAGTTTCATTGGAAGACTCTCAGATCAAACTGACCTTGGGAGGTTCTCCTGACTGCATCCAGACCTGAGATGCTCCTAGGCTGACCTACACACTGGACGACACTCTTGAATGTGATGATGACTATAGAGAACACCTTCTCTGTGCACCACTTACAGCTGGCTGGGCTATCCAATGGATGATGCAAAACTGCCATATGAATAGATGAATCAGGTTGGTGAAATATTTGTTAGATAATTAATCTGAAGCTAACTGATAATATACTCTAGTCTAGATAAAAACTGATGAAAGAATGAGTCCTTGTACAGTAAATATGAATAATTGTTGCAGTTTATTCATGAACCACAAAACTGCCCCTCAGCCAGCCTCAGCAATAAACATTGCTGGACATTGTTCAGTTAAATACTCTGGATACATACTTAAATAATCCAACACTGTATAATCTCAACACGTGTTGTGCTGCCCCTACCAAAGATAATCCACTCAGGAGCCTTGTTTGTTATAGTCTTTATGTCAATCTTTTAAATACTCTCCACTCTCCACAATCTCTCATAGTTAACATTCATTTTTCTTACATTCGATTTTAATTGCTTGATTTGCATGTGGGCCTGCTACTGCAATCTCATTACGAGCATTTGTAACCTCACATAGGGGTTAGCTGTGGTTATCCGTGGATGAGATGGAGAAGGAAATCTCAACGACACTTCAATAGCTACATTTAAAAAAGCAGTTCAGTCAATTAAATATACAAATTTTGCAGAGTAAGGAAACGCCAGCCTAAAGGTTAGAGTTCATCCTAACCCAGTGTTTGACGAGCTGATGGGCGATGGCTTGTCGGGGGGGCATGGTGAAAACAGTCTTTGTTCCCTTGACAACTGCATCTGTAACCTGAAACACAAACACAAAAAACGTTACTACATTGCGTGACCTTGTATTACATTGAAGGCAGGTTTTAATTCTATGTACTATTGATGACGAACGCACAGCACGATCACTGCCACATCCCACACGCACGTAATCACCTGTTGCCGTGTGAACCAGCGAGCCTCTTCGATTTCATTCTCGTCAACTTTGATGTCTGTCGACACGGCAACGGTGAGGCACCCAATCATGAGGGAGGAGGGCATGGGCCAGGGTTGGCAGGAGACGTACTGGACTGGTCCCACCTTGACTCCACTTTCCTCCTCCACCTCTCTCCTCACTGCATCCTCTATCGCTTCTCCTGGAAGGAGACAGGAAACAGGAAGTGACATAGCAATAGAGAGATAGGAAGGAAGGAGGGAAGAACAAAACTCACCTGGTTCTATGAAGCCTGCCAGACAGGAGAACATGCCAGTGGGAAAAGTCTTCTTCCTTCCCAGTAGAACCTGGTTACCATCAGGGTGGATGACCAGCATAATCACCACAGGATCTGCAGGTTATCACCACAGGGTGATAGCAGGTTATAACCCACGTATTTTCTCTGGTATGTGATTTTTTTTTTTACTCTGTAAAAGCACTTCAGGTCGACTGTTGGTGGTTTGAAACTGTCCCACACAAACACACCATCTTGTCCCCTTACCGACACGTGGGTAGCAGGTGTTGTGGATGCCTTGCTGGCTCCTGCAGTCTGAGTTCAGGCAGGTCCTCTTGTAGCCACCCTCCTCCACCTTGGTCTTACTGCCACAGGTGGGGCAGAAGCTGTAGCGACTGTGCCAGGCCAACACAGCCCGGGCCTGTGCTATGACGCCTAAATGAGGCACAGGGACACCGGGGGTTTTGGTTACTTTCACCAAACTTACCGTTCAGTACATTCAATTGTGTTGTGGTTGTGGAAGTACATTGAAGTGCTATTCTGCTATGCTTTACCGTACTAAACGGAACTCTCCTCACCAGCATCATTCTCATTCAGCCTGAGAAGCCCAGGGAAGGGAGGTTTGAGGAAGAAGCTTTTCCTGTCTGGGAGGGTGAGGTTCCCGAGAGGGTCGGTGTCCGTGTCGACAGCGAACCAAGCCGGGGGCTCTCCTCCCTCGCTCAGACCACCACAGGGGCCATTGCGCCTCTCCACCCCCAAGAAGATGACGGTACTCCCAGGGTTCTGCAGAAGCCCTCTAACAGAGCCGGGCCCCAGCCGGCACAGCCTCATCTCTGCCTGGCTCGCCCTCTGGGGATCCTCAGCCGTGGAGATCACCAGAGGATTGAGGCAGAAGAAGAGGAGGAAGACGGAATCTGGGGAGTTCTGTCTGGCCTCCAGCCATGCGGCGTCAGATCGCTTCTCGCTCAGCCTATCCAGGAACTCCCTGCTGAAGTAGTTCTCGTGTTCATCCGCTCCAGGGTCCAGCAGGTCGCGGTCGTACCCTCCCGTACTCCTGGCGAGCAGGTTGGCGATGTGCCGGTGACCCCAGAACTTGGCAATGTCGTAGGCCGTCTGGGAAGACTTGTTGACGGCCAACTTGTCGCACCTTGACAAGGAAATACAGAAGAGTGACTGCATGCCACAACATCCATCATTAGCCTATATCTTTACAATCATTTGGGTATCCATCATAAAGATAACCTGCAAGGGGTATAGACATAGCAAATCCTGTTTAAAGAGTGTTCCAGTAGAGATGGGTACCCGTAAGACAGTAGAGTTTGTACAACATCAAAATGTCCATTCCTGGCTGCCATCATCAAGGCGGTCCAATCTTTTTCTCCCTTCTGATTGGTCAGAGAATTGGAGTGTGACAACATGGAGGTCACCTTGATTAAGTCCCCCCTTGCTGCTGCGTCCAGAAACTTCTCCACCATCTCCTCAATGGGACTCATTTGGACATCAGCCATACTTGACATTATCCAGGGAACTGTTGAACACAGATGGGTGGGTGGGTGGGTGGTGGGTGATTATGATCATAACTGAACGCTTTTCAAGAAAATTCACACACGTATCCTATAGCTTGATAAATCAGTAACTAACGAGCAACAATGAGTTCCAAACAGTATAAAAGTCTAATGTGGACTCAAGAATGAGTTAACTCATACCTCAATACACTTGACCTCTACTTTCAAAACAGTTTATGATCAGTACCCAGTTCCAGTCGGATTGTGTCAACAATTCTCTAGGCTGCATAATAATATACATAATAAGAAATATCAGGTAGAATAGTAGGCTATAGTAGTTTAGTGGAAAGATCAAGCTAGACTAGCTGCTGACGTCTAAGTAGGCAGCGTATGTAAACGAATATAGATTTTATACAATTATTTCTAAATCCTTCATATAAACGTTCAGCCACATACCTTGTTATGTAGACTTCTGTGAAGAGCTATGCCGATGAACGACTTCAGAAACGTTGCATAAATTGAGTTACATTCGAGAGCAACATTGTCAACCATGTCAACATGTTCTCTAACTTCTTATCTGAAAATGAATTAGAGAGTATTAACATTACAGTTTAATTTATGCCGCATCTAAGACTTCCGAAGAGTCTTTATGATATGAAAGTATCGTTTGTTTTAAGCCAGAAGAGTCACAAGAGGCGTTGGAATCTGGGTTTGAAGATTTGGTTTTGTGTTTAAAGTTTTGAGAAAATGGTTGATTGTTTTAAGAAATCTTTATTTTTTATCTTTTTACTATTATGAAAGCTATTGTGAAAAAGACATATGTATTGTAATATGTGATATGTATTTCTGCAATTATGAACACAATTGTTGGCAGCCGAACAGTAGGTGGAGATAAAGCCTCATTGTTGCAATTTGCAGGGCCGCAGCTGTGTGGAGTCCTGCGGAGAGAAGGGACAGCCAGTGTCTGAGTTGCGGTGACGACTACTTGCTCCTGCCGCAGGGCGGGCGCTGGCTGAAGACGTGTCCGGAGAACTGGCTCAGACTCTTGAGAGCGGCACTGATTTTTCTGTACCTATGTGGGTTCAATCCGTCAGTCTCTGTGAATTAAATCCAGGGCACCCCATGTGGACATATTTGCATATTCTGTCGATTTTCAAACCAAATACCTCAAAGGATAGGGGAACTTTTAAATGCTGATGTTGAACTGGGAAGGTTGGTTTCATTTTGATGTTGGGGGCAGATTGATACACTACAGCCTCAGCTTGTTAAAACCGTATCTCTAATTCCTTAATTCTGAGGAAGAATTGCTTTTTGTGTCGGTGTTTACTAGCCTGGGAAATTTGCTTTCTTTTAATCTAAATTGAATGAACTTGCCTTGTTTGTGTTTATATTTTCAGTTTTGTCGTTCAATCCATGTCTTTAAAGTAAACGTAGAATATCTTGTTGAGCTTGCACTAGGATTGTGTGCTTTCATTTGTTCTTGTGACTTGAAAGTATAACGGGTTTGAATAAATGTTTGTTGACTGATTTATACGACATGAGTTATTTTAAACCGTTTTTTATATTATAAACATATTATAACATGACTCAACCTACTTTTGTCTAGAACAGATTTTCAACACATAGACACATTTAGAGCAGTACAACATATAGTTCCAAATCAACAGAGCTGTACAGCTGTGGTGGTTAAGTGGTAGAATTCCTTCCTACCATGTGGAGAACTTGGGTTCAAATCCCATCTCTGACTACTGGCATAGATGTGATGGTACTTGAAGACATATGTCTCCGGTAGGATAGTGATATGATTCGTTTGTATCATGTGAATGTCCTGGGTTCAATTCTCAGCCAAAGCTACAATTGCAATATCTCACACAATTACATCAAGTTTTGTCTACAACAGAATTTCAACACAAATAATTACACCAAAGTTAAGATGTACATCTCTGGTGGTTCAGTGGTAAGAATGATTCCTGCCACGTGGAGAACCTGGGTTCAAATCTCAGCTGGAGCTTATAGTTCATCTATAACACAAATGAGTGCAATAGGTTTTGTCTACAACATAACTTTGACACACTCACAGAGGTACAACATATAGTTTGAATACATTAAAGCTGTACAGCTCTGGTGGTTCAGTGGTAGGATTCCTTCCCACCATGTGGAGAACGTGGGTTCAAATCCCAGCCAAGGCGTGAGAGTACATGTGTCACCTCTGGGTCAAAGATGACATCCCACATGTGGGTAATGGGCATGTTCTCAGATACTCAATATGGCGTATGTACACATGCTGACGAAGTACAACACAGAGTGTGTGGAAGATAGGAGAGGAGGTGGGAGAGAGTGGGTGGATAGGAGAAGAAATGAGAAAAGTGGTTTTTGAAATGCTTTATTAAAAAAAAATTAATTATAATTTGACCTTTGCACTGTTTTGGTTCCTATAGTCCTATCTCTTTGTTATATCCAATCCAAAAACACCAAAAAGTCTGGGGATTTATTGATTTCGGATATTATTTATTGATGTTTTTCTTTTTTTATGTGGCATTCCGAATGTTCCAGAATGATCTCCAGCGCACCGAAGCTGCTACAGTCTGCTGGTGCCTTGAGAAAATAATATATATGGAAATGGAAAACCTAAGAAGGTATCTCTTATTGTAGTCCTTGCAGTGTGTTATTTATGTTTGTTATTTATGTTCCTCACCCCTCCTCCCCACCCTCCCCTCTGCTCCTCCCCTTTAATTACTACTTCTCTTCCTTCTTCCGGGTACCATAACTGTTTGTTGCTTTTTGTCGATCTCAGGACTGAAATATCTTTATTTTGACGTAGATGTTTGGCTATGATTTATCCTCTCTGGTTATGTAATATTGTTTGGCGTTAAGGAAATAAAGCGGATGACTTCTAATCTTTCGATGTTGGTGTTTTTTGTCTACCTGCCAGAAGCAGCAGCTCATTAGGAGTTAATTGAAGCCATCTGAGATCAGGTGAAGCAGCTTGAAGCGTCTTAGATGAATAAGACTATTTCTACTGCGGTACATGGAGCATGTGGCCACATCTGAATTAAAGCAGGTAACACGTTGGCATTGTTTAATGTATGTCTTCATTTTTAACAGCAAGCTATGCTACTGTTAGCAATGCTACTGTTGTTAGCTGAGATTGCCAGAAGGCAAAACTATTCTCTTAAAAAGTTCTATGCTAAGGAACAGTTCCAGATCTGCTCTCCAACATGCAGACTGGTATTGAGGCTGGATGGTGCTCAGATCCTGGGATGAACTCTGTCAAGGTGGATCTGTGCAATCTGTAGAGATAGTTATTTTACTTTAGTGATTTAACCCTAAACGATGGTTAAAGATTCTGCTACATACCAAAGGACGACTGACCTACCGCTACAATACATCTCCTAAGCACTTACTTTTATATATTGTTACTTTGTAAGTGTATAATATATCTGGTGTATTGAATAATTCATAATTGTATTAAACTGTTCACTTTTCCAAGTGAATTTGTATATGCTTGTGGTTTCAAGATATCTTTTTTTATAGTCAAAAATGTCCTGGAACATTCAGGGAAAAATAACCTTTTACACCGCTTAGATGTTTATCTTTACGACTTTGTTGTGGGTGTAAATGTGCTGCCACAAGCAGCCTAGTCCCACATTAAACAGCATATCTGAGAGGAACTTCACTAAAGTAAAATTTACGGTAATGTGCCGTGCAATTTGCATATTCCCTCTCATTGGTTAAGTTTGTGTAAAGTGGTCCAGTAGAAAATAAGGTTATGTGCCGTCAAATGTACATATTCTTTCTGATTGGTGTAGCTGGAAAAAGTGGTCTTGTAGAATATACGGTGGTGTGCTGCCCTATTGAATGGTCCCTCATCATCAGTCGTCCTTTGCAGCTGTGTTGAGTTAGATTGACCACTTCTAATCGAAAACGGTGACCATCTTCAACAAAGACAACTTTAACATTAAAAAAGCATTTGTTTGGACGACTGATGTCATAATTATGGAATATTTTTCAGCCTTCAGTGTAACTAATATTAGTAAGACTGTTTACCATCTTTTGTTGTACTTCATGTGGCCGATTTGGTAAGAAACGTAAACCTTGTTAGTTATGAATAACTATCTGTCTGCTGTTCTACATAGTCCACACAATAATGTATGTTTTATATGTGTCATGATGTCCTCTTGTGTATTAAAAATGGTGGAAAATTAGGATGCCAAATCACACTTTTAGTCTTCTCTTGTCCTTGACAGCTGTGTACCACATGCTGATGGAGGTAAAGTCGATCTGTCTGTTATTAAAACCTTGAAATACTTTTTGGGTGTTTTATTTGTTGTAATTGCTCTTCTGCTACAAGAAGTCATGCAGGGAAGTTGCCTGGGGACAACTGGGAGCAAAGCTTCACCTGACTGGATTCCTCCGAATCAGTCTGATATGGCGGTCCAGTGATGTCCCTGCAATGGTGATGTCAGAAACAAATCTGTCAATCCAATATCAGATTCTAAGAAAAGGCTGGGTCTGATTGATTTCACAGTCAAACCTCTTAAGTTTCTCTTAGACCGGTGGTTGGAGTGTTGGAAGGAGTAACTAGGATCTACAGTGAAGCTTCACCCAGCTCATCGTTCCATTCTGCAAAGCTTCATGTTAAGAATGAAATGATAGTCTTGGGCAGGCAGTTCATTACAGCACCAGTAGAGGAGCTCCTGAACACTGGCTGGCCGTCTTACTCCTCCCCTTTGTGCTATGACCACTCCCACTTGACCCCTGTAGCCCCACCCCCTTGACCTCTACAAGTGGGAAATGACTCAGAAATTTCGGCAGCCTCGCCGGCCGGCTACACAACTCAAACAAAAATCAAGGACGACAAAATTGGTGGGCAAAAGGGCCCTGCATTTCTTTTCTGCTGTTCCATAACCACTTATTGTACTAGTTGTAACCAACCGGGGGGGGAGATTGCCCCCCCCCCTGCCTCCTGTGTCGGAGACGGCTAGGAGCACCCGTGACCGAGGTTTGATCCGTGGATGTGACTCCGACTACCCGGCGAGTCTTCATTGTCACACCACCAATCCTCCGCGCCACCGATGCCCTTCGCAATCAGACACTTTCTCCGGGCGTCTTTATCATACATACTATGACACTCTGTGCTTTAAAATTTGGAAAGTGCAATAGCCAGGACTTGAACCAGCAACCTCTGGTATCTGAGGCAGCATCCTTCCCATGTGAGCCATTGGGACTGCTGTTGATAGACATCTTCTCTGGGCGTCTTTATCTTGCACGTCATGACACTCTGTGCTTTAAATTTGGGAAAGAGCAATAATCAAGGTTTGAACCAGCAACCTCTGGTATCTGAGGCAGCATCCTTCCCATGTGAGCCATTGGGACTGCTGTTGATAGACATCTTCTCTGGGCGTCTTTATCTTGCAGGTCATGACACTCTGTGCTTTAAATTTGGGAAAGAGCAATAATCAAGGTTTGAACCAGCAACCTCTGGTATCTGAGGCAGCATCCTTCCCATGTGAGCCATTGGGACTGCTGTTGATAGACATCTTCTCTGGGCGTCTTTATCTTGCAGGTCATGACACTCTGTGCTTTAAATTTGGGAAAGAGCAATAATCAAGGTTTGAACCAGCAACCTCTGGTATCTGAGGCAGCATCCTTCCCATGTGAGCCATTGGGACTGCTGTTGATAGACATCTTCTCTGGGCGTCTTTATCTTGCACGTCATGACACTCTGCTCTTTAAATTTGGGAAAGAGCAATAACCAAGGTTTGAACCAGCAACCTCTGGTATCTTAGGCAGCACCCTTCCCATGTGAGCCATTGGGACTGCTGTTGACAGACATCTTCTCCGGGCGTCTTTATTTTGCACGTTACTACACAGTGCTTTCAATTTGGGAACGGGCAATAACCAAGATTTGAACCAGCAACCTCTGGTATCTGAGGCAGAAGTCTTCCCTTGTGAGCCATCGGGAGTGCTGTTAATAGCTCTTTTCTCCGGGCGTCTTCATCTTGCACGTCATGACTCTCTGAATCTGGTCTTGATTTGAAATACTGACAGTTTCTGAACCACTGGGGTTGTTAAGGTATCACTGATCTTAGAGTCAAAACGCTGTATTTTAAATGAGTAGGTCTTTTGGGTCACAACTTACACTTGGTGGAGGAATTACACTTGAAATTCTCATATTATACCACTAGATTAAAGCAACTCAATGGTGGTTTTTGAATAGTACCCCTTTTATTTTCACAAGTTTAATTTCAAAAGGTACAAAATAAGGTTAAGGTAGACTACAAGAAGTACTTTTCCGTGTACCATTTAAAGACAACAGAAACATATTTAAAAAAAAATCAATCTAAAAGAAACACATTAATTAAAAAAAGAATACCAGGATATGTAGAATCTGATTAATATCAGGTGTATTTCAAACATTCTCTTAATTCATTCTGGTATAGAGCATCATGCTACTCATGAATCACTTGTCATCCATTACATTTATTACAATTATTAGTGACAAGTAGCCTTTTTATTGCTCTCTCAGCATGCAATTACTGATGTGTAGTTGCAGTGTACACAGTGGTTGACAACATTACACAGCAGGAAACACTGTCCTTAAAGCCCAGAGAAAGAGGATTACTCTCTAAAGTTAAGAGAACAAATCAAATAAAAATAATTCAAGTGTAATGTTACAGAAAGTCACAAATGGTACAGTTCTTTGTTGAAACGTTATGAGTGTGTTATGAGTAAAAGGTGAGGACACTCTGGTGGTTCCCACGGACGAGGAGGAGAGGAGGCAGGTCCTTAGACAGCGTCTCCAACCAGCACATGTACAAAGCGCTGGACACAGTCCCCTTTCTGGCCAAGGGCATGCTCCTGGGAGTGGGCAGACAGAAAGACAGACAGGTAGAGAGACAGAAAGAGAGATAGTGAGTGCAACAAATGCATGCCATCGATTTATACAAGCAAACAGACCAAGGTTCTCATGACAGTACTCACATGACGATGAGTTTAGCTGTGCTGGAATACTCTTTGAGCAGTTCATTCAGTCTTATCTGTCTGTTAGTCTGTGGAACAGAAACCACAGCATACAAACCCTCAGAATCTCTCACGAGCAAGAGTCCTTGTCCCTCGTTTTTCATATTCACTGGGCCTTTAGTAGATCCTGATAAACAGGCATAGTATAATCCACACCATGTTATGTCATCTCATGGATTATTTAGGTTTGCTCTAACCAGATATTGGTGCTGCTTGGTGTGTGTGTGAATGTGTGAGTGAACCTTGGCCTTGTATAGTTCCAGCTCGTTGTCTGTGATCCTCCAAGGTTCCTGAGCCTTCAGTCTCTCTGCTGCCTCCTGTTCCATGTCTTCCTCTCTAAGCCTGAACGGATCCATCATCTCCTCAAAACTCAGCACACTGACACACACACACACACACACACACACACACACACACACACACACACACACACACACGCATCTTAATATCATATCATGAAATGACATCGTCATCTGAAATCTGAAATCTTACTTGTGTTTTTTGGGTTTGGTGTTGATGTCTCCCAACACGTTAATGTCAGAGAAGTCGATCCTAAACTTGGTTAGCAGAGCGGCCATTCTGTTGGGAGGCAAAGAAAAGCAACTTCAGAGTCTTTTTGACTGTTGTCGTTGTCAACTGTCTGGTCGTCACTCACGCTCTGCGATCGCGGTCGATGCGGTTGAGCTTCCCACCAATGAAAAGGCGGATCTTACAATCCTTCCACTTCTTCTTATTGGTCAGCAGGTATGGAATGAGCAGCGTCAAACCTGCACACGTGCAGCACAAAATCATTGGTGATTGGTTAAGACCCACTTCTCATTAAGGCAGCCATCCCTGACTCATTCTAAGACTGAATTGTTATGTCAGTCACACACCTCCGTCGTCAAACAGCCACCAGACATCAATGGTGCCTTTGCTTTGTTTCTTCTTGAACTGTCCACTGGCCTCCAGGAGACGCTGGTCTGTCAGGCTGAGGGGTACAGGGCTGCTCTTTGTCTCTGTTAAAAACATACAGAACGGATTAACTCATATCCTCTATAACAGGGGTCTCCAATCCTGGTCCTCGAGGGCCGCTGTCCTGAAGGTTTTAGATGTTTCCCTGCTCCAGCACACCTCCACAGAGCTTGATAATGGCGCTTCATTAGAATCAGGTGTGCTGGAGCAGGGAAACATCTAAAACCTTCAGGACAGCGGCCCTTGAGGACCAGGGTTGGAGACCCCTGCTGTATAGGCAAGGAGGAGTGTGCAGCCTTCCCGTGAACTGTCTTCCTGTCTTTAAGTCGGCTCTTAAGACCTATCTTTTTGCCTTAGCTTTTCAGTGAGGTGTTGACTTTTACCGTGTACAGTGTGTCTCTATTTGTTGAGTTTTTTACCTATTGTTGTGTTGTTATTGCTATGTACTGCAAACAACTGTAAATCCTGTACATCACAATTACTTGCATAATTGTAATTGAATTGTATAGATTATAAGGGTATAGTCTGTAACCTGCACTTTATCCTGGACATCCTGTATATTCTGCTGTACATTCTGCACATTCTGTACAAAACTGAAAATCATGTACATTCTAATATAATACTGTATATTAGACAAGACCAATAGTGTATAATTGTAAATGTATAGCTTCTGTACATAATCATTATGCTCCCTGGGAGGATTCACCTCATCCACCATTTTTTACTTATTGTTATTGACCCCACCCCCTATCCCTGTGTACACTTTCTAATCTTTTACCTCACACCCTTACCCTTGTGTGCTTTACGAGACTGTGTGCCGTTGATACAAAGGAGTTTCCCTTGGGATCCATCAAGTAATCTGAATCTGAATCTGAATACTGCAATTTGGTCAACCATGTTGTTTTAAAGTGCAATAGAAATAAAGTTGGATTGGATTGAACTCACCGAGGAGAATGAGCGGCCAGGCCTGGGTGCTAGCGGTCTTGGAGGGGTAACAATCGATGTCAGAGTCCTTCTCTATGATGACCGACATCACCACATCCTTAGTCCCCAGCGGAGGCTTCTCATTGGAGGACAGGAGATCATCTGCCAACAGGCAAATCACACCACACTCGAAAAGAACCCAACACTGTTGGCTGTCGGTGTTAGTTTAGGCAGTGTGAGCAGGTCTTGAAGAGAGGCAGTACCCACCCTGACCCTGGATATGAGAGATGTCCAGTCCCTCCTGAAGCCGGACAAGGACCACGCCGTACTGGAGGTCAAACGCATCGCTGACGGAACACAAACGCCAACCCAGTTAAATGTCTTGTGAATAGACCGTTCACATGATCACACACAGTATGTGAATGTGTGAATGTTTCTTTCCGTTCCTCTTTTGTATATGTCTGTATCTGTCCATCCTTACTGTATGGTGTTGATGTAGATCTCCACGTCCCTCATCTCCCCTTCACTCCAGTTGTTCTTGAAGCCCATGACCAACGTGTTGGGCTTCAGACGGCCCAGGCCTGTAGCCTGGCACACGGGAACACAGATGTGGGTAACTTCAAACATTGGCTTAAAGTAAAGGATACAATTATAACTAACTCAACCAACAGACAAACACAGTGTTTTGTGATATTTGATAGAATGAGTACCAACATAGCTAGTGTGCGTAATATTAGTACACTAAAGTATGGGAATAAACTTTGTTTATGTATCAGTTGATGCACTTGTGGGTGTTTGTTCGCTGCCTCTGACTGAATCTGAGGTGTATGATGCTACACCTGCCCAGCCCTGAAGCTCCTGCAAGGTCACCTGTAGAAGGTACTGTGCTCCATGCCTGAGGCTTTCAGCAAACACAGGTGAGTAGAAGGCTTTGATATTCTTCTTCAGAAGCCAGCGCTGGTAGCGAGCGTGGTCGTGTGACATCTCTTTGAAGTTTGGCCTACGGGACGCCTAAAAGGACAATCATCACCAAACATTCATAAGTACTTACTCATGTGGGTCAGGTTGGTGCTGAGGGTCGTGGAGGTGGCTTTACAAACCGTTCGGACGTGTCCGCAGATCATGAGGCCGATATTCTTGGTGAAGGCGTGGACTAGGTGGAGCATAGCGGGCCGGGCGTTGGGGTAGCCAGTCATCACCAGACACTGAGGCCTGGGGAAGGAGTCAGGAGAGGAGGGGGTCATTCCTCAACCTGGACATTCTACAACATTCGCTGACTCGACAACTGACTGGAGAGCATTCTAGAATTTTGGCTGACAATCAATCAATCTCTCTTTCATTCTTGATGATTTAGAATGCAGCAGAGGGTGCGATAGTTGTTGTTTTTGTTAATAGTGCCTAACCTGAAATTCTTGACATGGTCCTCCACTCCGGTGAGGAGCAGACAGTGAGTCAGTGCCTGGTTGTAGATCAGAGCTTGTGTTGATGAGCCCCAATTCACATCTTGTAGCAGAGAGTAACAAACACTAGTTAACACTACAGGAGACTACAGCTATAAAGTAGGCTGCATGTCTGATGCACAAGAAGAACAACAGCTCACCAGATCAAGATCATCTCTGTTTAATATTAGATTCAATTAGCAGGTGTCTTCTATACTAAGCAACATTCAAAGCTAAAACCTTTGAATCCATCCCTTAAACCAGGGGTCTCCAATCCTAGTCCTCGAAGGCCGCTGTCCTGAAGGTTTTAGATGTTTCCCTGCTCCAGCACACCTGATTCTAATGAAGGGTCCTTATCAAGATCTGTGGAGGTGTGCTGGAGCAGGGAAACATCTAAAACCTTCAGGACAGTGGCCCTCGAGGACCAGGATTGGAGACCCCTGCCTTAAATGCTCCATCCAACAGGACTGTTGGATCCAAGACTACCATCCCTGTTCTCGCCATATACTGTATATCCCAAACAGCTCTGTAGAACGCTGGCCTTACCGGGCTTCTTGTAGCTGACATACACGTACAGAGCCAGGACGATGACGTTAGTGAGCAGCGCCGCCCACCAGTTGATCACGAACATGACACCGCAGCACAGCACGGCGCCCGCCAGCGACACCCACTTATTGAAGTACTTGAAGCTGGGACGCCACCCTGTAGACGGGCACAGGAACGATGGGCAACCCCCACGATACTTTTATACTGAAATATCCTAACTGTAAACAGGCTGAAACCATGTCAGCCAATCAGAGAGACTCACCAGGAGAGTTGGCCAATGAGGCGTGAAACACAGAGAAGTTGATGAGAGCGTAGGAGGCCAGGAAGAAGTTGGAGATGATGGGAGCGATGATGTTCAGCTCAGCTACAAGGAGAGGAAACACAATCAAAACTCCATTTCCTGTGTAGAAACATTATTTTACTTATTGTACTCATCTCATTTCTATCTGTCTATCTCATAAACAAAACAGGACATCTTTGTGGAGATCTGGACATGTTTGCTGATCAGTGATTGGTCAGTAAACCCACCAATGAGGATGAAGGCGAGGCCGATGCAGAATGTGAGGACGTAGCCTCTCAGTGGTTCGTTGTTCTTCCCGTAACCCTTAGCGAACACACCGAGACCTGGATAGATGTTGTCCTTACACAAAGCCTGCACACACACACACACGCATGCACACAGACACACAAACATAGATGCACACAGACGCACACACACACAGATGCACACATACACTTTCAGTAACTCTCTTGTTTTAACAATGAGAGAAACAATGAGTGTGTGATTAAGTATGTGTGTGTGTGTGTGTGTGTGTTTGAGTATGTGTGTGTGTTTGTGTGTGTGTTTGTGTGTGTGTGTGTGGTGGATCCAGACCTGGAAGACTTTAGGTGCGCTGACAAGAGATGCGAGAGCTGAGGAAAGCGTGGCTGAAAATATCCCTGCTGTGATCAGAGGTCCAAACCCAGACACTAGACTCATCACCTAGCAACAAAACACACGCACAAAAACAACACACTCCGTCTCGTTACGACACGCAGCGCAATTGCTATCAGCGCAACAAACTGACGACCGTGTGAACCATGTTACACGGAGGCGTGTTGCGTGTGAACCATGTTACACAGAGGTGTGTTGCGTGTGAGCCATGTTACACAGAGGTGTGTTGCGTGTGAGCCATGTTACACGGAGGCGTGTTGCGTGTGAACCATGTTACACAGAGGTGTGTTGCGTGTGAACCATGTTACACAGAGGTGTGTTGCGTGTGAGCCATGTTACACGGAGGCGTGTTGCGTGTGAACCATGTTACACAGAGGTGTGTTGCGTGTGAACCATGTTACACAGAGGTGTGTTGCGTGTGAGCCATGTTACACAGAGGTGTGTTGCGTGTGAGCCATGTTACACAGAAGTGTGTTGCGTGTGAACCATGTTACACAGAGGTGTGTTGCGTGTGAACCATGTTACACAGAGGTGTGTTGCGTGTGAACCATGTTACACAGAAGTGTGTTGCGTGTGAACCATGTTACACAGAAGTGTGTTGCGTGTGAGCCATGTTACATACCGCCACTGCGTTAGGTCGTTAGTACGCGGAACAGCCAGACCAGCAACATGACAACGGCTTCATGGTGCAGCGACATGTTAGAATACAGAGAAGAAGTTAGAGGAAACAGCTTTGCATGTGTTCAGGCTTGTGCTTTGAGGTCAAAGATGCTGATCCATGGGCATCTGTGAAGCCCTCTAACAAATAAAAGTATGGATCAGTGATCAAACACTAGGAACACTGTCTCCCCTGTAGCTGTAGCAGCCCTGCCAGGCTGGTGGCTGCGTCAGTGTTGCCCTCTGTGCTGGGCGGTGGCATGGGGCAGCCCTGCACTGCTACGCGCTGAGATATCAGTGTCACAGCGAGGGCTGTGGGCAATGTGTGCGCGTCTGTGTGCGTGTCTGTGTGCGACTTCAACACACACGGGGATTGGAGGACAGGTCAATGCTCTCATTCACAGTCAGACCCATTCAGAGCCTTGTGACTCCAGACAACCCAGCCTGTGTTTTGTTGCTGGCTTTGTTTCAGCACCCCCCACCACCCCCCACCCCCACCCCCACCCCCCCACCACCACCACCTCCCCTCCAAGCTGTCAGACCGAAGATAGAGGGAGACAGAAAGATGAGATGGAGAAGAGAAGGATGAGGGGCTGACCTGGAAGTCGTTCTGTAGGCCAAACTTGCAGCCGCCCTCCTTGCAGATGGAGAAGTCGTAGCCCAGCGTACACGCAGCGTCCGTGCAGTTCTCGCTACTCACCATCACTATGGTGTCGTTATGGTCACCGGTGGCATCCCTAACGATGCAGGAGCCTGCAGGGGAACCAATCAGGACACGAGTTTTGGACAACAACTCCTTGAGGTGAACCAGTAGGGTAGCGGCCTTGAACACAGCTCACCTGTAGAGATGGTGACAGCCAGGTAAGTCATGCCAGTGATGAGGATGGCCAGGAGGGTGCCCTTAGGGATGGCGGACTGGGGATCCTGGTAGGGCACAACAGACACTGTGTGAAGGGCTCGACACGGATGGTTTAAAGATGGGTGCTTATAGTTGGCACTAAGTTCACACTGGTTTATGCTGCGCTGCGCTATGGAAACGGTTGGTTGGGATGTTATTGTTGCACTGTAGTTATACGTCTTATGTTGTTCTCCTCGTCTGGTATCTGAGATGTTGTTACTTTCATAATCCCTTTCCTTTTAATGCGTCTGCTAAGTGAATAAATCGTCATGGTAACAGTGAGATGCCTGGGTTTCTGCGCAGTGTCATGTGAGCAGGTGCTTACTGTGAGGTCTCCAGAGATGTTGGCCCCTGCCAGGATGCCTGTGGCCGCAGGGAAGAAGATGGCAAACACTGAGAAGAAGGTCTCGTCGTCACGGAAATCTGGACCCATGTTCTCCATCATAATAGCAGCTTTGGAGAGAGAGAGAGAGAGAGAGAGAGAGAGAGAGAGAGAGAGAGAGAGAGAGAGAGAGAGAGAGATGAACAGGAGGAGATACAGCCAGGGTACGTTTATAGGAGAAATGTTTGGGGGCTGATGTGTAGTTAACTAAGGACTCAAACCTTTATAACCAAAGAAGCCCTTAGGTTCCTTAGCCTCCATTGGGATGAAGGTTCCTATGAAGTAGTTGGCAATGGCGCCTACCAGGATGACCAGGAGTACAATCTGAGCCTGGAGGGTTGGTCATTCAACCAATTAATTAGTTAATTAATTAATTAATTACCGACCCATATGTTCCTCCACCACATTTCATGAATTTGTCATCATGTCATC
Source organism: Neosalanx taihuensis (assembly GCA_030340665.1). Taxonomy (NCBI): domain Eukaryota; kingdom Metazoa; phylum Chordata; class Actinopteri; order Osmeriformes; family Salangidae; genus Neosalanx; species Neosalanx taihuensis. Next base: position 4,803,740 of record CM059316.1, on the reverse strand, counting down.
CCTGCCTCTCAGGTAACTTGAGGCAGCCTCCATCCTGGTGGCCTCTTACCTTGGCCTCCCACTCCATCCCCGCAACAGAGATGCCCAGCAGCAGGATGACGGTCAGCGTTCCCACAATACGGATGTCGTTCAGCTCGTCCGTCATCAAGGCGTCGATGTCCTGCCAGGGAGGGTCAGAGGTCAGCGGAAAGTCACAATGACCAACAGGGAACGCTCTCACGGATGAATGAGTGGATGGATGAATGACTTCAAGGACGCACAAATAGGTGTGAATTCAGATACGTTGGATGAAAAAAAGAATGATGCACTTATTTCCTTTCATTCCTTTTAGGGAACTCACTCTAACACAGTGAGTAGCCAAGTCAGCCTGTAGAGGAGAACGTCTCTATCTTACGTTCAGCATCTCCACGACTGTCTCAGCAAAGCCGACCACGTACATGGCCACCGCCACAGCGTTGGCGAAGGAGAAGATCAGGCCGATGGAGCCTCCGAACTCGGGCCCCAGACTTCTGGAGATCAAGTAGTACGCCCCCCCTGAGGAAGGGAGGGAGGGATGGAGGGAGGGACGGACGGACGGAGAAAAGACAGAGAAAGAGAAAGAGAGAGAGAGAGAGAGAGAGAGAGAGAAAGAGAGAGAGAGAGAGAGAGAGAGAGAGAGAGAGAGAGAGAGAGAGAGAGAGAGAGAGAGAGAGAAAGAAATCTTTCTGTCAGATTCGATGAATGGGCTCACCCTCGTGAATTCATGACGTATGTAATTCAAATAATAGTATTAGAAGTTCTGCATCTCAGCAGGTCGTGTGGTTCTGCTCACCTCCTCTCACGAAGCCGTTGGTTGCTATGGCAGAGGTGGAGAGACCGGTGATGGTGGTGACAACCGTTGCCATGAGGATGATGGCACACGTGAGACCTGGCAGATGAACACTAACATGGGTTACATTTATTCATTTAGCAGACGCTTTTATCCAAAGCGACTTACAGTAAGTGCAGGGACATTTAACAGTTGGTACGAACATCAAGCTGACTGTAAACTCTCATCCCGTCAATCACCAAATGATTTGTCCTGTCCAGCAAGCTAACCCACCGATTCCAGCCTGACCGACGATCCAAGACATCCGGATAAAGAGCATCACTCCCCAAATGTTCAACATGCAACGTACCTGCAACACACAACAAACAAGTAACGCACTAGCTAGGTGCATCTCGACATGTGAAAGCTGGATAAAGCTCTGTGGTTAGAGATCAGCGTTGGAGCATTTGACCGCAGAGGTTGCCGGTTCAGATCCCCCCCCCCCCCCCCCCCCGCCCCCCGCCCCCCGCCCCCCTGTCAGCCTGTCTCTGGACTAACAGCATCTGAAACATTCTTCTGGTTTCTGTTTTATATTTGGAGGAAAACATTCGAAGCTGTGATCTGTAGCTCTCCAGTGAGAGATCAATATGGGTCTCACTGACCAGAACCCCTTTGACCCAGCCGAACTTGATGGTTCCTCCCTTGGCCTCCTTGGCCTCCTTGGCAGCTGCCACCTCCGCTGCCGCCGCCTCTTCCAAGCCAGTCTGGCTCTCCTCAAACGGCTCCTGGAGGAACAAGTTCAGAGGCAGGGGGTTATTTTCGATATTTTCGAAATGGGGGGGGGGATATTTTTGTAAACGTTTTTTTAAATATATATAACTGAGGAGGATGCAGACGTTAAATATGTTTTGAGTAAACAGTCTTTTCGGGTCCAAATATTCTCATGGTTGTTAACATTTGATTGGCTCTCTGCTCTGTCGCTGTCCCTCATGGCCTTCATTTTCGTGTGTGTGTGTGTGTGTGTGTGTGTGTGTGTGTGTGTGATGTCTCTGACGTAGAAATGTTTTGTAGAAGAGGTGGTTTGGAATTTGTGAGAACTTTTGGCAGGAACTCAGCTGGCACTGGTCAACAACCATGTCTTCTTGGTCTAAATGGCCACAGCTTAGAAATCAGAGAACAGGGTTAAATCTCCTGACAGTTGAAGAACCTGTGAAGAACATGATGTGGTACGATTGGATTCAGATTCAGAAACTTCAACACTGAACCAGAGACAAAGACCAGGAGAACCAGGAGAACATTGTTAGAGGCAGCTCAGGCTGTGATTGGCCCAGAGTTTCCGTGGTCGTGAAGGGAGCGTGGCTGAGTGGGTGGGGGGGGTCAGAGACAGCTTTGTCTGGGAGAATGTGAGGGTCATGCCCCTGACGTCACTCTGAACAACCGAGGAGAGCTTGGGGAGATTTCAGATGGTTCTTTCAGGTGGTGTGGAGGAGGAGGCAGGATGGGGGAGGTAGGATAGGAGGGGGAAGGAGGGAGGATAGAAAGAGGAAGGAGGGAGGATAGGAGGAGGAAGGAGGGAGGATAGAAGGGAGGTGGACTGGGTGGGGGTGGAGTTTGGAGAGACCACCTACACCTACCACAGTTCCTACTGAGGCCTATAATGCTTTTTTGCAACAAACAAAATATCCAACTGAAATGATCTTGAATGACTCACAATAAAACAATACTTGGCATGAATCTCTAATAATTTGCCCTGATATTAAACATTTCCACATAAAAATCTCAACCCTTAACTTCAGAAGACCTGTGCTTATAAACAGAAGATGACTTAGGCAGCATACCTTGTCGAGTTCATCATGCAGCTCAGACAGCGAGGGCCGGCTGAGCTTCTCCCCCAAGGGTGCAGCGGTCTGCCGGTAGAAGTCTATGTTGGGGATGGCGTCGATGGTGTTGTGGCCGAACGTCCTCATGTAGTAGGTGTTCGAGTGGGTGTCCGAGGTATGAGTGTGGCCCCCCGTGGACGAATGCATGCTGCTTTCGCTCCTGACAGTGTCACTATTCTGGATCATATCAGACGTGTCCATCGGACCACCTAGTCCACCTGGATCCAAGAAGTTTACCACCCGGAAACGTCCTTTAGCCTCTTCTGCCCCGGCCGGTACCTTGCCCCCAGCAGGCACGGTAGATCCATCAGTACCTGCCTCTTCTGCCCCGGCCGGTATCTTGCCCCCAGCAGCAGGCACGGTAGATCCATCAGTACCTGCCTCTTCTTCCCCGGCCGGTAGCTTGCCCCCAGCAGGCTCGGTAGATCCATCAGTAACTGCCTCCGTTGCGGTTCTCTCTTCCGTGACCACATCAACCTGGAACCTGCTCTGCATGGACCCCGCGGTCTTAAGCGCAGGTTTTTGTCCAGGTGGTGTTGACATGTCTGTCGAAGGCTTTAAAATCAAAGTGAAATCCAAACAAAATGCCCAAAAGATACCATTTAATCCACCTGCTTTGCCAAGACAAGCGCGTGTTCTGTGAGCTCTGGAACAACAAGACAAAAACTGACACCTAGTCGGTTTCTACTCAGACCCCGGTTATGCTGCTGGGAGGAGTCAAGAGTCAGAAGACAATGAACCGTCTGAGATGTCAAATACTCAGTGACCGTCCCCCCATGGTCCTCCCCCCCATGGTCCCCCCCGCCAACTCGAGGATCGAGAGGTCACGCTCTCCACTCCACTTAAGTGATCATAAGCAGGGAGATCTAGTCAAAGTGTAAACTTTGATCACTTAGTGGGAAATGCTTGAGCCTGTTTATATGGTGGGTTTGATCAATTCAAATCTGTCAATTTTACCAATCAGTTTAACATACACTTAAGTTTCCTAATCATCATAACCATCACTGAATTCATAAACAGCCCCTAAGTTGGAAACTAGACATAATAACATATTTCAAAGTTTGTTTAAGGCAGTGTAAACCTCTGGAAAAGAGCTGCTTAATAACTAAATGAGTCCATGTAAAACAAAAGGGTTCTTCTAAGACCTCCTCTCTCTCCCATACATTCATATTCAGACCTGTTGAATGGTGAACGATTGTCAGAGTCCCTAGGGCAGCATTAGCATGGCGAACAAGAGACGTCTTTCACTGTCAGACCCACTGGCTCCCAGAGAGCAGAAGGAAACACAAACCAGGACTAACAATCGCTCTAACATTTAGTGTCGTTATGGAACTGCAGGACAGAGTGAAACAAAGACTGGATTGACAGCGGAGCTGAAGATAATGTCTCCTTGAGTCACACCTTTTGATGGTTTAGAAGAAAAAAAGCAGTGTTGGGTTATATGACGTCATGGTAACAATGTCTAAAGTATCAGCTGTAACATGGCAACAGCTCATGATGTTCAAGATTAAGAAAGGCAGTATTAGCTCCTGGGGAAAAGCTGTTACTTTAATCAACATATAAATGCTACATATTAATTGAATACCATAATTTGTATGTGATAAGGTTGAAAAATAAGTCAGGCATTGGTAAGTGTGTAGTTTGTTAGTTAAACTGGACTGTATGAAACCCATGTTCGTCTTACACTCTCAGGGGTGCTGGGTGGGCCACACTAAGCTGTGCATTTATACTTCAAATCTTGCTCAGATCAACTGCGAAAGTAGAGGGGCACGAAATGTTGTCTTCTTTGAAGAGGGGGCATAACAGAAAATGATTGAGAAGCACTGCCTTAGGTGGAGGATCACTGTAGAACTGCCACTGTACACACTAGATGTCACCATTGCCACACTTTTGTGTGAAAATCAAAGGGAGAATTCCCTTGCTCTGTGAGTGAACAAAAACGTGTGCGTGCGACTGAGTGTGAGTGCGTGTGTGTGTAAGTCACTAATCAGGGTAATGGAAACCAAATGCAGACAGTGTTTATGAGAGTGTTCAAAGTTTACTCAGAGAAAGTTTTTCTTCATCTGGATGATAGCAGCCTCTTCCTCACAGCTGACTCCTGGTTCCTGGTTGCTAGGGCTGATTCCTGGTTCCTGGTTGCTAGGGTTGACTCCTGGTTCCTGGTTGTCAGGGCAGCTGGAACAGGTTCCGTAAGGTCACAGCAGAGCTGTTGTACCTGGAGAGGTGTGACGCAGTTGGGGCGGTGGCTCCTGATTGGCCAGGGGTGAAGGAGGAAGTGTTTGACAGCTCCTTCCTGTCCTGACCATGACACAGACGCTCTCTGCCCTCCAAGTACAGACTCTCCTCCTGGTCCACACAGGGGACCCCTGCCAGCCCAGCGTTCTGACACACACACACACACACACACACACACACACACACACACACACACACACACACACACACACACACACACACACACACACACACAGGTACCCCACACATCGACAGACACACATAGACAGTCACAGCCACACACACACATACCCCACAGACACATACAGAAACACAAGTTCACAAACACAGATACCACACACATGGACACACACATATGCAGGTATTCCGCACGTATAGACTCGATTAGATCACATAATTATTCCTACCATAATATTCCAAAATATTCCTACCCTTCTGGCTTACCTTCAGCAGCAGCCTTTGGTTTTTCATGTCCTGTTTCCATGGCATCACATAAAGCTTTGGAATCATGGGATGTCTCCTGGAGAACTGGGGGGCATGGCAGCAGCTCTGCCTGAATGATGTAGGTCAAAGAGATGGAACATCCTATCGCCTCCAAACAGAAAACTTGACACAGCAGCCTGGGAGAAACAAGACGACTCCATTTCTGTCGTCGTTCATATTAATGTAACTGTATAAAACCTTGTTTTTTTAAATAGTTTTTCAAATGCACATTAAGCCCCATGTACATTGCATGTACAACAGCTGTTTGTCAAAACTGTTCATCCTCAGAATCATCAACTCACCCATGGACTTTAGTACGCTCTGACGGATCAGCCATGTTTGTTGACTGACAATACTTCCTTAGAAACTTGCTGGTGCATTGTGGGTAAACAGGTAAGGTTTACAGGGAACACAAACCGGTTGATATATTATTCAAATCCTTGTCAGCCAAGACACCACGCAATGCACTCATCCACACACAACCACACACACACACACACACACACACACACACACACACACACACACACACACACACACACACACACACACACACACACACACACACACACACACACACACACACACACACACACACACACACACACATTACTACTTGTAAAGAGTGTATTCTAGCTCTATTAAGTGTTTCCTCTGAAGTTGAGTAAGAGTATGGACATGTTAAGCATCCAACAAACCCAACAAATTACGATACGTTGATGATGCATTCAAATGTTTACAATGATAACTAGATGTCATTCCAAGGGAAGTGAGGCATAGAATCATACAAAACAAAGTGGAAGTTTATTTCAAAACAGCTTCCCTCACCTCAGAGTACTGCACCACACTGGTTAATGATTCAGCAGACAGTTATCAGAGACATAGCTTTTCTCTCCTCTCTCTTGACACCAAACAAAAGGTTTCTCTCTCTCTGGGGTTTCACCTGTCAGATTCACAACCAGTATTCAGATTAACTAGGCAGAAATGGTCGGATAATACACACACACACACAGTCAGTCACACACACACACACACACACACACACACACACACACACACACACACACACACACACACACACTCACACAGACATACAGTCATGCACGCACGCACACATTAGGCATTAGGTAGCTGGTTTGAACAGTTTAAGTAATTCAGGAGATTTTCTGCATGATAGCATTGTACAAGTCCATGTAACCTGAGAGGCCAGAATAGGCAGCTACAGGGTCCTAGAGACTGACAAAACAGATGTTTTCAACAGCATCATACCTGTCATATGCGAATTATTACACATCATGCGGTTCATTACAAGCACCAAAACGAACAAGAGGAACCCAGTATCCATGTTCCTCCAGGCTGTCTTAAGCAGGTTCCTCAGGTATTGTTCCAGAACCTTCAGCAGCCTCCAGGATATACAGCGTGTTCTCCATGGTGCCTGGGATCTTCCTTCACTCTGCTAACTCCAACAGCCTCTGAAGGTTCCTCTGGACCTAGAGAAGGAGAGGGAGGAAGAGATGGAGGAGAAGGAGGAGGGGGAGGAGAGGGAGGAGAGGAGGAGGAGAAGGATGAGGGGGAGGAGAGGGAGGAGAAGAGGAGAGGAGGAGGAGATGGAGGAGAAGGAGGAGGGGGAGGAGAGGGAGGAGAGGAGGAGGAGAAGGAGGAGGGGGAGGAGAGGGAGGAGAAGAGGAGAGGAGGAGAGGAGGAGAGGAGGAGGAGATGGAGGAGAAGGAGGAGGGGGAGGAGAGGAAGGAAAGGAGGAGAGGAGGAGGAGATGGAGGAGAAGAGGAGAGGGGGAGGAGAGGGAGGAGAAGAGGAGAGGAGGAGGAGATGGAGGAGAAAGAGGAGGCGGAGGAGAGGAAGGAGAAGAGAGAAGGGAGGAGAGCCAGGATTTTAGAAGCCAGTTCACAGGATTCTGTCAGTCTAACACCATCACGGTGGAGACAGACGATCCACAGACAAGCTCATCTTACAACTGACGCACGGCAGACGACCTGGTAATGATCAGTTACTATAAATGTTTGATTAAGAAGACAAGCTCGTCCTCCCGTTTCAGCCTCCACAACAGGGCTCAGGGACAACACGCAGGACTAGAGCCACATTTAGCAGCAGATGGAACACCACAGACTGGGGCCATCCTGAGCGAACACCACGCCCTACCTTCTCCAGCTTCAGCAGGTTGAGGGTCAGCTTAGAGTAGATCTCAGCGTTCACCTGGGAGTTCGCTTGGAGGCACTCGCTCCTGAAATGGTGACAGGAAGAGAACAGAGGAAGCAACAGGGGTCAAAGTTGACCCAAAGGGGTCAAGTTGATGAATATCATGTTTGAGCTTCTACCTATTTCTATAAATCAGCTGGTGCCCATTCAGAGCACACTGCAGCCCATCTGAACTGATAGAATGACATGGAAGATATCGACGGAGCTCAGTGAGGTGAATTTGACCTGTGACCTGTGACCTTACTCGTGGTGAGAGAACTCTGTCATGGAGCCCAGAGTGGTCAGCCTCTGCTCCAAAGACACGATCTTCAGAGCCATGAAACAGGAGGACAGGACGAGGACACACACCCTGCATCAACACACACACACACACACAAATAACTAATTATTGTCAACAACAAACAAATCTTTCATTGGGACCAAATGGTGTGTGTCTGCTGAGGCAGGACTTACAGGAACAGGTAGATGAAGAGAAGCATATTGACAGATCTGGGCTTCATGGTCTTTGGGTCGTATAACAACTCAGAAGACTTTAAGGAACCTGTCATTGAAACATTCAGTCCACATCACTGTCAAGCTTCGGCCATACGTCACAGTTCGGCCGATCGCTGTCTGGTATGCACAGGTCAATATATATCTGATGGAGGACTTTACTTGGTAGTTTTGCACTCATGTTTGTTCTGTGTACCGTTGTGCTGTGCTTGTACTGGGAGTTCAGGGGCTTTGTGGAGGTTGGCACCTGAGGGGGCCCCGGGGCTGGAGAGGCCTGGGGGGGGATCACTGGACTTCAAAACCTCCAGGAATGGAGGAAGGGCAGCGGAGAACTCTGCAGTCACACACAGTCATCAAACCGTACAGTCAATTCACAGCATGCCTTGAAAAGTATCTGTTAATGTCACTAAACGTTTTCCACGTTTCTATCTCAGAATTCTGACCTGCGACCTTCTCGCATTCTGGTGATGAGTCGGACCTGCTGCTCTCGTCCATGTCCTGTCCACCCTGTCTCACTGCCCCGTCCAGGTCACTGAGGTCAGCCGCAAAGCCCTGCAGGTGAGACATGGAGCAGAGTGAGACAGGAGACCTTTGTCTCCATGTGTGTGTTCTGTGTCTCTGTGTTTGTATGTGTCTGTGTCTCTGTGTGTGTTCTGTGTGTGTGTCTTGTGTCTCTGTGTGTGTTCTGTGTGTGTGTGTCTTGTGTCTCTGTGTGTGTGTGTGTGTGTGTGTGTGTGTGTCTTGTGTCTCTGTGTGTGTTCTGTGTGTGTGTTTCTTGTGTCTCTGTGTGTGTGTGTCTGTCTTGTGTCTCTGTGTGTGTTCTGTGTGTGTGTGTCTTGTGTCTGTGTGTGTGTGTGTCTTGTGTCTGTGTGTGTGTGTGTCTTGTGTCTCTGTGTGTGTTCTGTGTGTGTGTGTCTTGTGTCTGTGTGTGTGTGTGTCTTGTGTCTCTGTGTGTGTGTCTTGTGTCTCCGTGTACCCACCAGAGGGAAGCCTGCAGGTCGATCAGATCTGAAGCTGATCTCTGCTGAGGATGGTAGAGGGCTGCTGCAAGGACTCTTCTCCTGGAGAGAGAAGATCACTGTCCTGAACACGCTAGCGAGAGAAGCTCAGAACGTCAGGAGCGTCTGGAGAACGTTCAGTAGCAGAGATCTAAGGAGGAGATCTGTATCTTACCTCCAGGTGGAGACACATAGACATCAAGATCTTGTAGGTTGTATCTCTGGACAGGAATGACACAAAAACGTACTGAAAACACCCACACACAACACCACACACACACACACACACACACAGATCACGAACACACAGATCACAAACACGCACACACACACACAGGTCAAAACATTTCGCAATACTGGATCTAGACGATGCGCTAACCTACGACATGCGTGAAGATTTACATAACAAACATTGTTATAATCATGCACTGTCAGGACGAAACACATCACATGACGATATCCTTACCCTGTCATTGGCTGTGACAATAACAAGAGCGTTTGGCACTAAAATGGCAGTTTTGGTTTTCTTGATGTGAGTGACAGACGCCACAGGGATGGCGATCTGGTAGAGGGAGACAGAACAGCAGTTTGACCCTCTCCTGTCCGTTAGCATGTAGTAGCACACCAAGCTAACAGGCAGCTAACACCAAGCTACCAGCCAGTGATTCATCAAGCAGCTTGCACCTTGGTGTCTTTGCCAAAGACCTTGGAGTGAAAGCAGATCCAGTTCTCTGAGACAAACAATCTGCCTTGATAGAGCATATCCTTCTGCAAGGCACAGGGGTAACCTGAACACACACACAAATGCACACACACACACACACACACACACACCGTTCAGACAGAAAGCATGTGTTATTGCAATCAGACACTTGCTTGTAACCACATTTGTGTTTGCTGTACTGAAGTGTGTGTTTGTGGTACTGAAGTGTGTGTATGTGGTACTAAAAGTGTGTGTGGTGTTTGGATTGGAACCAGTTCCAGTGAATCGCTTACTCTGTCTCAGTATTTCATCTTTGCTGATCTCCTTGAAGATTTTGTGATACTGGGAATTGGGCTTGGAAAGCTGAAAAAAATAATCATTCTAAACTGAAAGACAGAACTGTATCATAGGATGAGATTATCTGCTCTCTCCCTCTCCCCCTCTCTCTCTATGGTCTCTCTCTCTCTGCTCTCTCCCTCTCCCCCTCTCTCTCTATGGTCTCTCTCTCTCTGCTCTCTCCCTCTCTCTCTCTGCTCTCTCCCTCTCCCCCTCTCTCTCTATGGTCTCTCTCTGCTCTCTCCCTCTCCCCTCTCTCTCTATGGTCTCGCTCTCTCTGATCTCTGATCTCTCTCTCTCTCTCTCTCTCTCTCTCTCTCTCTCTCTCTCTCTCTCTCCCCTACCACCAGGGACGACCAACCTGACTGTACTGTGACTTCTTCCTCTCGATCTTGACGTCTGCTTCAGACTGCGTCTGGGACAGCAGTGAGTGGTCAAACGTCTTGGATCTGTCGAAAGAGCAGACGTTCACCCTCCATCAGCAAGCACAACTTCAACAGCTAACCCAGCGCCGATCTAGGTCATTCAGCCACGAAGACAGGGAACTAGATACAGTTCATCCTGAGTGGTAGGCTTGTTGGCAAACTATCAGGCTTCAATTCACAGAGACAAAACAGTCCCTCGAACTGGGCTCGAGGGCGGTGGGGGTGGTTTTTCTGTGAAGGTGGACCCACCTCACAAGAACGGGCTTCCTCCTCCCAGAAACCTCGGCGGCTGGGTCTGGAGACCTGGGCCGGTCTGGCCCAACATGCCGCCTGTGCCTCTCCTCTCCAGCGTTCTCAACATCTGATCTGAAGCACACAAAGTCGCCAGGTTAGGTGGACTGACTGACCAGAAGATCAATCAGACGGATCCAAACCACAACATCTCAGATCAACATACACACGTGAACGTGGAACGCACACATTCATGTTCATGCCAACGGATGGCAGAGAGAGAACATGCAGCTGTCTACAGAACACCTGTGAAAAGCCAGGGAACCTTAAGACACGTCCGGCAGGAACCCTCCTGTACTCACTGGTAATCCTGCAAGTCGCTCTTTCCTTTGATGGTTTTCCTCACTTCCTGGTATGCAGGTAAACGGTGCCCTGTCTGCTCAGTCATCACCGTCAGCCTGGTGAACCGGTGTTTACAGACCTGCAGCCTACACAAAACACCCAGGGCCTGTCTGTTTTCTCTACCTGGGAGGGGGGAGTGGCCTGACACCGCGAGATGGAGGGTTCTCGGGTGACTCCACCAATCAGGTGGAGGAGGGAAAGGAACAGGGGATCAGGAAACTGGAGGCCTAGAGGACAGTGGTGGTGGTGGTGGTGGTGGTGGGGGGGGCTAAGGTAACAGGACCCACACGCACCCCTCAGGTGCAGTCTGCAGAGGACTGAGACCGTTCGCTGATGCTGTCAACGAAAGATGTGTGGGCTATGTCACTGTAACCATCACAATATTCCTGATTTGCTCCTGTGGGAGTTAAAGAGAGTCTGCAAGTTATCTTGGACAGATCGTACAACTCTCTAGTGGGCTGCTACTAAGGGTGTAGACTTAGTGTATTTACAGTACTAGGTTCACACATGGTCTCTGCACAGTACTGTCATGCCTGCCACATTGATGCTCAATTGTGATGGGCTCTGAAGCTCTTTGCTTCCAGCTGGCCTGTTTGCAGACTGAAATGACAGAAAGACAAAGTCCCTTGGACTTGCTAAGTTAGTAAAGCCACACACAGGCTTTGAACTTTGAAATACAAACATGCTTCCCGCTGGTTGTTACAGGGTCTATTTGAGGAGTGGAGACACACTGCCCGGTTAATTCATTCATTTTCGGTGTCATTTCTCTCTTTGTACAATACTGAGCTTCTACATACCAAGTCTGAGGCAAAGTATGGAGAAACATTGTTTAAATCACCTCAACAGATAAGCGTGGGTACCATGGTGGTTGAGGCCTTACCACAGCAACCCAGGATCTAATACACCCTTGACTCTTGATATTTACTGTATGTCTTTCCTTCTTTCTCATTTCTCTATGTCTCTCTCTCTCTCTCCCTTCCTTTCCTATCACACTCCACTTACAAACCTTGCAATAAAGTACGAAAAATGCCCTCAAATCTTTCAAAAGACAACTCACCGGTTCTGAAGTTGTAAGGGGGCCCTGTGGGTCGGCGGGGAGGTCATGACAGCCCAGGGCTTGGTGACCCCGTTCTTCTTCTTGTATTGCGAGAGAGCAGAGTCATCGAAGCTGCGGTGGTTCTCCATGGAGGGCAAGGCTCTACTCTCAGCCGGGCACAGAGATGGAGAGCAGGTGATCACCAGTCAGCCCTGGTCAGGTGGAGATAGGGAGGGAGGCAGGGAGGCAGGAACGGAGAGAGAGAGAGAGAGAGAGAGAGAGAGAGAGAGAGAGAGAGAGAGAGAGAGAGAAAGGGCTTTTCAGGTGGAGGCAGGGAGGCAGCCAGACAGGCAAGGAAGCAGGCAGCCAGGCAGGCAAGGAGGTACGTAGGCAGGCAGGCAGGCAAGGAAGCAGGCAGCCAGGCAGGCAAGGAGGTAGGCAGGCAGGCAGGCAAGGAAGCAGGCAGGCAGGCAGGCAGGCAGGGAGGCAGAGAGGGCTGGTCAGGTAGCGGTAGGCACCCAGTGAGGGAGTCTCTCAGGTGGGTAATGTAGTGCTGCTTGGCTGCAGCAAGTGGTCTGTGCCTGGCTTTGTGCCAGTCCAGATCCCCAGTCTGCCTGTGGCCTGTATCAGCTGTTATCAGCTGTCAGTGATCGACCTGGCCTGCAGGAGAAGCAAGCTGATTGGCCGCAGGACAGACAGAAGTGTTTTCTCTGGATGACCTGATTGACAAGTGCCATATTTAGTGTGCTGACAAACATGTGTCTACTTGTGTTGACAGATTTAGCACTGCTATTTACAATTCCCAAAACTATCACAGGTCATTTATGGAGTTTTCAACTGTGTAATATTTCTAGGGGAACTGATTAGATATTTAATCATATAGAACACACAAATAAACATGTGACATTACTATTACATAACGTAACATGTACATTAATAGAATTACATTATGTAAAACACCGACTGTGATGAAATCAATAGTATAGGAGTTCTATTCTACTGACGGGAGTATCTAAGGAGGAGGAATAATCAGAGGCTGTAATGTGTGACTGATGGTGTGTTAGTATACAGTGCTGGATAGGGCCAGGGAGAGAATGGCAGGGTTGGGTTCATTCATCCCCTGACTGTTTAATTGTGGCAGTGTCATCGTAACCAGGGAGAGGGTCATTCTTTGCTGAAGCATGTTTATGTCAAGTTTAATCATCATCCCGGGGGAGTTATTATATCCCTTCTCATCTTAAACGTACCTTAAATTTGTACAGTGTTATTTTGTATTGTCTTGCATTGTATTGTTGTTTTTTGTTGTTGATGTAATGTATTTGATTACAATTGTCTTGAATTGTATTGCATGGTTTTGTATTGTGATGTTTGTTTTGTATTGATTTGTATTGTGTTCCCATTGTGTCATGTCATTTGATTACAATAGAAGCAGTAATAGGAAGGCAACAGACATTTTAACTTGCACTCAGGTAAACGCATCTACTTTATTTCCAGGACAATTAGGACGGTCAAAGAGTCAAAATTATTTCGGTCACGTCTGTGACCATGATGGTTTGGTGAGGACAAGGGGTCACACATCCCACTTTCCCCTTAGATTCAATCTCTGCCAGGCACTTTTAGGGCTGTTGAAATGGGAGATAATCCAAAAGGTGCTTAAATATAGTCTTATGGCAGTGGTCAACCCAAGGATATATCGTTTTTGGCAATTTGACAAATTGACTTGAATGCTGATTTTGAAAACACGATCGACAAAGAAACGTGGAGGATGAATCGGTTTTTGAAGGGAAAAAATGGACCGATGGTGACGGATTGTGGGGATCTGTCCGGCTGTCCTAACGCCACCGCTGTCTCAGACAGACTGACAGCCTTCCCTACCGTGCAAATCCGGGGGAATTTCAATGAGGACTCGCGGAAATTCTCCTCGAAACGCAACAAAACTTCTAAAGATCCGGAGCCGCCGCGGCTCCTCGCGCTGTGTGGTGGCCTCGCAGAGGCACGCGGAGGTGAAGCAGCCCAGGCTCGAGGACGCCCCGGAGAGGCTCCGGACATGAATTCAGCACCGGGCCGGGCGGTCAGCCACCCCAACACCGCTGATGATGTAACCGCTGCTTCATGCGCCAAAGGCAAGGAAGAAAGAAAGGGGAAGAATCTGATCAGGGGCTGGAAAAGAGAAAGAGAGAGGGATGCTGTCAGGACGAGGAAAGAGAAACAGAACGATGGGCACACGAGCCCCGTTTGCAAATCTATTACCGACCGCTCGTGCCCGGTCTGCAGCAGGGAGACACCGTGCCATTGTGCAGCAGGAGGGATGGGAGACATCTGCGGGCTGGATGATGGAATAAAGAGCAGCTCTATTGTTGGAAGAAGGAATGACGACATCCGTGCAAAGAAACCAAGGACCGATAAGGTAAAAGCTTTTGTTTAGTATGGCGATTTGCAAAGACAATAAACATCATCACCCTAATCATCCTAATACTGGAATAATCTATTCACGTTGGAGGAAAAACATGATTGAGATTCGTCTGCAGGATGCTCGAGATTGAATGCAACGACCTCATAAAATGTCTTAACGTTCACAGCACTATCAGCTGTATGAGAATGCAGCAACACTGGGCCTGGTAGGCCAGAGAAAACCCCGTTAATATCAGTTTGATAACGTGACACATTGAATCAAATGATACAATTGTGCTGAGGACCAGTGTTGTTCACCCTCAGCACGTATACAGTATAAATACAGACATAGAGCTTTGGCAGACTGAATGGGCAAGTCTGAGGGAGATAAGAATGACCCTGTCCTTCAATGAGAGAAGAAAAGATACATTACATTTAGTAATTGAGCAGATGCTCTCAAGCAGTGTGACTTACACCAAGTACAGGGACATTCCCCCTAAAGCAATTAGGGTTAAGTGCCTTACCCAAGGAAACAATGCCATGTTGGCACAGCTAGGATTCTAACTGGCAACCTTCCGATGCCCTAACCACTCGGCCACCTGATGACAGAGTTCCCGGGCCTGTAGGGGCACAGACCCACGCCACATCAGAAACCATCAAATCAAATGTTTTGATGTCCCTAATTTTGTTACACACGGTAATCCGATAGTGACACTCCAAAGCCATTGGCTGCGTTTCAGGACGCTAGAGATCAGGAAACAGACGTGTTGTGTCTTATCGGTCCTTAAGTCACATCGCGGGTTGATTATCACACAACACACACACACACACACACACGTGTGTCATTCTACAGTGCTACGTGATCGTCACATTTGTTGTCTTTATCTACCTTCCTGTAACACTCGCGACAATGTTTTGCTCTTCCTGAGATTGCTCGTGTCATGGGTGCATGACGTGGTGTGGAGTGCCTAAAAATACAGCACATCCCCACACCTACCACATCCCCACACCCCCCACACCCCCACACCCACCACATCTACTGCACACATGGGCTCCAGAGATCAGAGCCAGTCTTAAACCGGTGCATATTTCCGGCGTTCTCGACTGTCTGTGCGTGTTTTTACACCGCGGTTAATTGCGTGGTTTTTCCCCCAGTATGGCCTTATGTGTTAGAAGGAGAAATCCAACGTTCAGAGCAAAAACACTGTGTGAGAGAAAGATGCCGTCAGGCATCCCTGCCTCTCATTCAGCTCAAGCACCAAGGGATGTGGAGTGTGTGAACGTCGGCCATTTTTTTCCTCTCCGCTCCTGGCTTTCAGCCCTCCACCATCAAGCTGCATATCATAGCCCCCCCCCACACACACACACACACACACACACACATTAACGAACACGCACGCACGTATGCACATACACTCGCACTCTGCCCCTCCAAAGGAAAAACCCACTCTGACAATGGCAGCTAAAGTGTCTGTTTCTGAGTGCAATATAAACACACGCTAGTAACACAGCCTTAATGTAGCCTCTCACAGAGGTGTGTGTGTGTGTTTTATTGACTGGCTCTGAAGAAGGGAGGGAGGAGGAGGGGGAGGAGAGGGAGGAGGGGAGGGAGGGGGGAGAGAGGATGGGGAGGAGAGGGAGGAGGAGAAAGGATGGGGAGGAGAGGGAGGAGGAGAAAGGATGGGGAGGAGGAGGAAGGATGGGGAGGAGAGGGAGGAGGAAGGATGGGGAGGAGAGGGAGGAGGAAGGATGGGGAGGAGAGGGAGGAGGAGACAGCCAGGCTGTGTGTTCACAGGGGCACACATCAGGCTTTGTTATTGTCTTAGAGCTCGGCCCTGACACAGCCACACAGTCCCCGCTTAGGATTCCTCGTCTTCAAGCATTAGAATCCCTCCTTCGCCTTAAAGAGACGCATACATTTACATTGGAAATAACAGAACACAAACTGCATATCCTCTGGGGACTAACATGCCTTGTACTGCATGGGCGAGAACGTGGTTATGGAAATGACTTGAGAGCAGCAATTGTTCTCAATGAGAACAGCAGTATAAAATGACATTCAAGCACTGAGCGACACGCTATTACTGATTATGGCAAAGGCTGCCCATCATAAACCGAACTTGAATGGAAGACGTCATTTAAGAGACGTCGAAGAGGAAATTCATTCCGAAGCTGATGAGTCAGAGGTAATATTCTTCTTTCCCCCCCATCCTCCCACACCATCTCCCCCTCTCTCCCAGGTGGATGCGATGTTCACAGTGCCTGCCCCCCCTCCTCCCAGTCCCGTCGGCCCCCCAGGCCCTGCTTCCTCCACCCCCTTCCCCCCTCCGGTTGTAGCCCCGGGCCCCAGGCAGCTGCTGGTGAGGACCCGGTCCATCGGCACCAGCACCCAGGAGGGCAGCAGGTCAGACAGCGACATGGGGGGGGTGGGGCCCTGCCAGCCTGGCACTAGCGTTAACCTGGAGGGCATTGTGTGGCACGAGACGGAGGAAGGTAAGGGGTCTGATCGATCCGCTCACTACCTCTTACACCAACACCCCGACACAAATGTTTACTGGATCTGCATTGGGTTGTTTACAGCTCCTAAGAAAGGCTAGCACAACATTACATAGGAGTAGTGTGTTAAAATGAGATAATCCTTTTTTTGGGGGAGGGGGGGGGGGTGGTCTCGCAGTGAGGAAATTGCTGGTTGTTTAGTGAGCAGAGCACAACATATCGTTAGACAGATCCCCTTCAGATAAACAGTGGATTTATTACAATTAAAACAGAAATGTGTCTTTGGATGTAATTTTATACAAGATGCTCAATCTACCTCTAGTGTGAAATTGATTTATGTCTTCACAAGCTGGTGCTCTTCTCAAGCCCAGTTTTAATTACGGCTCCTTTGCAAAAACAACTTGCACAGGGGAATTAATTTAATGTTTGCCGTGAGTTTTAAATTGGCCAGTGTGCCCAAAAAGAAGATTGTGTCTATGTCCAAAAGCAGGTTTAGAGAGGAAGGTTTAAGCTGCACTTTAAGAGAGCTCCTTCGAGAATTCCAGCAGAATATGATCGTTATTTCCATGAAGGCCAAACGTCTGAAAACCCCTTGGTGAATCTTTTGGTTCCATTTAGACACTTTCGTATCTGTGAAATGGAACCGCAGTACTTTCTTCTTCAGAGGAAAATGAGCGTTGGATTGCAAGGTTCTTCTTGCAGACAGTAAAAATAATACCTTTGGTTTGCTTAAATCAGCACGTCTCTTTTTTTTCAAAAGGGAACCTGTGTTTTTTATCCTTGACCTTTCAAAGCTGGATTGAACAGATATCACTTTGTTGCTCACCGTTGCAGGTATATGTTACGTTGTTACTGTGCAGTGATGATGTTTAACCACATCAGCGGCATGTAATGAGATAATCTCGCCTCTGCTCCATTAGCAAGGCAGAGCTAGTGAGAAGCGCAGAGAGAGAGTGAGAGAGAGAGAGAGAGAGAGTGAGAACACATTAACATCCATGTTGATTTGAGAGGCCGTCGTCTTGGCGTCATGGATAGCAAACATTTGATGAACGCACATCAAACGTGTGATTGCCGTGCTTGTTTTAAAGATGAAAAGCATGGCTGGGTTGATTGTTGCTCTCCAGAGAGGCTGACACAGATCTGCACATTCAAAACAAAAAAAAATACTTCAACCGCAGTCCATAGCATTAGCTAGCGGTGTAATATTCAGACATTAAGCTGAGAATGACGTAACTTGGAACATTTTAATTCCGCTGTTCCGCTTACTCTGAGAGATGTGACCTAATGTCCTCTTGCTGTGTGACTGACAGGTGTCCTGGTGGTTAACGTGACGTGGAGGAAGAGGACCTATGTGGGCACGCTGCTGGACTGTACCAAGCACGACTGGGCCCCTCCCAGGTAACCATGATGGAACAGCGGCCTGTCTTCAACATTGGAGACACTTGGAGAACTTCATGGAGAAGTGACAATCCCAACTGGCATGTTTTAAGTCAAGATCTTACACGAACATGATGTTCTTAAGTCCAGGTTCTTCAGCTGTAACTGTGCTGATATCCGGTTGTCAGATAGCTCAACGGTTAAGGCGTTGGCCTCGTGATCGGAAGGTTGTGAGATCGAGCCCCCGCTGTGGCTCTATGACGTTGTGTCCTTGGGAAAGGCACTTCACCCTACTTGCCTCAGGGAGAGTGTCTCTGTACTTACTGTAAGTCGCTTTGGATAAAAGCGTCTGCTAAATGAATAAATGTAAACGTAAAATGATATGAGCGTAGAATGAAACCTCTCTGTTCCAGCACAGCTGTGTGACCCGTGTATTCCATCCCCTGTGTTCCAGGTTCTGCGAGTCTCCGTCAAGCGACCCAGAAACACCAGGGGGGCGTGGTCGAGGTAAACGGATGCGATTGGCTATTCCTGAGCGGCCCTGCGTTGACCCTGCCCTGCCTAAGGTCAGGGGCTTGCCACACAAGAACCGAGGTGGGGGTGTTGGAGGGGGTGGAGCCATCGGCGGGGTCATCCACAGTAAGGGACGAAGAGGCAGCCTGAACTTCATCAACAACTGCCGGACTCCGCCTTTTTTCTCTGTGGAGGAAGCAAAGATTAGCCCCACCCCTTTGGCGGTGGGGAAGAGGAAGAACAAACCTCCAGCCGACCTGGACCTCAGTCTGGTTGCCGACGACAACAAAACAGGAAACGGGAAGCGAATCCGTGCCAAGTCCCGCTCCGCTCCGTCCACGCCGCAGGGCAAGTCCGATCCCTCCTTCCTGGACCCAGCATGCACCTCGCCCATCCTGATCGACTGCCCTCACCCCAACTGCACCAAGAGGTACAAGCACATCAACGGCCTGCGCTACCACCAGACCCACGCCCACCTGGAGGTGGAGAGGAAGCCGGAGGGAGAGGCGGACAGCGAGGAGAAGGACAGGCTGTCGGACTGCGAGGAGACTCTCAGCAATATGACCTTTGACCTGTCGGAGACCAACAGTAACAGCAGCGGCAGCTCCTCCAAGAAGCCCGGCCCTCTGTACAAGGTCACCACGGTCGGACCTCCGAAGAACAGACGTCTGGTGCTTAGCAGCGACCACAGCTCAGCGCTCACCTCCAAAACCAGGAGGACCTCTCTGGTCAGGGAGGGCCTGATGGACGACCTGAGCAACCTGCCTCTCATCTCCAACATGACGGTGGTCCTGGAGAACTGTCTGGTGACGGAGCGAAGCTCCTCAGTGGAGATGCCCAAACTGGAGGCCGAAGGTCTGATAGAGAAGAAGGGCGCAGGCTGTGACAAGGGGAAGAAGCCCAACGGAAAAGTGGAGAAGTGTTCGTCCAAGTCCAGAACGAACCGTCCCATCGCCCCCGCCCCGGCTCCCCCGAAGCTCATCGCCATCCCCAACACCACTTACACCCCACCCAACGCCGCAGAGACGCCGCCGCCGCCGCAGGTGCCGCCCCTGGCTGCCGCCGTCAGTGTGGCAAACGCCAAGCCCCTCCCCCTGAAGCCGATCAAGCCGAAACTGGGCGTGGCGGTGGAGCCGGCGCTGGTGAAAGCTGCTACGCTGGTCCCCTGCAGAGACGCCAGGAAGAAGGAGAAGCGCAGGCTTAAAGACAAACACAACAGGGATCTGGCCAGGTTGGCGAACGGGGACAATAGTCTCCCGGTCAAGATGGAGGAGGTGGGGAACAAGGGGGCAGGGAAGGAGCCTTCTGGAAGCCTGCTGAAGGAGCATCTGAGCAAACAGGATGTGGTGAACGGGCTGATGGAGTCCCAGGAGAGCCGCATGGCGAGCATCAGGGCGGAGGCGGACAAGGTGTACACCTTCACGGACAACGCACCCAGCCCGTCCATCGGCTGCTCGTCCAGGCTGGAGTCCGGGAGTCTGGTGGGAGGGGATGGGTCCACCTCCAAGACCAACAGCCCCGCCTACTCTGACATCTCCGACGCCGGGGACGACGGGGGATCGGACTGCCGCTCCAAAGCCAACTCCTCCTCCTCCTCGTCCTCCTCTTCCTCCTCGGAGTTAAACACGAACAACGTCAACAACACCACCAGCAAGACTCCGCCCACCAGCTCTGCTCCTCCCGGGCCGGGCAAGGATCCGCAGTCTCCTTATTACCATGGCTACGACCCTTACTATCTTCAAGGTTACCTGCAGACGGGTCAGCCGACCGGCTCTGCCTTCCACAAGAGCTCCGCCCCCCACGACGGGAAGAACAGAAAAGAGGAGGTGAAGGAAGGCGGCGAGGACAGAGAAGGCCCAGAGTTCCTGGACTCCAAGAAGACGGAGGGAGGGAGCTCCGGCTCGCAGTCCCAGCTGCAGCTCACCATGAGCAAGACCCAGACCGCCCTGGCCCAGTCCCTGTACTACGGCCAGTATGCCAGGGGCCTGTACATGGACCAGAAGCTCCTGCTTGCTTCCAGAGGCTGCGATCAGCAGGGGGGCAAACAGAGGAGCGGCCACCCCAGCAGGGAGGCCGAGGAAGGGAAACACATGTCAGCCTCCACTAGCGTGTTAGCCAAGGGGTCAGACTCGGTTAAGGCCTGCTGCTCCAAGCCTGGCATGTCCTACGGGGAGATGGGCGAACGAACGCACCCTCTGGGCTCCCAATCTGGCAGACTGGTGGAGCACCAGAGCCAGGCCAGAGACTCTAATGAGATGAAATCGGCATCGGCCATGAGTCAAAACAATCAGACAGAGCTGGACTCAAATGTCTCATTTTCCAATGTAAGTTTTTCACTCTGTCTTTAGCGTGGTGCTGGTGAGTCAGACGAGTGTGTGTCGGCAGAATGTGAGAGGCGATGAGTGCATGAGGCTTTTTAAATGCAGGAATGTCGCGTTTTATTTGACACCTGAGCACGTGCGTATTGATTTTAACGTCGGAAAATTACACGAACGGTCATTTTGACATGATTTAGCCGTTTTTCGAACAATCGCGAACGCGCCAAAAAATAGGGAGAGAGAGCATTTTAAGTACGTCGTTTATTTTGTGTAACGGGAGAATGAAATGAATGTTCATGAGATTTCAGTGGGTGTCATGCACTGTGTGGTTCACTTTGTGGTAAAGCTAATTGATCCGTTGAGGATCAATTAAAGACCCAAAGTGACACCAACCAATCTTCCTCATGGGTCTTCTGTAGCTATCTGACGGGCCTCCATGGTCCCGACCCGGCCAGACCCAACAGGACCAGGACATCCAGCCAATCCCTCATGATCTGGACCCTGCAGCAGCTGACCTATCAAAAGACTGGGATTCACCCTCTCAGCTGCCTGTCAGTAAGATGGGCGGGGACCTTAGAAAGGCCAAGAACCATGACCCGCCCACCTCAGACTCAGAGGACTGTGACAGGCTTGACGAGCAGGAGCAGGAGCCAATAGGTGTTCTGTGTGAGGACTCCCAGAGTGCCAGAGTGGCAGTGTCCCCGCCCACAATGCCCCAGCAGCCCTATGGGCAGTACCAGTCCTCCTACCAGTACCTCCACCTGCCAGACAGCAGCCCCTCCTCCTACAGGGGAGTGTCGCCCACACTGGTGCACAACTACCCAGGTAAGAGTCAGAGCATGAGGAATGGAATAGTGAATTATAGATCCTTGGGTGTGTTCCGAGCTCGGGTGTTCTTAGGTCTGACCTGTGTGGTGTTCCGTGGCAGGGTTCCACTACCCCTTGTATGGCAAGACAGCGGGCATGCCGGGGAGGGAGACTGCAGGCAGGGAGGAGTCGGAGGTGACCCAGAGCAGCCGTGGTGCAGGCAGCAAGCAGACAAGGGAGGCTGCAGCACTGGAGATGCAGCAACATCAGAGTCTGCAGTACCATGGCAAGTCCCCCGCGGTGAGTGGTCGTCAAGAACCTGGAACAAGAACTTAAAGGTAGAACGTGGTTGTAGAACATGAAGGTAGAACTTGGAAGTCCAACCTGGCTGGTTTGTAAGCAAGTTGTAAAGTGCCACGAGAAAAACTAAATATTTATATTTGTATAATCCGTTAAAGAGGAGAAGAACTTACATAATGTATGCGAGATAAAGTCTGACACTGCTGGAATCAACACTGTACACGACAAAACTGGTGAGAATCCTGTGTTTTCCGCCTCAGCCCGGAGAGAGAGGTTCGCCTGAGGGAGAGAGAGAGACAGAGCGGGAGAGAAACCATGTCCCATATGCCAGACACCTACACACGCACCACCACACACACCTGGGCATGAGCTACCCCCTCATGCCTGGACAGTACGACCTTTACCCAGGTAAACATCCTTCCCATCTCTCCCTTTGCTCTCCCTGTCACCCATACAAGGTACATCTCCAGATTTACACATCTATGTTTGTGTGAACGCCTAAGTGATTTTAATGAAGATAAATGTTCTCATTAATTTAATGGCTGGTTGTATGGAGTGCATTGTGTACAGTCTGAGGGCATCAACGATAGGCTGTTTTTTGTAAACTCACTAATTGATAGTAGCGGTTCATTCGGCCCAGAGTGTTAATTATCCAGCGCTGCTCGACCAATCGCTCTCTTGCTACAGTAGCATCACCAAGCGTTCATCCAATAGCTATGGTTGATCAGTGGCTCTTCTGTTGTCTCTTCTCTGAAGGATTGAGTTCCAGATCTCTGGTCCCAAGCCAGAAGGTGGGAGGTCAGCCATCTTCTTCTGGTAGGCCATCTTGTGTTCCTCTTCCTAAACATAAACATAGAAGAAGTTAGCCTTTGAAACATTTTCCATTTTTAAGAAACCACATGGAAATTATTGGATGAAATTGGACCACCAGTTTTTTACAGTAAAATGTGGTATAAGTATACTCACTGGTGATGTAGTGGTAAATGGAGTATGGTGGTTATGTTTTTTTGGAAAAGCTATGTTTATTGGAGTGTTTTACTTAAGGTAACACGGAGGGATGCTGAGCGTGTTGGAGAAAGATTGAGCGACTTAAAGAAACTATTCATCCTTATCTTGTATTTCTTCCCTCTTTTCCACAGAGAACGAGGGGAAGAAATGAACCATGTGACAAACTCACATGAAGACTAGAAGATTTTACAGACATCGATTCCATGGTGTTTATCATTGCCTCTGTGGGAGGTAGAAAGCCAGTTTCATTTCTTATTAATAAAAAGGCTTTTATACGAGTTGCTGGCTGTGGTGTTTAACGATAGTGGAGATGTATCTACACGACTGTCAGTCAAAGAAGGAGGTCGTTTGGATATCCTGTCAGAGAAAGTCCAGTCAGTTTAAAACCTTTGCGTCATTGAACCTGCCAGGATTTGGCCATCTTTATAATGCACATGTATTGTAGTGAGTAATCTTATTATTGAATGTACCGACAATTGCAATATCCCAATGCTTTTTTTTGTTGTTGTTGGTCCCCATTGGGAAACTGCAGTAGAAAAACGAAGGTAACAGTCTATCAACGTGATCCTCTTTGTAGTGCTGAACTACATTTGTATTCTGTACTTTGTATTCTGACTGTAACCACCTGTTGATTGTATCGTCTGTCTGTGGGAGTTCATTTTCACATTATGCCAGTGCCATATAGTTGTTGTGTATATATTCTGTATAGCTGCATAGCAGAGTGCGACATGCTTATCTGTACGTTTGTTTATTTCCATGGCATCGTACAGTGATTTTATACCACTGCATCTTTTGCATAGTTTAAGTGGTTGTTATATTACTTGAATATGTTGTGCTACAAACTCTGTTTACAAGTATTGACATCTTGAGAGAAAATCTCTTCTGAGGCTGCCTGATCTGATCACTTCACTCCCTTACTAGTATAAATACCTTGAAATCAGTTACACGTGAAAAACTGCTTTTGCTTTTTTATACTGTATATGCCTTAATTCATATGTCTGGCAATCAAAATTAAAGGATGTTTATATATATATATTTGGTCTTTGGATTTATGTCATTGCTGTTCATGTTTGCTGCCACTAGAGGGCGTTGACGTCTCCGACGACACTTCCGATTTTGAACGGAAAAAGCGGCGGCAACCAATGACAACAAAGCGCGTGAAGCCAACGGAAGAACCAGTGTAAACAAACCAGTTGTCAGTTTAAACAACATTAAACACGTTTGTAAATCGTCTGTGCAACATAAGTGAATGCTTAGATGTACGAATGAAGGCAACAATCTTGCTGGTATAGTGCGACAGTATTATTGTTTTAGCTAAAGCCTGGATTAAGAGGACAAATGTCAGAATGTCTTGTAAATCTGACCAGCTTCTTATCGTGGTGTCCATACTGGAGGGTAAGATGTGCTTTCAAATCTCTTAACGACTAAATGTCCCGCTATTTAACCCAGGGGTGCTTGTTATTTTGAAACATAATGCTAATAAATAGGTAGATTCAGCAACTAAAGTTTAGAAAGCTAGCCTAGCTAACTAACCGGCTATGCTAGTATCCTAACAACCAGCATAGCTGCATTACAGAGAACCAACTCAATTAATATACTGCGAACTGTATGAGTATTGTGAGTATTATGTGACTGTCTTAAGTTTGCCCCCTCCATCCCCAGGACGTCAATTTCCCAAAAGCCAGCGCCATCAACTCATAGTCCAGGCTAAGTTTGACGGAGAGCAGTTGGCCACTGACCCGGTGGATCACCGAGAGCAGCCGCAGTTCTGTACCGAGCTGGCCTGGGAGTTAGACCGGCGAACACTGCACCAACACAGGTCACTATCTCTGGAACAGATAACCCCAACTCTGCCCCTAAATTAAGCTGGTGTTCATAACCTTACTCACAGTCGCAATAAGCAGCTGTCACTTTCAATGAGTTCATGGGGGCGTCAATAAACTACGATTATTATAATAACATTTTCTGGCGGCTACCGCAGTATGTTTTTCTTCCGGTTTAAATATCAGAGTGTTTTGCTGCTGAAATACGGGTCAAAGGTTTAATTATTGTGATTTTAAAAATGACTTAGTTTAATCTGTACTTGAGTACAAATACAATTACAGAGTTTAAAATACTAACCCTAAAAATGCAAATACAAAAAAACGACTGTTAATTACAGTAACATTTACTAATTTCATTTAGCAGACGCTTTTATCCATAGCGACTTACAGTAAGCACAGGGACATTTTCCCAGAGGCAAGTAGGGTGAAGGCCTTGATCGGCCTTGCCCAAGGACCCAACATCATATAGCCACAGCCGGGGCTCGACCTCACAACCTTCTGATCATGAGGCCAACGCCTTAACCACTGAGCCATCTGACTCCCTGTAACATGAGATGTTTGCGACAGCTCAGCATGTTTTGAGTATTGACTTGATCATGGTTGTCTTACCTGTGCTTCTCTGTCCACATCTCTGTCAGGCTGCAGCGAACCCCCATCAAACTGCAGTGCTATGCTGTTAACACCAACACTTCAGCCAGCGAGAGCGTTGGTTACATTGTCCTGGACTTGAGATCTGCACAGGAAGTCAAACAAGTCAGTTCCTCTTACAGATTTCTTAAACACAAGCCTGATCTGAACCGAACTGACACTAATACTCCCCCCGCCCCCCCCCCCCCCCCCCCCTCGCTCCCCGTTGTCCCAAGGATCCAAAGTGGTACCCGTTGCTAAGCAGCAAGTACACCAAGCTCCGTCCGGCTCTCCTGCTCAGTGTGACCCTGGAGAACGACACCAAACCACGAGATCTCACGCCTGAATGCTTCAAGGCCAAAAAGGCTCCACCCAGGCAAGGTGAGAGCACGAACTAAACTGTGTTCAAGTCACCGATGCTTTCTGCCATTTCCCCAAGGGGATGAATAACGCATCCATCCATCCTCTCCATTCACCCATCCTCTCCATCAATCCATCCTCTCCATCCATCCATCCTCTCCTCCATCAATACATCCATCCCACATGTCGAAGGTAGTTTGAACTGGCAGCTGTCTCCCTGTGCTCAGGATCCCCGGTGCTGGCAGCCCTGCTACCTGAGAGGCTGGAGGCTGTCCTGGTCCAGCAGGAGGGATACCACCAGATCGGCCCCCCAGAACTGTGCTGTGACATGTTCCTCCTCTCCATCACCGTGGCCTTCGCTACCAAGCTGGAGCAGGTAGGGGGGGGGGGGGGGGGGGGACATGCCACGGCCATGCGTATCTGTAGCAACCAGGTTCATCATGGGCTGCGCTAAGGGCAGATGTAGGCAGATGGGCTGTTGAAGAGTTTGTGTGAAAATACTTCAGTTATGCTTGATATCCATCCGTATTTCTAAGAATGATCTCCAGTGATGACACAGTACATGTGTGTTAACGCTGTGTCTTGTCTTGTTATTTTCCTTTGTGTCAGTTGATCCCCAGTACCTTGAAGCTGGCTGCTGAGGGCTCCGAGTTCTTCTTCTACTACACTCTGCTGGGGAACGACATCACCAGCGAGCCCTTCCAGAACCTTCTGAGCCCCAGCTTCGAGCCGGAGCGGGCGTCGGTCAGGGTCCGCAGCAGTGAGCCTGTGCTCAAGGTCTTCCTCAGCCTCCAGCCCAGCCTGCAGGTACAACACCTGACCCTCTCACTCACCTGGACGCTCTACACACACTCTCACTCACCTGGACGCTCTACACACACTCTCACTCACCTGGACGCTCTACACACACTCTCACTCACCTGGACGCTCTACACACACTCTCACTCACCTGGACGCTCTACACACACTCTCACTCACCTGGACGCTCTACACACACTCTCACTCACCTGCACGCTCTACACACACTCTCACTCACCTGCATGCTCTACACACACTCTCACTCACCTGCACACTCTACACACACTCTCACTCACCTGCACGCTCTACACACACTCTCACTCACCTGGACGCTCTACACACACTCTCACTCACCTGCACGCTCTACACACACTCTCACTCACCTGCACACTCTACACACTCTCACTCACCTGGACGCTCTACACACACTCTCACTCACCTGCACGTTATACACACACTCTCACTGCCATTCATCTCTGTCTCTCTATCTCTATTTCTCTCATTCTCTCTAACTGTTTCCCCTGCCCTTAACCCATCCATCCTTCTTACCTGCCTCCTCTTCCAGATCCACCTGTGCTGTGGGAACCACTCCCTGGGAAGCACCGAGGTGCCCCTGGCCGGCCTGGCCCAGACTGGGGTGGACCTGCAGAGCCAGGTGGCCACCGTGGAGGGAGCCTTCGTCCTCCAGCCACCCAACAGAACCAAGTCCAGCCTGCCCTCCGTTCCTCCGGACCTGCTGCCCACCGTGGGGGTGTCAGTCACACTCAGGAGGGAAGCTCTCAGCAGCCAGGTACACACTGGAAACACACACACGATCACATGATCTTATGCAATGTTCTTTGAAGGATGTGGTGTACTTGTTGCTTAGCGATGGGCATCACAGATGATCATCCATTTCTCTCTCTCTCTCTCTCTCTCTCTCTCTCTCTCTCTCTCTCTCTCTCTCAGATGGAGGGGAAGATGGCAGAGGGAGATGTTGGACCCCAGGTTCAATTACCAGCTCAGGGTGGAACTGACCCACAAGACCTCCCCTCCTCTGTCCCTCTGGACGACCAGAGGCTTCCCAGCCCCCTCCCTGGCAGTCAGTCCCCCTTTCTGCCCCCCCAGGCCCAGGCCAAGTCCCCCCAGCCCCCCCAGCCTCAGGAGCAGCACCTGACACACACGGAGAGTGAGGTTGACAGCCTCAGAGAGGAGGCTCATGGTAGGTTCTGCTTCCTGAAACAGAACATTTAGGATGTGTGATTGAACTGCACACTTGTGTAGGCCTTTCGCATGGGGTACTTAGCATTGCTGAACCCCCCTCTCTGTGTTCACCCCAGCCCCTGCAGCCCCGCCCCAGGTGGAGGAGCTAGACGAGGAGGAAGTGAGGTTGGAGGAGTTGGAGGCGTGTGGTCCGGAGGCGGGGCCTACCTCTGTCAGTGTGTCGGCTCCCAAGATCTCCATCCCCTCCTCTGCTCACCACTACTGCTTCTCCATGGACCTGCGCAGCCTCAAGAACCTCAGCCTGGCCTTCCCTGCGAACTGCACCCTCAGGTACCTGCCCCGCTCAGCCTCCAGTAGCCTCGCTCGGCCTTCCTCGGGGGTCACAGTTTAACCACGTTTCGATTCTTCGTCTTCTTCCGCTGCCAGGTATGCGTACCAGTTCTTCGGCAGCGCGGCGCCCATCATGACCAACCCCCCTGTGGAGGTGAGGAGGAACATGGAGGTGTTCCTGCCTCAGTCCTACTGCGCCTTCGACTTTGCCGCCTTGCCTCACCAGCTACAGGACACCTTCCTCAGGTGAGTCACGTCCGGCCCCAGGAACGCGCTTCCTCCAGGGGGTGCTGCTTAGAGAAAGAGCTTAGACAGCTTGTCGGGGAGTAATCATGCGCTGTTACCTGGAAATCCCCTGTGCTCCAGGGTGCCCCTGGTGGTGGAGGTGTGGCACCGTGACCCCAGCAGCAGGGACCTTCTCCTGGGCACGGCCAGCGTCCAGCTGGCCCTCCTCTTGACCTCCGAGAAGACACGCTTCCTGGGCCCCTCCGGCACGCAGCACTGGAGACAGACACACTCAGACAGGATCCCTGTGTACAAGGCCCAGGGGTGAGGGGTCACAGGGGGGAGGGGTCACAGGGGGGAGGGGTCACTGGGAGGAGGGGTCACTGGGAGGAGGGGTCACTGGGGGGAGGGGTCACTGGGAGGAGGGGTCACTGGGGGGAGGGGTTACTGGGGGGAGGGGTTACAGGGGGGAGGGGTTACAGGGGGGAGGGGTCACTGGGGGGGGGGTCACTGGGGGGAGGGGTCACTGGGAGGAGGGGTCACTGGGGGGAGGGGTTACAGGGGGGAGGGGTTACAGGGAGGAGGGGTCACTGAGGGGAGGGGTTACAGGGGGGAGGGGTCACAGGGGGGAGGGGTCACAAGTCAAAGGGTTTCTTGTGGAGGAGACCTGATGGTGTGGTTCTGTGGCCGGTCCACCAGGGGGTGCTGTTACCCAGAGTCTGGACCGGTTGTGTCTTACATGTGTGTGTGTGTGTGTGTGTGTGTGTGTGTGTGTGTGTGTGTGTGTGTGTGTGTGTGTGAGCAGGCCCAGTGAGAAGGTAGCTGAGCTGAGCTACGTCACCACCCTGGAGGACATGGGGCTGGTGAGAGCTCAGGAGATCCTGTTGTCTGACTCCTCTCAGGTAACACACACACACACACACGGTCTCTCTGGCCTCAGACCTGCTGGAGAGAGGCTCCAGAGAGAGACCTGCTTCAGGCAGGTCGACAGATGACAAGATTGTTTAGATGGATACATGGAAGATGGACTCACCTCCAGGTGTTGTGTGTCAGAATGGACAGCCAGCCCCCCAGAAGGCAGTGTCTGCTCCTGGTGGAGCCCCTGCCCCAGGACCAGCCCCTGCCCAGAGGGCCCTCCCGCCCAGGGAGACCCCGGAGTACCAGGCAGCACTGGAGCTGGAGATGTGGAAGGAGATGCAGGAGGATCTGTTTGATGACCAGGTGAGTACCATGATGTGTTCTTAGCTGGTCCCATGGGTGTGTGTTCTGAATGTTCTGACGGTTCCGTGTGTTCCCAGCTGAAGCAGAAAGAGCTGAGTCACATGCAGGCTCTGGCTGAGGAGTGGAAGAAGAGAGACCGGGAGAGAGAGGCTCTGGTCAGGAAGAAGGTACGCTCCTTAACTACTGCTGACTCTACGGAGGTCACTCAGACAAGTTACTGGAGTCAATATCAATATTTACTAAGAGGAAGAAACTGTGCACAGACAGAGTTGTAACGTGTGTGTGTGTTTACCTGTGTGTGTGTGTTTACCTGTGTGTGTGTGTGTGTAGGAGCAGGAATACAGCCTCCTGGAGGAGCAGCTACGGAAGACCCTGGTCGACCTGGAGAAGAGGGAGAGGCAGCTGGCCCACGCAGAGGCAGAGGTGAGGGGGGCGATCAAGCACAGTTCACAGGGTCGAAGCTCCCCTGCAGACGGTCTGACTGCGCGTGGCTCCCCCCCCCCCCCCCCTGCAGACGCAGCGCCTGCAGACGGAGCTGAGGGCGGAGCACGAGCGCTCTCTGAGGGAGCTGGAGGAGAGCGGGCGCAGGCTGCAGCAGGACTGCCATCACCAGGTGGAGCTGGAGAGGGCAAAGGTCAGACTGCTGGAGGAGGAGCGAGCCAGACATCAACAGCAGGTAGGTGCTGTGTGTGTGTGTGTGTGTGTGTGTGTGTCAGTTACCGACTTGTCTTCCCAGGGTCTAGTTAGTGTCCTGGTGTGACCAGTCAGAGTGGGGTCAATGAGCCACATCCCTCACACCCTGAGGGCCTTGAGACAGCGAGGGAGGAGGGAGGGGGGGAGGAAGGGAGAGAGGAAGGACAAGACAGATTGTTATTGCGTTACCAACATCTTCTGGGACATACTTAACTTCCAGACTATGTATGAAACTATTAGAATTACAGTAAGCATTGACACTATCATCATAGCATGCCTGTCCAGCTGTGACCATGCGCCCTGCAGATGAGGTGACAAGGAGTGTGTGGTGCTGTGCTGTGATTGGCTCCCTTCCCCCTGCTGGCGAATCAGTGACAGGCTGATGTCATCCAGACCACAGTTCAGTCCTCCACTTCACTGTGTTTAATGTAGCCTTCATTGCCACATTAGCTCCAACACATTTCTCTTTTCATTCCTCTATTCCTCTCTTCCCTCTTTTTCCTAATTCGCTCCTTTACACACACACACACACACTCACTAACCTCTACCTCCCCCCCCCCCCCCCCCCTCTGGTTTCACGGGGAAAGAAAGTTGAAGATAGCTGTGTGTTATCTCCTCTCTCTCCATCCTGCTCTCAGACAGCCCACTTAGTGAAATACTTCAGTCTGCAGCGCCTCGCTCTCCCAGAGAACAGCTGGCTCCTCTGCTGGCCATAACAAATCAAGCAAAGTAGGTTTCTGACACGCCGAGAGAAGCCAGGGGTGGGGAGCAGCCTAGGAGGGGCTGGAGGCTAGAGGCTGGGGGCTGGCGCTGGGGCTGGGGCTGGGACAGTGTTGCTGGACTGGGACTTCTCCCCTTGTCAGGAATGTGTAAACACAAATCTGTCTGCCCTCCACACACCAGAAGTGTTCCATCAGGTCTGCAGCTGAGGTGCACACGCATCCCACGCTCTCCCTCCCCCCCCCCCTCCCTCCCTCCCCCCCCTCCCCCCCCCCCCCTCCCTCCCTCCCTCCCTCCCTCCAGAGAGACTCCCTGGCTAAGTGGAGGTATGAGGTATTGTTCGTCACCCTGTACAGTCTTTTGAAGTGTGTTTTGTAGTGAGAGCAGTCAGGGGTCTGGAGCCCAGCCCAGCTCTCTGTTGACACTGCGCTCTTTAGTTTTGCTGCATTACAGCCTGAAGTGTAACCCATTATCTTTATGGATGACCCCATGCTATTTATAATTGTAGGATTTGAAATGTTCTCATTCTTTATCTATCTGTCTCTTTTCGCCGCTCTCTCTCTCTCTCTTCGCCTCTTTCTCTCTCCTTTGTCTTTCGGTCGTGTTTGTCTCCCCCCCCTCCTCTCTTACCCCCCTCTCCTCTCTCCCCCTCCCCCCTGGCCTCCCCCCCCCCCCCCCCAGCTCCTAGATGCGGAGGGGCGCTCCAGGCTGCTGGAGAAAGACTTCCAGCTCTTCCGAGAGCAGCAGAACATCCGTCCTGAGATCCGTCTGCAGTCAGAGATCAACCTTCTGTCCCTGGAGAAGGTCTGTTCAGAAAACCACCCCCCCCAAAAAAGTCCCACTGCTCTGGGATCAGCTGGCTGCCTCACACCTCCTGCTTCTGAAAGATCCCTGCTCACAGTTTTTTCCTCTCTCCCCTCCTCTCGTTTAAGGTGGAGCTGGAGAGGAAGCTGGAATCTACCACCAAGTCTAAGCTCCACTACAAGCAGCAGTGGGGCCGCGCCTTAAAAGAGCTGGCCAGGTTTAAACAGGTACTGCTGCGAGTTATGATGTCATACCCGTGACACGCGCGTGATGTCACCGAGCGTGTGTTCTCCCACAGACCATAATATTTTCCTCGTTCGACCTAAACAATGAAAACTCTTGGAGCTGCAGAGAGCCAGGCACCTCGGTCTGGTCTGCAGCCCCTGCGCCGCTGGGTCGGAGACCCCTCAGCGAGACTAATGCTAGCGTAAACAGAGCAGACAGGCCGAGCTTATCAGGCCTCAGGAAGAACTGTTAGAGACACAAGCCAGCTGGAAAGCTCTCCTCCTCCTCCTCCTCCTCTCCCTCACTAAGTGCCAGATCTATGTTAAGAAAACACCCGTTGATTTATGCTACGCTAAGGGGCTTCATAACTTAATGTGGGCCAGGACTATAAATCTTGTTTGTATTGTACGCAGAAACAGCCCAGGCCTCAACCATTTGCATGTCTGTGCATTGTTGGTGTGCTTTATCAGGACATGCGTACATGCTCTCTCTCTCTCTCTCTCTCTCCCTCCCTCTCTGTCTGTCTCTCTGTCTGTCTGTCTCTCTGTCTGTCTCTCTGTCTCTCTGTCTGTCTGTCTCTCTGTCTGTCCCTCCCTCCCTCCCTCCCTCCCTCCCTCCAACGAAAGTGGGATCATAAAAATTCCTTTCATCCGAGGCGCTGCCCTCAGGCCTGAGGAGGCAGAGGAGGAGACCAGCTTCCTGTCTGCTCCTCCTGCTCTCCTCTTATCTCCATGCTATCACTGCACCCCCCCTCGTCTAGCCAGCAGATCCAGTTCATTCTGGTTCTTCTGTGGGAGTTATGATACAATGAGCTGAGGCTGGACCTGAGGCTGGTGCTGAGGCTGGGGCTGGACCTGAGGCTGGGGCTGGGGCTGGACCTAAGGCTGAGGCTGGGGCTGGACCCTGAGGCTGGGGCTGAGGCTGGTGCTGAGGCTGGGGCTGGACCCTGAGGCTGGGGCTGGACCTGAGACTGATGCTGGGGCTGGACCTAAGGCTTAGACTGGGGCTGGACCTGAGGCTGGTGCTGGGGCTGGTGCTGAGGCTGGGGCTGGACCTGAGGCTGGTGCTGGGGCTGGGGCTGGACCTGAGGCTGGGGCTGGGACTGGACCTGAGGCTGGTGCTGGGGCTGGACCTGAGGCTGGTGCTGAGGCTGGGGCTGGACCTGAGGCTGGCCCTGAGGCTGGGCCCATGGCAGTGCCCCCTCACCCCCCCCCCCCACACACACACACTTAGTGCTCAGGTGTGCTTGCTGTGCTCTGCAGAGGGAGCAGGAGAGCGCCATGACACGGCTGAAGAAGCAGCAGCAGGAGCTGGAGAGCATGAGGCTCAGGTACCTGGCCGCAGAGGAGAAGGAAGCTGTCAAGACTGACAAGCAGGAACTGGACGACATCAGGAATCAACTGAACAGGTCCGACACACACAAACACACACACACACACACACACACACAAAATAACCCGCTTCTAGATTTCTATTTCTTTTACCAGTAATCATTATGTTATACATCGTCTGCGTGTGTGTTTGTGTGCGTCTCCCCAGACTGAAGCTCCAGGAGGAGCGGAGGCCGGGGTGGGGGGAGCCAGACCCCGCCCCCGGGGGCGTGTCCCTGAGCGAGGGGGCGGAGGAGCACCTGAGCCGTCTGCTAGAGGAGAGAGACACGCTGCTCCGCACCGGCGTGTACACGCACGACGACCGCATCATCAGCGAGCTCAACCGACAGATACAGGACGCCATGGCAACGAGGCCCGCTCACTGACCTGTGAGGGGGGGGGGGGGGGGGGGGGGGGCTCTCTGGTTGGTGGTTATCAAGCCTGGTAACCAGCTGGTAACCCATGTGCCCGTCCTGGGTAACCCAGTGGGCCTGACAAAGGTTTGTCTGACCTGACAGCTTCCATGGACCTGTAGGACTGCTGTCATTGGCTCATTCCACTGACCAATAACCAGAGACCATGTGGAGGGAGAACTGTCTAGAACCAATAGAATCTTTCTTTGGATTAGACCTGCGTTATGTTTGGAGATAATGATGTTGAGTTTTGAAGCTCAGCTTTGGCAGTACTGTGTGTGACTTTTTATTTTTATACGAGGACCACAATAAAAAAAACCTTTTTATAGAAAAGACCAAAATTATAATTTATCTCTTGCCGTTAAGAATTACTGGAGTGGTAAACAGATTTAGGGTTGTAGTCCAGCATCCTGAGCCAAGGTGTGTTTTGTCAGGAGGTGTAGTGCTTCTTATGAACACTAGAGGGCGCCGTAGCACGGACAAAGCCCTCTGTCCTGCAGATTCAGCGTTACTGAACCGCAAATGTTTATTTCTGACTGATTTGCATTTCCGCAAATGTGTATATTGATTTGTTTGTGTTAAATAAATTATTTGGAGATACTGTTGTGGCTTACTGTCAGCACGTGTTTTACGCTGCCTTGTCCATTTCTACACACACAGATTTGTTGAAAGTTTAGACAGTGGACATTACCAGCGGCCTCCTTCTCTGTGGTTAAGTTATGGCTCGTGTTTGATCTCGATGTGTTCAAACTCACCAGAAACCTTCGTGGTTTGGGATGCATGTCCTTTTGAGTCTTTACCAAGCTGCTGCCATGCCTCTGCCAAATACAAACACCGCAATACTATTAAAATACTTACTGAGTGTGTGTGTGCGCGCGCTGTGTTCTCACGATTTGGCAATGGCTTTGATCGGCAATCAGATCACATGACCAATACAGCTGATCTGGGCCCAGGACAGATTCCTGGCAATCAGATCACATGACCAATACAGCTGATCCCAGCCCAGATTCTAGTCTGGTAATTCGAATGGTTCTGAAACAGGTTATTTGTGGAACTGTGTGAGAATTCCAAACTCCACTGAGTAAATTCCAAAAGAACAGGTTCTAGATATCACAACTGTATGAAACTATAAGGATTCCACAAGGCTTGCCTGATAGAGTAGCTTCCAAACTGCAGAGTGTTTTCTTGTCTCTATGATGAGCCATGTCTGTTGACCCAGAGGTGGCCAGGACTGATAGCTTACACATGTAATCACGTGTAGTACATGCTCTTACACGCCCTGCACACGCCTGCCAGTGTGTGCTCCCTGGCGATCTGTCGGTGGTGGATGGGCTGTGTGTGTGTGTGTGTGTGTGTGTGTGTGTGTGTGTGTGGTGTGTGTGTGTGTGAGAGAGCCCCTGTGAGTGTGTGTTGACGTCTCGACTCTCGAGGTTGACGGTGTGCAGGCGCGTCCAGCTCATCCATCTGCAGGAGAGAGGAGAGGAGAGTAGGAGAGGAGGAGAGGAGGAGAGGAGGAGCAGAGGGGACGAAAGAGAAGAAGAGGAGGAGGGGGAGAAGGGACAACCAAGAAAATGAAAAGAGAGAGACAATAAGGAAAGGAGGAGTGGAGGACTCTTTAAAAGGATGTTCGGGCTGATAGTGACACACAGCTTGTTTAAACACTCCCCCCCCCCCCCCCCCCATCCTGCCAGCTGTTCCGTGGACAGGTCGTCAGCCACAGCTTACACAGCCGATAGAGAGACCTCTGCTATCAGCCTGCTCACAGATCACCTCTCTCACTGGGCTTTCCTCTGCAGGGTCGAGCCTGACTGGACCCTGTGACACTGGAACCTTCCAGAGGCCTCCACAGGCAGGAAGGTCGCCCTGTCAACTGAAGGTCAAAAGTGAAAGAAGACCATAAACGAACTCTAACCCTACAGAATTACTTGAGTTGAGTAGGTTAAGGTGGATTTGAAGTGATCTTGAGTGACCTCAACGTTGACCTTGCAACCTGTAGTCTTGCTGTGCAACTGCTGAGTAAGAATAGCATGGAACACATATAACACTTATATAGAAAAACATATGTATAGTTCTGGTGTTTTCACACACACTCTGTGTTGACTTAAAAAGTTGTGTTGTTGGTGTGTATAAGGTTATTATCTAGATGTGGGAAAGTTCCTGCGACCTCTCTGCTGGATGTTATGTGATCCCTTGTGAACAACCATGAGAACCCAACACACACACACACACACACACACACACACACAACACTACAGTCTACAGATTCAACACAAACATACATGTAGACTTACACTGACGAACATATCAAATGCTACGACACATTTGTCAAGTTAGCGTAATAAACTTCATACTTACACAAGGTCAAGAGAGAACTCGAATTTCTCACAGACTTTTTCCCTGCGTTGTATGTTTCCAATTAGTTCTCTTCTTTTTTTCTGGAGAAGTAAGAAAAACTCAAGCTTGATCACTAATTGCTTTTGAAAGTGTGACCCCTGAGTCTGCTTCATATTTTCCCGAACAGGAAATTCCATGTAAAGCAAACGGTTACAGTATATAGTCCCTGTGCCACTTTCACATGTACAACTTTACAAAATAATACTTCTTGTGTGATCATTGGTTTAGCCTCTGGGCAGAACTGTGAAACTGTTCCCAGTTCCCATGGCAAAGTGAGTTGATTGATGTTTGAATTTTAACTGTATTTGCTTTACAAATTCATCACATTCCCTTGAGAATAATTTGTTTAAATCAAGCTGACTACTTTGTTTCTACTCTCTGACAGCTAGCTGCTAAGCATGTGAGGAAAGGTGGTTCAATATTTTCTTAATGGAGTTCAAGGTATTGTGGTAATTGTTCTAAACCCTTCAGATGTGTCTGAAGTGGGAAAGCTAATACAATTATTAGTTCTAAATGGAAACAGCTGTTTGTGTTTTCATGTGAATCACGACCAGTAAAATAGAACAGTGTACTCTCGACTAAAGTGATTATCAATGGAAGGGAAGATATGTGAAAGATTGTAGCTGAGGACTACAGAGAGAAGCCAGGCATATTTCAGACATAAACTCATGCAATGCAGGACGATTCCATTTATCTCAATTAAAGTCACAATCATCTTCGACTTTAGAAAGTAAACAGATACAGCCTACCAACTGCCACACTGACAAACATCAGACTGTTTCTCAACGTCAAGTGGAAATTGGCAGAAAAATGAGTCCTTGACCAACTAGAAAAACAGGCTAGATGTAAGGATTTAGACTCCTTGTCTGTCCCACATGGATCAGGCTATACCAGAGAGGTCACCTCACCAGTGTGGGCCTGTTGTCAAGAGAAGATTTTCTATTCCCTTTGGAGACCTGAACGTAAATATTGATACATGTCTACCAAATGAAACAAGCCTATATAGGCCTGGACTTACCATTCCAGCCCAAATAAACATTTGATATAATTTGAAAGTGTTCCGTGTGACTGGTGCGATCATCATGGGAGACTGAGGGGCAAATCCACACAAAATCAGTCATGTGGGAGACTTCCTTGAAGTGAGACGGTGGTTTCTAACCGCTGCCCAGCCAGCACTCAAACGGGGAGAGAAAGTGAGAGTGCGTGAATGTGAGTGTGGTAATGGTGGTGGTGGTGGGGGAGGGGGGGGGGGAGAGGAGAGTGGAGTGTGGGGGGGAGATATGCTGATAGGTTTATTGAAGAGGGCTGGTATTTGGACTAGGGGCGCCGGGGCCGGTGAAGAGAAGCTATACGGCTGAGAGCTGATGGGACTCTATAATAAATCAGCTGAGGGGCGTGCGCACGGAGTTCACGTTCCCTGGGTCAGATCCATGACTCCCTGACAGCTGCGTGCGCGGTAAGACCAGCGGTGCCCGGAGGGACCTGACCCCCACAGACACACAGCGAGCCCCGCCATCCCCCCTGGACGCACCGATACATCACCACCATCATCTCCTCCAGGACAAAGCCGGGCTGCAGGCTGGTTAGTCCCTGCGTCCAGAGGAGGGTCTATCTGTGACCCGGCCAGGGCTGTGATCTGATCCTGGACACACCCGGTTTTTAAACGCGTCATTTTTCAATCGCGCGGGGGCGGGTCAGTAGGATAGACCGAGTAAGAAATAAACCATAATTACATGTTGTCGTGTAACTGCGTTCTTTTTCGTGTCATTTACATTTATAACAGATATAGCCTAAAGCTTTAGAACATTAACATAGACAACACCACTTTTATCAGGACAATTATTGATAATCAAAACTTCAGCTTTATTTCCTATGGAACAATGTTGTGGTTTAGACCCATATTTATTTAAAAAAGGCAAAATGCTGAAACCATGCAAACAGGAGTCTAAATTTGGACAGGTCGGAGTCTGAATGCACTTTTCCAGAAGTTTCTGTCTGTCATGTAGAGCTGATGATTATCATACACATGATGCTGCTCTTTGTCTGACTGAAATGACTTGGCTTTTTTCACATCTCACATCTTTAGGTCCATATTATATAAAAGAAATCCATTGTATTATATGTACAGCATAGGATCATACATTCTGGATGAACAGCATTTTGATAGACATTTAGATTTGGGTTCTGTAGATATGCATCCAAGGTTTTTGATACTGTAGAGTTTTACAGTGATCAGTTTTAAAGCTTTGACTTCTAGGCACCAGATCTGGACATTTCTGTGCTTATATACATCCACGATTGTATGAGAGTGAATGGAAATCTGAGAAATATTCTTGTGAAAAACCAGCAAAACAAACACACAGGAAAGACAGACAAACTAAACTTGAATGTCACAATGAAACAGAATTATTGAGTTACAGGTTTGTCTGAGGGGAAATATACTTCTTACAGCTGATATGTTGAGATCAAACACACAAAAAAAAACTAACAATGCGATTTTATTGAATTTAAAATCAATTTTGTCCTGAAAAACGTCTTAAAGGCCATAAAAAATGGCTGGATGGAAAAATATCCATGAGCACATTTCTCCAAACTAAACTGGAAAATTAAATAATTATAATCAAAGTGCCCGAGCATAATATGAGAGCCATAAAGGAGATAAATATAATTTAGATTTTTTTTTCTTTCTTAAAATTTTTACAATTCCCTACTGGTGGATAGGGACAGGTTGAAGACATTACAGCCGTCTCCTAAACCCTTCCTCTGCTCGTCTGGTGCAATGTAGGACAAAGTTGTTAATCTATACCAGAGGTCTGTCTTCTCCTCTCCTCCTCTCCTCTCCTCCTCTCCTCCGCTCCTCCTCTCCTCCTCCTCTCCTCCTCTTCTCCTCTCCTCCTCCTCTCCTCCGCTCCTCCTCTCCTCCTCCTCTCCTCCTCTCCCTCCTCCTCTCCTCCTCTCCTCCTCTCCTCCTCCTCTCCTCCTCTCCTCCTCTCCTCCTCCTCTCCTCCTCCTCTCCTCATCTCCTCCTCCCTTTGGTATCAGGTAACAAACAGAGCCACAGAGACATCAGACTACGCAGAGGAATATTTTTGGTATTTCAGGGGTCGTTTTTGGTCGTACTTCTTCTTCCGTAGTGTTCTCAGGGCTGGAGACTTCCCCAGTCAGAAATAAATAATACCCCCCCCCTCCCCTCCCCCCCTCCCCCCCCCCTCCCTCCGCCTTCAGCACCACCCCCCCCCCCCCCCCCCCCCTGTCCCTTTCCCATCTCAGTCCGGTTCTTCACCAGGATCAATGTCTCTGAATATCTTACTTATTTTATTACTGCTTTTGGTTTTCTGTTGCTGATTGGGGGGGGGGGAGGTTGGGGGAGGGGGGGGTGTTCGTTCTCAGAGGAAATCTTTGGTTTTGCTTAAGTGTCCGTGACATTTAATCATGATTTTCCTTGCAGTTTAATTCCGGACAGTCAATCAGCTAATCCACCTCGATTGATTCGCTGCTCTCGTTGATGGGTTTGCACTCGTTGGGCATCCGCTGATGTCTGCTCAGCTGGGTCGCCTGGGTGAAGCTTCTGTCACAACGCTCGCACCTGGAACCACACACACACACACACACACACACACACAGACACAAGGCTTAGATTGTGACTGAACACACACACACACAGCTCTTAGATGGCACCTGATGGCACAGCAGCACAGAGAGCTCAGAGAGCGCGGGGGCCGGTGGGGGGGGGGGGGGATGCCGCTGCAGCTCGCTGCTCATCACCTCATCTCCGCTCGGCCTAATGACCAGCGACACTCCAAAGTGGCGCGGCTCCTGGAGGGCCAGGGGGCTGTAATTGGAGTCTGTTCCCCCCAGGCTGTGAGGGTGATGTTGGGGGAAGGCCTGAGCGCCTCCCTGCTTCTGGACCTGTCAATACTCCACCCCGCCTGCCTCCCTCGCCCCCCCCAACCCCCCCCCGGCCCCGATAAGGCGAACATCTCTGTCACTTCCAATAGACAGAGAACAAAAAGAGATTTTCAGTGGTCCAGCCATCAAAAAAAGGGGGGTCTTCTCTCTCTGGGTGTTGTGCTTAGCGGCCCAGAAAGCACTGCTGACACCCTGCCAGGTGCGGGGGGCTTGGGGGGGGGGGGTGGTGTGCTAAGTCACCTGACTGCTGGGGTGGGGGTGGGGGGGGTGGGGGGGTGTGTTGCCTGTGCTGTCAGTCATCTGTCTGTGTGTCAGTACGTCCTTACACGTCTGTGTCTGTGCCCCTGCTCAGGTTCTCCAGCTCGGCACAGCCAGGAGTTCAGCCGGAAGCGTGCCTTTAGTGGGGGTTAAACTGAGAGCCCAAGTGAGACAAAGACAGCGGTCAAACTACCCCCAGAACAGAAAAGATGCACACCACAACACTATTCTACTTCAGTGATGCTTCACAAGCCAGAGAGAGAGAGAGAGAGAGAGACTGAGAGAGAGAGAGAGAGAGAGAGAGAGACAGAGAGAGACAGAGAGAGACAGAGAGAGACAGAGAGACAGAGAGAGAGAGAGAGAGAGAGAGAGAGAGAGAGAGAGAGAGAGAGAGAGGGAGAGAGAAAAAGCATTTCGCCTCTGACAAACGGAAAATGCCAGCTCTAATCTGTCAAGCATATCAACTCAATGGGAATAACTCGGAGGCTATTGATTGGCTAGTGATTTTGGCGTTGTATTCATTAATGTGTGAGGTGTGTCTCTTACTCTGATGAGGCTCTGAAGTGCTGATGACACGCTGGACCACCGGGCATGCTGGGATATCTCGCTGATCGCTGATTAGATGGATGATTTGTTACGGGAATACTCTGGCTCTTTCCACATATCTTTTACCACTTCCACCCTCTCTCTCTCTCTCTCTCTCTCTCTCTCTCTCTCTCTCTCTCTCTCTCTCTCTCTCTCTCTCTCTCTCTCTCTCTCCCTCTCCCTTTCTCCCTTTCTCCCTCCCTCCCCTCTCTGCTGACCCTAGAAGTGGGAGGGGGGGGGGGGGGCGGGGTGGGTCTATTGTCCATGTTGATGAGGTGACAGCCAGGCCACAGCAGGGGTCAATCTCATCCTTGTGTGTCTCCTTGAAGTCAGGTCTCAGTCAGGTCTCAGATCTAATGAAGGATAAGGGCTGGTGGCCCCCAGCTCCTCCCGGCAGACTGCTAGCGCTGGTAAAGGACACGATGGCATGCTGCTCGCATTTCAATTGTTGTCGTGGCGATCGTTAACAGGGATAACTCCCAGGCTGGACGCAGCGCTGCTGGGAGGGTTCCTCCCAGGTGTGTGTCAGTGAGGACAACCTTGCTGAGTTGAGGTAAATGTAAAATAATTCATGTTGAAAGAATAGCATGAACGTATTTTTCAACTGAAAGATCCTGAGCAAGGTTTTTTTAGGTGGAGCCTCTCTGTGCTGGTGTGTGTAGTGGGTGCTGGTGTAGGGGGTGCTGGGTGTAGGGGGTGCTGGGTGTAGGGGGTGCTGGGTGTAGGGGGTGCTGGGTGTAGTGGGTGCTGGGTGTAGGGGGTGCTGGGTGTAGGGGGTGCTGGGTGTAGGGGGTGCTGGGTGGTGGGTGTAGGGGGTGCTGGGTGTAGGGGGTGCTGGGTGGTGTGTGTAGGGGGTGCTGGGTGTAGGGGTGCTGGGTGTAGGGGGTGCTGGGTGGTGTGTGTAGGGGGTGCTGGGTGTAGGGGGTGCTGGTGTAGGGGTGCTGGGTGTAGGGGGTGCTGGTTGGTGGGTGTAGGGGGTGCTGGGTGTAGTGGGTGCTGGGTGTAGGGGGTGCTGGGTGTAGGGGGTGCTGGGTGTAGGGGGTGGTGTGTGTAGGGGGTGCTGGGTGTAGGGGGTGCTGGGTGTAGGGGGTGCTGGGTGTAGGGGGTGCTGGGTGTAGGGGGTGCTGGGTGTAGGGGGTGCTGGGTGGTGTGTGTAGGGGGTGCTGGGTGTAGTGGGTGCTGGGTGTAGGGGGTGCTGGGTGTAGGGGGTGCTGGGTGTAGGGGGTGCTGGGTGTAGGGGGTGCTGGGTGTAGGGGGTGCTGGGTGTAGTGGGTGCTGGGTGTAGGGGGTGCTGGGTGTAGGGGGTGCTGGGTGTAGGGGGTGCTGGTTGGTGGGTGTAGGGGGTGCTGGGTGGTGTGTGTAGGGGGTGCTGGGTGTAGGGGGTGCTGGGTGGTGTGTGTAGGGGGTGCTGGGTGTAGTGGGTGCTGGGTGTAGGGGGTGCTGGGTGTAGGGGGTGCTGGGTGTAGGGGGTGCTGGGTGTAGGGGGTGCTGGGTGTAGGGGGTGCTGGGTGTAGTGGGTGCTGGGTGTAGGGGGTGCTGGGTGTAGGGGGTGCTGGGTGGTGTGTGTAGGGGGTGCTGGGTGTAGTGGGTGCTGGGTGTAGGGGGTGCTGGGTGTAGGGGGTGCTGGGTGTAGGGGGTGCTGGGTGTAGGGGGTGCTGGGTGTAGGGGGTGCTGGGTGTAGGGGGTGCTGGGTGGAGAAAGTGAAGGTACTCACTGTTACTTACTTGAAAGGCTTCTCCCCCGTGTGAGTGCGGATGTGGTTGTTGAGCGTCGTGGCGCCAGCGAACGCCCGGCCGCAGTATCCACACTTGAATGGCCGGTCGCTGGAGTGTGTGACCACGTGGTTACGGAGCTCTGAGGGCTGGGAGAAGGACTGGGAACAGTGACCACACTGGTACGGTCTGACGACACACACACACACACACACACACACACACACACAAAGGATAGGAGGAGTTAGAGGTCTATAAACACACACACACACGCACACACACACAGGTCAGAAAGAAACGGACAGTGCACTCCCGTTGCTATGGCAGCCTGACCCTCATCAACAATGTGTGCCTAGTTCGTGACTTGGTCATCTATCACTGTGTGTGTGTGTGCGTCTGTGTGTGCGCGTCTGTGTGTGCGTCTGTCTGTGTGTGTGTGTGTGTGTGTGTGTGTGAAGGTGAGATAAGATCCACGGAGACAATCTGTGTGTATTTGTTTATAACGCAGGTGTGTGTATACATGTTAGTGATAGAGATTATGAGAATGAGACAGTGTGTCTACTGTACGTGTGTGTGTGTGTAACTCTGTGAGTGTGTGTGTGTGTGTGTGTGTAACTCTGTGAGTGTGTGTGTGTGTAACTCTGTGTGTGTGTAACTCTGTGAGTGTGTGTGTGTGTGTAACTCTGTGAGTGTGTGTGTAACTCTGTGAGTGTGTGTGTATGTGTGTAACTGTTTGTGTAACTCTGTGAGTGTGTGTGTGTGTGTGTGTAACTCTGTGAGTGTGTGTGTGTGTGTGTGTAACTCTGTGTGTGTGTAACTCTGTGAGTGTGTGTGTGTGTGTAACTCTGTGAGTGTGTGTGTGTGTGTGTAACTCTGTGAGTGAGTGTGTGTGTGTAACTCTGTGAGTGTG
Organism: Neosalanx taihuensis; assembly: GCA_030340665.1. NCBI lineage: Eukaryota > Metazoa > Chordata > Actinopteri > Osmeriformes > Salangidae > Neosalanx > Neosalanx taihuensis. The sequence goes on along the minus strand of CM059316.1, from coordinate 4,759,728 downwards.
TGTAACTCTGTGTGTGTGTAACTCTGTGAGTGTGTGTGTGTGTGTAACTCTGTGAGTGTGTGTATAACTCTGTGTGTGTGTGTGTGTGTGTGTGTGTGTGTGTGTGTGTGTGTGTAACTCTGTGAGTGAGTGTGTGTGTGTAACTCTCTGTGTGTGTGTGTGTGTGCGCTTGTGGTCCTCTGTTAAGCAGGCGCTCTGAACCCAGAGAGGCAGAGGCTGCTGGCTGAGCAGAGCAGCGTTAGAGGGATCACACTAATGACTGTTCAACTGTTCCATCAATCACACACGGCCTTCAGAGAGAGGGGGCTCCAGGGAGCGCGCACACACACACACACACACACACACGCACACGCACACACACACACACACAGGCACACAAACATACTCTCACACAAATTACTCCAAATTACACAAATGACTCCACTTAATAAAAGACGATAACAATCCCATCAGTGCGAGATGCTGCTGCTCTCAGAGAAGAGAAGCACACAGGAGAGGAAGAGTCTGCTTACACGCGCACACACACGCAAGCACGCACACACACACACCTTACAGGTGAGGGACAGAGTGGTCTGTGAATCCCCCTCCACAGAGGCTCAGCTGAACGAAAACAACGAACAAAGCAAAACTGAAGAAGGATAAGCAAAGAGAAGAGAGCGGAAGAAAAGGGGGGAAGATTGTCCCTCTCAGTGTTCCAACAGAGGTGTTGGTGTTGTGGGTGCAGGGTCATCTATCAGCCTGGTCTATAAGGCCGGCCGGCCAGTCTGGTGACTGAGACCACTACTTACTTGGAGGTTTTTCTGCGTGGAGCTGCATTGATCGGAAGCTGTGGGAGGTGATAAATGTGGGGATATTATTTATTAGGCCGTCGCAGGCTGATTAATGCCTGGTTATTGTTTATTAGCAACAGAGTGAAGAGAGAGAAAGAGAGAGAGAGAGAGTCCTGGAGATAAACACCTCCATCACACACACACACACACACACACACACACACACACACACACACACACACACACACACACAAACAAACAGTAGTCCTGTAGGACAGTGAGCCTCCATGCATTACACCTCTCTCTGTCACACACACAGTCACACACACAGTCACTAACACACACACACACACACACACACACAGTATTCTGAAATGTCATCTCAGTTTGAGCAGTATTTTATCGACTTAATCACACTCTTCTCTCTTTCAATAAACTTCATTTATTTATTTGTTTACTGCAGTCCAAACTGCTGAGAACTATTCTAGTAGCCATACTAGTGTTCATACTGCATGAAGTAAACAGGACTGAGCTCTCTTTTGTCTGGAAGGAGAAGGAGCTTCCAGAATGTTCTACACATAAATCACTGGTTTGACCACGTCAATACAAAGCCAATGATGTGCAGAATCCATCCTAGAGACATATTTACACAGCGCTCTCTGAAGCCTCTTCCTCGGCCCATCGACCACACTGTTAAAATCTAGCGTTGAGATAATGCCGCACTCACGAGCCAATCACAGTGATTATGAGAGGGCGGGACAGCAGCTAAGAGCCAATGGGGTGCGTGCGGATTCCAGTCAGCGATCTCACCACTCGCTCGGCCTGCCGGGGGGCGCTGGGATGTTCTCTTAGTACCGTATTTTTTGCACTATAGGGCGCACTGGTTTATAAGGCGCACTGTCAATGAATGGTCTATTTTTTTCATATATAAAGCGCACTGGACTATAAGGCGCATTAAGCGGGAAAAATCAGTCGAATAATATTATGGTGAAGCACAGTATGTATTACTCCGCGACGCTCCTGGTTACGGTAGCCGTAATGCTGCAAGCGGTGCGGCTTTGTAGTTTACCAAAGTCGTACTGAAACATTTTGATTTAGCACCGTGAGCGCCTTGTACCACACAAAAATCGCTTAGAGGTCAGTAAACAAAAGACTTAATCCATATATAAGGCGCTTCGTATTATAAGGCGCAGTGTCGTTTTTTGAGAAAAATAAAGGCTTTTAAGTGCGCCCTATAGTCCGAAAAATACGGTACTCTGTCAACGCCTGGCGTCAAAGACACCTATCTAAACACCTCAACACCGTGAGGCGTGTGTTCAGCAGTGTTTAGCTGTGTACACAGGCCTTAGTGTGGACACAGTCTAGTCCTACAGGTCAAACTAAGGCCTGTCGGTCCTAACAGAGTTATTGCAGTATGGAAGTGTTCATTACTGGGGTAGAGGACAGTCTGTGCTGCCCACGACCACCGCAGGCCCTCCTGCCCCACTCCCTGCCCCCCTCATGCCCGGCCCTGTCGCCCTGGAAACATAGAAACACAACTTGAGTCTCCCCTACTGTCCCCCCACCCCCACCCCCCCCCTCACACTCAGCCTGACTCCTAACTCCTAACAGACACAGCTCCTCCAGCTTAGTAAACCCCCAGACAGGGATATATCCAGTGTCTGTTTTTGCTGATCTGCGTCTGAATTACGTAACGTTACATTGCGCAGGTATTTTTCTGACGCGTGGGGGGGGGGGGGGGGGGGGGGGGGGGGGGGGGGAGTGCACAGTCACCCAGCGAGTCGTTTAAAAGCAGCTTCCTCTCCTCGTGAAAACGCGAACGGTTCACACACACACACACACACCGAACGAACAGGAAAAAAGCATGGCGGGCGTCCGGGCCTGATCGACTGTCCTGTCGTACAGAGGTTTCTTCAAAGCTGACAGACACGTTTGAAGTGACCAGGGGGAGGTGGTGGGGAGGGGGGGGGTACCTAAGGAGAACGTCTCTCCTTTGTGGAGGAGAACCCACGGAACATTCAGTCTGCAAACACAGATGATCCCAAAGGATTTTTTCTGCTGCTGAATTACAACCGTAATTCATCTTCGCCCAAATGTACATATAAACTAAACATCAATATATATATATATAGGCGGGAAGGGCTCTATATATATATATATATATTGATATATATACAGTATATATATATATATAAGGCCCAGTGCAGTAGAGCAGGGGAGGTGAGGGGCCTTTTTAAACAGATGCATCGGGTCGTTTACCAGGCAGGGAGCTAGAACATCCAGACCTCCACACACACCCCGATTCCCTTGTTCAGCTGAATTTGATCTGCACCCCAGGGTCATAAAGTTGAGTATTGACAAGCACTCACATTGACTCCAACTCCAGGGTATCCAGGCCACATTTTTCTTCAGTATGAATATTAGTTTATTGAATAAGTGGCATCTGTTTTCCTGCGTGTCACCGTTGGCCTAGGTATTTCTCCATGACATCTCAGGCTGATTTATAGGCCTGTATGCTCCCAGGAAAAATAGAGCTAAGCAAAAATTTCCAATATATCCCCCCACGCTGTATTTAATTAAGTTGGGAGATGTTGCACACTGGGTTTGAACCCTGGGAACAGAAAGACCCAGGACACTGAGAGAGGAAGAAAGAGATACTACAATGACAGAGAGAGAGGGAGAGAGGTAGGGGATGGATGGAGAGAGAGAGAGGGAGGGGATGGAGAGAAAGAGAGAGGGAGGGAGGGGATGGAGAGAGAGAGAGAGAGAGAGGGAGGTAGGGGATGGATGGAGAGAGAGAGAGGGAGGGGATGGAGAGAGAGAGAGGGAGGGAGGGGATGGAGAGAGAGAGAGAGGGAGGGCGAGGGATGGAGAGAGAGAGGAAGAAAGAGATACTACAATGACAGAGAGGGAGGGAGAGAGAGAGGGAGGGGGGGAGGGGATGGAGAGAGAGAGAGGGAGGGAGGGAGGGTGAGGGATGGAGAGAGAGGGAGGGCGAGGAATGGAGAGAGAGGGAGGGGATGGATGGAGAGAGAGAGAGAGAGAGAGAGAGAGAGAGAGAGAGAGAGGAAAGGCGAGGGATGGAGAGAACTAAAGTCTGAGTTAAAGGCAGAGTCCGAGGCAGAGTCTGAGGCAGAGTCTGAGGCAGAGTCAGAGGCAGAGTCTGAGGTAGAATCAGAGGCAGAGTCTGAGGCAGAGTCAGAGCCAGAGGCAGAGTCAGAGGCAGAGTCTGAGGCAGAGTCTAAGGCAGAGTCTGAGACAGAGTCTGAGGCAGAGTCAGAGGTAGAATCAGAGGCAGAGTCTGAGGCAGACTCAGAGTCAGAGCCAGAGGCAGAGTCAGAGGCAGAGTCTGAGGCAGAGTCTAAGGCAGAGTCTGAGACACAGTCTGAGGTAGAATCAGAGGCAGAGTCTGAGGCAGAGTCAGAGTCAGAGTCAGAGCCAGAGGCAGAGTCAGAGTCTGAGGCAGAGTCTGAGATAGAGTCTGAGGGAGAGTCTGAGGCAGAGTCTGAGGCAGAGTCTGAGGCGGGGTCTGAGGTAGAGTCTGAGGCAGAGTCAGAGGGAGAGTCAGAGGCAGAGTCTGAGGCAGAGTCTGAGGCAGAGTCTGAGGTAGAGTCTGAGGCAGAGTCAGAGAAGGAGTCAGAGTCAGAGGCAGAGTCTGAGGCAGAGTCTGAGGTAGAGTCAGAGGCAGGCACAGTCCAACAGGACACAGTCCAACACGACACAGTCCAACACAACACAGTCCAACACGACACAGTCCAACAGGACACAGTCCAACAGGACACAGTCCAACACGACACAGTCCAACAGGACACAGTCCAACAGGACACAGTCCAACAGGACACAGTCCAACACGACACAGTCCAACACGACACAGTCCAACAGGACACAGTCCAACAGGACACAGTCCAACACGACACAGTCCAACACGACACAGTCCCAGCACAGTGAAACAGAGGGCCAGTGTTTGGCAGAGCTCCCCTTTGGTCACCTACCTGTCAGGGTTCTGTGTGCAGACGTGCATCTGCAGCAGGATCCTCTGGGTGAACGTCTTGAAGCACTGACCACACTTCCACAGGTGCCAGTCGCTGAACTCTGTGCTGAGCTGGGAGGTGGAGGTGGGGCTGGCCAGGACTCGCTGGTTCTTGGAGCCCAGCTGGCCGAAGCCTCCGGGGTCGGCGTGGCCGGCTTTGTCCATCATGGAGAAGCCCCGGGAGGAGCAGGGGGAGTGGGGGAACACCATGGAGCGCAGGAGGGTCGGGGGGGATGAGGATGGGGGCTTGCCGGTCTTGCTGAAGGGCTGCAGGGGGTCTTGTCTGGACATGGCCTCCATCACGCTGGCTGGGACGTTTACTGGAGAGGACATGGGACAATCTAAGGACGTCTGCTGGGACCAAAAACCTCCAACTGCACCAACTGTGTACAGCGGGGAGCAGAATTTAGACTAAACAAACAATGTCTCAATATTTAACTTTACACTGCCACACAAGCACAAGACAACCATATATATCTGAATACATGTAATATTGTATATTGTTAATGGGTTTATTGTTCATCTTGGACAGCTTTGCATGGTGCTGTGGTTCATTTGTACTTTAATCTAAATACAGCGGCTGGCATGTTTTTTAGCACCACAGACGGTCAGACTCAGCAGGATACAGGATCACTGATTTCCAACACTGGAACATTCCGGAAATTGACGTGAGTTTGAACTTGTTGGGTTGAATGTTTGACAAATGTGACCCGCTGTTTACTTCATCTAGAAAGCCGAGCTCACCTATGGTTGTAGCCAGTGTGTTCAATACTTCAACGCAGACATTTGCTGTGATGTCAGCTGAGCAGCACATCATAATTGCAGCCTATCTTTCATCATTTCACCTCTGCCAGGGCCAACAGGCCCAATTGATCTGCTACTAATATGATGTGGAGATAATGATGTCATTTATAAGTTCCCCCAGGGTAAATATTGACACATGCATTATAACTCTCTTGCAAATGCTCCATTCGTGGAGCTACAAACATTATGTAAACAAACATTTGCCAATATTGTTTTGGCTCAATGGGAGATGCATCATTCAAATGTAGGAATTATGAATGTTTATTTCAATCAAACAGTGCGCAGAGGAAAGCTTACTTCACAGTTCAGATGAAGAATGCGTGCGAGCGCTGTTGTCATCAAGCAGGTCTAAAGTCTTTATCGAAACATACTGTCAAAGAGAAAACTCATTCTCTCCCCCCTTTACTCACCCTCTCGCTCAATCTCTTTCTCTACCTCTTTCTTTCTCTACCTCCCTCCCTCCCTCCGCAGACTCTCTCTGAGTTTTGAGCAGAAACATCTTCATAATGCAGCCTCTGCTTGTTGTTGTAAGAAACACATGATGCTCTCTGACGCTCTCGATACCGTACTGAGAGCAGCCCAGAGCAGCCAGAGCAGCCCGGAGCAGCCCAGAGCAGTCCAGAGCAGACAGAGCAGCCCGGAGCAGCCCAGAGCAGCCCAGAGCAGCCAGAGCAGCCCGGAGCAGCCCAGAGCAGCCCAGAGCAGCCAGAGCAGCCCGGAGCAGCCCAGAGTAGTCCAGAGCAGACAGAGCAGCCCGGAGCAGCCAGAGCAGTCCAGAGCAGACAGAGCAGCCCGGAGCAGCCCAGAGCAGCCCAGAGCAGCCCAGAGCAGCCAGAGCAGTCCAGAGCAGCCCAGAGCAGCCCAGAGTAGTCCAGAGCAGCCCAGAGTAGCCCAGAGCAAGCCGGCCCCCAATAACTCATCCACAAGCAACCACATCCCACATTCCTGCTATTGCAACATGCTGTGTACCAAAACACAGATTTAGCAGGCGGTAACATGAGACATGTGAGAGTAAAGGCTCGCTCTTTGTCTTCTGTTAAAGATGCCGGGAATGGAGCGGAATCTAAAGGACATTCGGTGTTTCTGGGCAGAGTCTGGACAGAGAGAGCTGTGAATCATCAGCAGGAGTGAGCAGGATTCAAAGGAACATGTGTTAATGGACGATGACAACAACGTCAACCAATCAAAGACCTCGGCAGCATCATCCACCCAAATATAAACACCAGACTCTGTGTACTTAACTTTAGAAAATAGAAAATGTCAACTAAGCTTCCATTCTCCATCCTTCTCTCCAACCACCAGCCCCTCCTACCCAGACATGACTGGAGAACTCAGAGAAGGCGATGAGTCTAAGCAAGATGGAGGAAGTGCATGTTCTACCTACACATGCACATCCATCTATTGGATATGGAAAGGCTGTGCTGGTTCTGCTTGTAGAGAACAGTGCATAGAACATGTTCTGCTTGTAGAGAACAGTGCAGAGAACATGTTCTGCTTGTAGAGAACACACTTCTGTTCTTCTGTGTTTCACTAACACACAGACTCCCTGTTTCAACCATGCAGGATCTCAGAGCCTCTGAACAACCATGGCTGCCTCGCTCGCTGGCCCTCTCTTCTCTTCCCTCTGCCACGTTGTCTACGGTTACAATACTGTATCTATCAAAGTTCTACTGTACTCTACTCTGAAAAGCAGTTTCGATGAAAAAAGGCACTTGTCTAAACAGGGAGTTCAACTGGACTGCAGTAATAAAAAGGAGAACATGTAAACATGGAGCTGTCAGGACCTGAGGCTGGGCCAAGACCTCCCTGGCCTGAGAATACATGACAACACTGCTAACAGCCAGCCAGGACGGAGGCAGGACAGAGGCAGGACAGAGACAGAACCCAGGCAGGACGGAGGCAGGACAGAGGCAGAACCCAGCCAGGACGGAGGCAGGACCCAGGCAGGACAGAGGCAGGACAGAGGCAGGACCCAGGCAGGACAGAGGCAGGACAGAGGCAGGACAGAGGCAGGACAGAGGCAGGACCCAGGCAGGACAGAGGCAGGACAGAGGCAGGACCCAGGCAGGACAGAGGCAGGACAGAGGCAGGACAGAGGCAGGACAGAGGCAGGACCCAGGCAGGACAGAGGCAGGACAGAGGCAGGACCCAGGCAGGACAGAGGCAGGACAGAGGCAGGACAGAGGCAGGACAGAGGCAGGACAGAGGCAGGACCCAGCCAGGATAGAGGCCGTAAAGAGGCAGGACAGAGGCAGGACCCAGACAGGTCAGGGGGGCAGGAGCACCAGGGGGGGCAGGAACACCAGGGGGCACCAGGGGGGGGCAGGAGCACCAGGGGGGGCAGGAACACCAGGGGGGGCAGGAACACCAGGGGGGGCAGGAACACCGGGGGGGGGGGCAGGAACACCATGGGGCAGGACACCAGGGGGGGCAGGACCACCAGGGGGGGCAGAAACACCAGGGGGCACCAGGGGGGGCAGGAACACCAGGGGGGGGCAGGAACACCAGGGGGGGCAGGAACACCGGGGGGGGGGGGGGCAGGAACACCATGGGGCAGGACACCAGGGGGGGCAGGACCACCAGGGGGGGCAGGAACACCAGGGGGGGCAGGACCACCAGGGGGCAGAAACACCAGGGGGGGGGGGGGGCAGGAACACCATGGGGCAGGAACACCAGGGGGGGCAGGAACACCGGGGGGGGGGGGCAGGAACACCATGGGGCAGGACACCAGCACAACAACACAGAAGTGTTGAAAACCTCAGGCTGCTGTTGGTACCTTATAGGGACCCAAGTCTGAACAGCAACATCACGTCATCACTTTGATGTTTCTATGTTTAACGTCCCTCAATATGAAAAAGAGTATTTCTCTGCTGCTTTTAACTGGCCATGGTTGTCTGTCCCAGACGCATAAATCACACCGAGGTGACGTAAAGAGACGAATATTTACGTGGGTTATTACTGTGGCTGAGGTGCCACACTGCCGAAGAAATATTTACCCTCCAATCCAGATGACTGCCTCCTCCAAGCAGGCTGCTACATGGAGGAACACACATCTGACTGCTCTGCTTTATTGGCCTGTGTCCGGCTCCACCACACAGTAAACGCTACGCTGCCGTTAGGTGTGTGAGGTGTTATGGAATCCAGAGAGAGTGATAGAGAGAGCTAGAGAGAGAGAGAGAGAGAGAGAGAGAGAGAGAGAGAGAGAGAGAGAGAGAGAGAGAGGGAGAAAGAGAGAGAGCTAAAGACAGAGAGAGAGCTAGAGAGAGAGAGAGAGGGAGAGAGAGAGCTTTGAGGTAGAGGGGAGAGGAGGAGAGGAGAGAATGAGAGATGAGGAGAGGAGGAGAGGAGAGATGAGGAGAGGGGAGAGGAGGAGAGGAGAGATGAGGAGAGGGGAGAGATGAGGAGAGGGGAGAGGAGGAGAGGAGAGAATGAGAGATGAGGAGAGGAGGAGAGGAGAGATGAGGAGAGGGGAGAGGAGGAGAGGAGAGATGAGGAGAGGGGAGAGATGAGGAGAGGGGAGAGGAGGAGAGGAGAGAATGAGAGAGGAGGAGAGGAGAGATGAGGAGAGGGGAGAGGAGGAGAGGAGAGATGAGGAGAGGAGGAGAGGAGAGATGAGGAGAGGGGAGAGGAGGAGAGGAGGAAGAGGTTTCTTACAGTTTTCATCCTGGGCGATACACTGGAGTGGGATCCCAAAGAAGGAGGTGTAGCTGTCGTTGTACCAGACCAGCAGCTCAGTGCCTCGAGGGATGTCCATACAGGCTCGGTAGAATATACTGGACCTGGAGAGGATACACAGTGTGAGGCACTGCTGAGGCAGCGAGGCACTAGTGAGACACGGCTGAGGCAGCGAGGCACTAGTGAGACACGGCTGAGGCAGCGAGGCACTGCTGAGGCAGCGAGGCACTAGTGAGACACGGCTGAGGCAGCGAGGCACTAGTGAGACACGGCTGAGGCAGCGAGGCACTGCTGAGGCAGCGAGGCACTAGTGAGACACGGCTGAGGCAGCGAGGCACTGCTGAGGCAGCGAGGCACTAGTGAGGCACGGCTGAGGCAGTGAGGCACTAGTGAGGCACTGCTGAGGCAGCGAGGCACTAGTGAGACACGGCTGAGGCAGCGAGGCACTAGTGAGACACGGCTGAGGCAGCGAGGCACTAGTGACTCAAACTGGCATTCTAGACATCTGTCACATTATCGCTACAGCAGCAGTCTTACTGGGAAAGAACCAGTTTATACTTTCGCTAGAAAGGAGAAAAAAATCCATGTTGTCAGGATGTTCACCGTGACCAACAGACCACACACAAGAACACACATGATGGCAGAGCAGACCCATTGCAAGTTAGTGGGCAGGGGGTTTACACGTAAAACGGTTTATAAACGGTTTATAAACGGTTTATAAACGTACAGGGAAAAGAAGCGTCTCTCTCCCTTGAACTTTATTAATACTTTCCACAGGGACGTCAAAATAAAGCAGAGACAAGACGTTTAAATCAAACACATCTCAGAAGCTGAGAAAAAGCACCAAAGAGAACCACGTATTTATAAAGAAATGTACGTCTGCAGCATGTACAGTATTTTATCCCCTGGTTAGGCTCTTTCACTCAGCCCGGCCTCACCTAACATAAACAGGGGGGGTCGCCCCAATAATGAGGGGCTCTGTACCAGGGGCTCTGCTGCGGAGAGATGTGTGTTTGCCGAGCGATGGGTGGTCTCACACACTTACAGACGACCCTGGAACACTGGAAATGTACACCCTCCCTCCCTCGCACGCCTAACGCTCACACACACACACACACACACACACACACACACACAGGAGCTCGCGCACGCACACACACACACACACAAATTCACATACACACACGCACACACACACAGGAGCTCGCGCACGCACACACACACACACACAAATTCACATACACACACGCACACACACACAGGAGCTCACGCACGCACACACACACACACACACACAAATTCACATACACACACGCACACAGGAGCTCACGCACGTACACACACACACACACACAAATTCACACACGCACACACACACACATGGGCTCACACACACTCACTCACACACACACAAACACTAACTCTCAGGTCAGCTCGACCGAAGCACATCAAAGGGTTTCCTGAGCGTTGTGGATAATATTTCCCCTGCATGTAGTGTTGTGGTTGGATGACTCATAAAGACAGCAGCGGAACGTCTTTGCAAGGGGCTGGGGGGGGGAGGGTGTGAAGGGGGATGGAGGGGTCTGTGAGGGGGAGGGGGCTGGGGGAGGGGGGTATTAGAGCGCATGCCAGCGGACCTTATTGTCAGAGTGGAACCCAAACAGGCTATGCAGAGCTGATCCATCACATGACTGCTTTGAAGAGAAATTCCATTTAGATACAGCGAATCATAACAGGAGGAATCCAAACCAGCTGACACGTGATTGGCTGAAAAGGACATCCCCTGTGCTGCTACTGCAGGGAAACACAGGAGCGTGTGTGTGTGTGTGTGTGTTTATATCCTGGACTGCAGCCAGCAGGATCAGAGAAGAATGATATCTAAGTTCACTCCTCAACATTTACACACTGCCAAAAGTTACAAAAGGCTTTCAAAAGGGGAATATGGCTCAGCTGGATTCAGTGTGTTTGGAGTGAACTACATCATCAGGTTCTCCAGTGTTCCAGTTCTATATCATCATCAGGTTCTCGAGTGTACCAGTTCTATATCATCATCAGATTCTCCAGTGTACCAGTTCTATATCATCATCAGGTTCTCCAGTGTTCCAGTTCTATATCATCATCAGGTACTCCAGTGTACCAGTTCTATATCATCATCAGGTTCTCCAGTGTTCCAGTTCTATATCATCATCAGGTACTCCAGTGTACCAGTTCTATATCATCATCAGGTTCTCCAGTGTTCCAGTTCTATATCATCATCAGGTTCTCTAGTTTTCCGGTTCTAGTGCTTCATCCTTAGGTTCTCCAGTTCTAATGTGCGGTCAGAGCCTCACCTGTACTGGACCACCATCATGTTCTGCTCTCCACAATGCCGGGCACAGCGGATGTACCTCATCCAGCTGGACTTGCTGGGTTCGTTGCCGTCGATAAAGTGCTGTAAGGTTCCCTCCTGGTCGTAGATCTGGAACGTAGCGAGGAGAAAGGCGGTTAGAGAGACACGTTAGAGACCAAGAGGCTCCTGGTACACAGGGGCCAACATTTAGACCAACCGCTTTCATGTACATTTGGACGTGTGATTAATACTGTTGTTGGGGTATCAACGTCATGACACTAAATCACTTTGACAAAGTATCGCCACGGTAACTGCGATCACTGGCTGTGATCGAGGCATACAACTGTGAAAGAAGAAAGCAAAACCTATTCCAGCCTCGGGAAGACCTTCTCAACAGCAACTGTCATGGCAACACAAGCATGTCTGTCAGGGTTCCAGTCCACCCCCTACACCCCCCCCCCCCCAGTCCCAGGCTGTCCCTGTCCAGCAGACCGTGGGGGCGGGGCGGGGGGTGGGGGAGCCAAGCCTGAACACCATCTCCCTGGATGACATTCTCAACCCTGTTAACCTCCAGCCATGCTCACACATCTAGTCTGTCTGCTGTGATCTCCTCTCCACTGCCCTGTGACCCCCTCCCCCACCCTCTCTTCTCCCCCACGCTTTCTCTTCCCCTCCACACTCTCTCCATCCCCCATCCCCCATCCTCGCTCGGGTCTCCCTCCCTCCTCCCTCCCTCCTTCTCTGTCCAGTGAGCCACTTCCAGGATGACAGCATGACAGAGTGCTCAGGACAGCGCTTACACTAGACCTGTGTGTTAGGCAGAGCGGGTCATGTCTTTCTCATGGTTTATCTTCAGGCCCTTCATCCTCCTTCAGCCCAGACAGAGAGCAGAGGTACAGACACCATCCCTGCTGCTGCTCTGGGGACCGGCTGGCGTGGGAAACAGTTACAATGCAAAGACACAAATAATCGGACACGGTCGTGACCATGCACACATTACTGTGATAATATTCTGTGTGATTAATTTGTTCTTTTTTCTTTTCTTTTGAAAGCTTTCGCATTCTGATAATGTTAGAGGTGTCAACCCCCCCCCCCCCCCCCAAAAAAAAAAATCCAGCCTCTAACCTCCAGCCCTCAGCCTCTGACTACTGGCCTCCATTCCGACTTAATGGCAGCTGAGAGCACGAGAGGCTGTTCTACAAACAATTCTGAGAAATAAAGTTCTCTCCTTTCAGTCTGTCTTTCTCATCCAGAAACACAGCTTCTGCTCTGTTCTTCCTCTGAGCCTCTCCTCCCAGCTGGCCGACAGGCAGCCATGTTTACAGGAAGCCATGTTTAAATTGATTGATGTTTCTGAAGCCTCTTCAGGGTTCAGATCCACAGATCTGGTTCCGAGAGCCTTTTTCGGTTCTTTCCGAAAAAAAAGGGTTCTGAGAGGGGCGGGGTTCTCCAAGGGTTCTAAGTGGGATGGATGGTTCTGGCATGTGTCCTGCTGGACGGACACCTGGCTCTGGGGTCATGTTCTTCTGAGATGAGCTCTTAGGGTGATTACAAACACATGGAGATGTAGCAGAACGAGAGAGGGAGGCTAGTGTGTGAGTGTTGTTGTGTGAGTGTTGTTGTGTGAGTCTTGTTGTGTGAGTGCTGTTGTGTGAGTCTTGTTGTGTGAGTGCTGTTGTGTGAGTCTTGTTGTGTGAGTCTTGTTTCTGTGAGTCTTGTTGTGTGAGTCTTGTTGTGTGAGTCTTGTTGTGTGAGTCTTGTTGTGTGAGTGTTGTTGTGTGAGTCTTGTTGTGTGAGTCTTGTTGTGCGAGTCTTGTTGTGTGAGTCTTGTTGTGCGAGTCTTGTTGTGTGAGTCTTGTTGTGTGAGTCTTGTTGTGCGAGTCTTGTTGTGTGAGTCTTGTTGTGCGAGTCTTGTTGTGTGAGTCTTGTTGTGTGAGTGTTGTTGTGTGGGTGTTGTTGTGTGAGTCTTGTTGTGTGAGTCTTGTTGTGTGAGTCTTGTTGTGTGAGTCTTGTTGTGCGAGTCTTGTTGTGTGAGTGTTGTTGTGTGAGTCTTGTTGTGTGAGTCTTGTTGTGCGAGTCTTGTTTCTGTGAGTCTTGTTGTGTGAGTCTTGTTGTGCGAGTCTTGTTTCTGTGAGTCTTGTTGTGTGAGTCTTGTTTCTGTGAGTCTTGTTTCTGTGAGTCTTGTTGTGCGAGTCTTGTTTCTGTGAGTCTTGTTGTGTGAGTCTTGTTGTGCGAGTCTTGTTTCTGTGAGTCTTGTTGTGTGAGTCTTGTTTCTGTGAGTCTTGTTTCTGTGAGTCTTGTTTCTGTGAGTCTTGTTGTGTGAGTCTTGTTGTGTGAGTCTTGTTGTGTGAGTCTTGTTGTGTGAGTCTTGTTTCTGTGAGTTTTGTTGTGTGAGTCTTGTTGTGCGAGTCTTGTTGTGTGAGTCTTGTTGTGTGAGTCTTGTTGTGTGAGTCTTGTTTCTGTGAGTCTTGTTGTGTGAGTCTTGTTGTGTGAGTCTTGTTGTGTGAGTCTTGTTGTGTGAGTCTTGTTGTGTGAGTCTTGTTGTGTGAGTCTTGGTATGGAAGGATTTAGTTCCTTGTACAGTTTTTACAGTACAATGATAGCACAGTCCAGTCAGCTCAGTCCAGCTCAGTATAGTTAGTTGTGTGGAAATCCCCAAACTCAACATGTAATATACAAGCAGCTCAGCCAGAAAACCTGCTAGATTGATAGCCAGCGTGTAGACAGTAGACACACAAACACACACACACAAACAAACACACTGTAAATGTGTATGTTAAGTAGTTTGTGCGTGTGTACACTCACTGGCTCACATACACACACACACACACACACACCCTCATCCCTACCACCTTGACAGACTGCCCCTCCATGGCAACAGATTAACCTAGACATTATTAATCCATCCCAGAATACACAACCTTGACTGTCCTCTCTGTGCTAAGTGACCTGTGGAGATGCATACACATCTGCGTGTGTGCGTTTGTGTGTGTGTATGTATACGTGTGTGTGTGACTGTATGTGTGTATAAGTGTGTGTGTGTGTGTGTGTGTGTGTGCATGTATATGTGTGCGTGTGACTGTATGTGTTTATAAGTGTGTGTGTGTGTGTGTGGGGTTAACATCTTACTGTATTGAAGAGCTCGTGTTTATTACTCGCTGAAGCCTGTCAATAGCTTGGCAGCTTTCTGTCTATAGCCTGCTCAAGCAATCAATGCAGTAAATGATTGCGATAATCAAGGAAATTGCCTAATTTATAAATCTCTGTATACAGCATTTAATGGAGGTCCCTGTGGTCACAGCTGATGATGGGAGTTGTTGTTGCTGCTGTATTGTTTGTCTAACGGTGAATTGCTGCTGTTGGTGAATTATCGCTAAACTGCGACAGGCCCCACCAACTGTCACAGCATCCTGGTTAAAGTTCTGAACTTTTAACAACACGATTTCAAGATCATATTTACATTTACACATTTTTTTAACTAGATATTTCACACATATTACACAAATATTTAAGATGTTGGCATATTTGTTCTAAGTGAAACTCCTTTGCCTTCTTAACATGTAAACTTATAATGTTTACCACCTACACGTCAAAATAATGTTTCCCAGAATATCGAGAACAAATTCACTTAAATATTTCCTAGTTGGCCCTTCTTCTACTGTAGATACAGTGAACGAGAGATGATAACAGAGACTGGCATATCACTCTCACTTATGTGTGTACATCGGGTCGCAGTGTCGAGCACAGTAAGGCCTTGTTTCATGTTGTGCTTGAGGGCCTTGATCTGGTCTGAGCCCGAGTGTGTGTGTGTGTGTGTGTGTGTGAGTGTGTGAGTGTGTGTGTGTGTGTGTGTGGGTGTGTGTGTGTGAGTGTGAGTGTGTGTGTGTGTGTGTGTGTGAGTGTGTGCGTGTGTGCGTGTGCGTGTGTGAGTGTGTGTGTGTGTGTGTGTGTGAGTGAGAGAGTGTGTGTGAGTGTGCGCAGGGTAAGAAGGCAGGATTCCCCTTCTCTCATTGATCTGGTGTCCAGGTTGCTGTCAGTGTGTTAGTTACTGCTCCATCACCAGCCACACCACAGTTGCACCCAGCTGACTGGCTCCTGTCACTGGCTGCCTGTACGTCCTCCCTCAACAGCTGGCTGTGCCTGCAGGCTGCCCGGCCCGTGTCTGCGTGTGTGTGTGTGTCGGTGTGTGTGTTTAAGGGCTGCAGTAAAAGCCTTTGTCTGACCCCCCTGGCCTTTTTACAGCCAGTAAATCAGTTTCCTCCCTCCCCTGTGCTCTGTACCTCGTGCCCAGGGATAGGGCCAGGGCGTGGGGGACCCTGGACCAGGATAGCACTGGAAGCAGGGTGTGTGAGTGTTGGAGTGAGTTTGTGTGTGTGTGTGTATGTGTGTGTGTGTGGGATGTGGGGGTGGGTGACACCACTTAATGTGGTCTGGGGTACTCAGTCTGGGCCAGCCTGCTGTGTGGGAGCGATGGAATGTGCAGCGTTATCAGCAGGAACACTTAGCTCGGCTGTCCCAGGACGGCTGGTATGTAAATGTCTGAGGGAGGATCAGTCAGCCTGGACGATCCTCACACAGAGCAGGGATCTGGGCTACTGGAGGACCAGACACAGAGTCCTGAGGCAGGAGGGCCAGAGGCAGGAGGGCCAGAGGCAGGAGGACCAGAGACTGGAGGGCTAGAGGCAGGAGGACCAGAGACTGGAGGGCCAGACAGAGAGTCCTGAGGCAGGAGGACCAGAGACTGGAGGGCCAGAGGCAGGAGGGCCAGAGGCAGGAGGACCAGAGACTGGAGGGCCAGACAGAGAGTCCTGAGGCAGGAGGGCCAGAGACTGGAGGGCCAGAGGCAGGAGGGCCAGAGGCAGGAGGGCCAGAGGCAGGAGGGCCAGAGGCAGGAGGACCAGAGGCAGGACGACCAGAGACTGGAACACCACTCTACATGTGGTTAGAGTTAGAGTCAGAGAGGGGGTAACTGGACCCAGACAGTCTGGGTAGATACGGGGTCATCTGCCTTAGCAAAGGCTGCATCATGAGGAAACCAGGCTAGGCTGGAGTGGAACAAAGCAAAGACGCCCTGTTCACTTCTCAGCAGCGCAGAGGTGCTCACTGTCTACCTGCATGATCTCCTCTCCACCCACCTCAGTATCAGAGCATAGGAATGATCCAAAATACCGGAAAAACTGGACCTGAGATCCAATCAATGCCTGCTGGGCTGTTTCTACAGCAAATCAATGCAAGTTCACTAATCTAACTCTTATCTGTTTTCTTCATCTCTACTTGGTATTCCCTAGTTTTTCCTCTCTAAGTGTACTGAAGGACACACTGGCTGAAGCCACTAAGTGTTGTAAAGACAACAACGACAGCTGTGTTTAAGGTTTATTTTAAGTCTGAAATAGTGAAGAAAATAGAACTACTTAAGTGTTGTTTTTGACCGGGCAAACAGGAATGCACATTCTTAGCACCGTGTGTACACAAAACCAGAGGAATTCATTTTTCGATAGATGACTATAAAACATTAAACACCCAAACCAAGATCAACATTCTGCAGGTCGACGCGTAGCAGGAAAACCTCTCGGTTTGAGGCCCGAAAGCCTTTTCAGCGCTCCAATTTTTATCAGCTAGC